>CM032230.1:15400000-15557500 GCA_019009955.1 Riptortus pedestris | reverse complement strand
TCATGAGTACGACCATAATAGCTGATTGGCCTTAAGAGAAATCTGCTAAAATGCAAGTATCTCGGTTAATAATCACGATAGTGAAAAAAGGTACATAATTAAATTCAATTAATTGAATAAGATTGGTTCTATACAATTTTTTGATACAACGTATAATCACCGATATATTTTGAATTTTCTAAATTCCCTCCTTTAAACCCCATCTACCACGATTTGCATAAAACCTTTAAATATCGAATTTGTTACCGAAGTTTAAACGGACTTCATTTTCGTCATCTCCTAGGAAGAGGTCGTTGAACATTAGTGAGCTATTTTCGAAAATCCCGCACAATGAGTGCAAGGCCTAGACGATGTACCGCGCCACTGACTTAGAAATGAAAGGCCAATCTAGGAAATGCAAAGAGATCCAAATCCTTCATGGCTTTAGAAAGCTTTGATATTGGCTTCATTGGACCAAGAAGAGAAGAATACCCCGATCAGGAAACCTTGCTCTATAAATTCTGTATTCAGAGCAGAAAGAAACAAACCAAATCCAATCGCTTTCTCATTACTACTGCCTTTGCGAACTGAAATACAGGTAAGATCATATGGGTCTTGGTAGGACACAAAATCTCTGAATAATGCATGTTCTTACTCATAGATAGAAATAGAAAAGTCCGTCACGCTGCTTAAACAAAGCAGATTTCCCATGCGAAGGTTTACAATAAATAAATCTACATACTGGTAACACTACCGTGAATGTTAAGCGAATAAATTCAAACGGTAATGAGAAATCCTTCAGTCAATTTACTAGTTAATGATCTCTACAACGGAAAACGGCTGAATTGTTAACAGGCCAGCCAACCTCGTAGCGCGGAATAGATAGATAGACCGGAAGTCAAACAATTAATGAAATATATCTGAATACAACATATTAATTTTATTGAAAACTATTTAACAACGCAAGTGCTGTAATTTATAATGAATGAGAATCATTTTTATCTCAATCAGTCAAATTTTAGTAATCCAAGAACAAAAGAAGGAAGAAAAACAGAACGTGTTTGCGTATATTTCACAAAGTAAAACTTCAATGAAAACAATATTTAGTATTTAAGCTTTGAATAATATGGTTTAGTGTATGACGGAGTATTGTTCATGTAACTTTAGCAGGAATGGGGGGGGGGGTTGCTGAAGGCTGAAAACTTAAAAATACAAACATTTCGGTTAATATTCAAGATAGAGAATAAATGTATATAACAATATTTATAGTACATTTAATTTTCAATAAGATTGGTTCTATTCAATTTTTTCCAGAGATTTTTCGAAATTCTTCCTCTAGCCCCCCCCCCTCCCTCCCACTAGTTCAATTTCAGCCGTTAACGAAGTTCATCTTTCTTTTTACATAAAACGACTAAATATCGAGTTTGGTAACGATTAAATAATAATTGCGACCGCAATATATAAACTGTATATATATATATATATATATATATATATATATATATATATATATATATATATATATATATACAGTTTTGAACGGAACTCATTTTCGTCATCTCCTAGGTAGGATCGATGAAGAGGTACGGGCCTCAATAGCTGATTTCCCTTAAAGGAAATCTGCTAAAATGTTTATGGAATGACTTAGTTATTTTTGCCGTGTAGAGTTAATGGCTCTTCAAGTCAAATAATAATAGCCCCTCAATGAAGCGTATCAAATTTTTAAATACCTTGGAACGAAGTGTTAATTATATTTGCATAGAAATGTTCACAACAAAAACACAGCTGTTGAAGTAGGAACTAGTAAATGCTAAACTACCTTCCATAGAGGTTTAAACCCCGAGAAAGGCCATTCAAAGAGGTATTAATTCCCGAAGGAATCTGCTGACTGCATAATGTCATCACTCCTCCCACAGCCATCTTGCTCGCTCTCAGCCACATAAATCATATTTATTTGTTATTCATTGCACTTGGAAGGATTTTCCAGCTGTATAAAAGACTTTTATAGCAAATCCTGCTCTCCCACAATCACAGACAGTCCCTTCAGGGACATAGCATATAGCACTGAACCGGAAATAATAATAATTTAATTTTTATTAAATGGATTTTTATGTTTTAAATCTTTATGTGTAATACACCATATGTTTTAAGAAAAAAATTCCGTCACGCAGGGCCTGTGTAAAGTAAGCTGATTTCACTCGTGAAGTTTAATAATAGATAGACCTACAAACTGCTAACACAACACCAACGAGAATATTAAGTGTGAATTAATGCAAAAGGTAATAAAAAATCTTTCTACTTCTGACGGGAAGAAACAGGTCCGCCAACGGCAATCCGGAAAAAAAAAAACAATAACTGAAATATATCAGAATATAATATGTTAATTTTATTGAAAACTATGTCTACATCTAGTACTGTAATTTATAATGAATCAGAATAATTTTTATCTCAATCAATCAAATTTTAATAGTGGAAGAACTTAAGACGGGGGGGGGCGGAATATATAATAAAGTATAATAAAATTCACATGAAAACAATATTTGGCATTTAATGTGGTTTATTATATAATAGAGTATTGTTTATGTAACATGAGTATAACTGGTGGTTTGCTGAAGGCTGAAAACCGAAAAATAGAAATATATATCTGGTTAATATTCAAGGTAGAGCATAAATGTATATACAGTGGAATCTCTGTTAACCGGCCACTTCGGGACCGGAGCCTGGCCGGATAACGAAATGGCCGGTTAAACCGAATTCTTGTCAGAGTAAAGAAAAGTATGCAATAGAATTGTTTAATAAAGACATGTATTATTTTAAAAAATCTAGCATTTTTAAAAAAAATCGTATTATTAAAAAAAATCTGTAATTTTAGTTTGTTTTTTTACAATATTTATAGAACATTTTAATTGCAATAAGATTTGTTCTATCCAATTTTTCGATCCGACCTACAATAACAGAAATATTTCGAATGTTCGAAAATCCTCTTCTCTAAACCCTCTCCCACTAGTCTGATTAATGAATTTTAATATTTTAAATAGACCAGGTATGGGCAATCTTTGACTTGTAGCCGGCAAAACTTTATTGTGCAAATACGTTCCCGGGCCACATTTATAAGTAGTACATTTTAAAGTAGTGTTCATAATTTTTAACGATAGATAACAGAATTGAGGTTATACGGCAATTTCATTATAATCCAATTTATTAAAATAAAAAAATGAAATGAAAAAATAAGTACAACATTAGATTTAAATCGTAAAATTTGGAATTTTTACAAACAACGAAAGTTAAATAGGGGCGCCAAAATCAATGAAACACTTGAGCTTGAATTTGGGAAACTAATCCATGGATTTTTGGATTAATTCCACTGATACAAAGACGAAAAGAATTGTCAGTCAGCCTTGTACGATGTTTTGATTTATTTACTTTTGTCATTGAAAAGAATTTTCCCATTTATAAGTACTGCCAAACACACAAATCTCTCCTCATCTTTCTCATTTAGAGTAAGTAGTGTAATATTTTTGTATAATGGGGTTTTTCAAAATGTCAGCCCGCAGGCCGGTTGTTACCCACTTATGCTTTAGGAGATGCATGGATTATCGATTCGCTTCCAAACTTGATATTTAAACGATTCATGTAAGACCAATGTTCACGTTAGTTTTTGGTCTAAATCTGACATTGGGCGGAAGAGCAAGGGGGGGGGGGTAAGAGAAGGAGTAACATTGAAAACTGTAAATATGTTTGATACGCATTCGATAAACAAAAAATAGTATTATAATATTGTTGTATTACTGTATTTAAATGTATTTTTCTCAAGGCCGAATACTAAATTTTGCTTTCAACAACGTAAAAAATTGGAGTGGACTCCTCAAATAGTTAGACAGTAGACTGCATTATTTTCTTTAATGAAACGTTTTAAAATTTTTAAAATCCCATTAACAGTGTCATGTGTTTCCATTACCGATGTTTATTGAGAAACATGCCTTCAGGCATCAGGTCAGGTAGTAACAGTAAGTTGTTTCTTTACTGGAACAAGAAAAACCCTACTTTTTGTTCTTCGTTTTTTCTTAATCAATAAGAAGTCGGTTAAATAAAAAGGAAAAAAAAATACAGTGAATGTAGGGGAAGCTTTCAATCACGTACGACTCCAGAATACAACATGATTGACAATCAAGCATTGGTTTCCTGGAAGCATTCTTCATGCTTGTCATGGATTGCTTCAATCAGTTAGAAAGTATGTCGCCTTCCTCTGTCTCTCTAATATTGTGTATTTTGGCAATGTCCGTCAATGTTTGTTGAAAATGAATTTGTTTTGGGAGATCAACTTCGTTTCCTGTTGTGGTGAAGTATTCATAAATCGTGGGGCAGCATTCATGGATGCATTATGTGTAAAATAATGTATTGCACGGATTTTCGTTTTTCATAACAAATATACTTTAGGAAATCAGCTGATTAATATGTTCAAGTTCAATACTGGACAATTGGAGTGTACTGCAGCAAACTTTACATACAATGACTTTTGTAAGACAAACAAAACTAGTGAGAAATGGATAGTAGAACCGATAAAAAAAATATTCTCTCGCATGTGATCTCATTTCTCCATCTATACTTTAATTCTACGGAATTTGAAACCTGTGTAAACAGAACTCAAGATTTAAGTTGGACATGATATGTTAATTTATTCAACTTATCTTAGAGCAGAATTTAGATTTAAAATTGACTACAAAAGTACAAATGACTTGGTTAACATTTGAATCAGAGTAAAATAAGTGTGGGATAAATTAAGTCCGTCACAAGGATGTGCGTAAACTAAGCAGATTTCCCACTTGTTGGTATGGCACACTATTGATCTCATCTTACCATTTATTTTCTATTTCTAATTAAGAATCGAATTTTACTGATGTCTGAAATCAAGAAAGTACCAATAACTTAATATCTAAGCGACGAAAAAATGTATAAAACAACAATGTAATTTTTCGATACGATTTATGATAGCCGAGATTTTTGAATTTTCGAATTCCCCCTATAACGTCCTCCCCTCCCTATTTCTAGTCCGATTTCAGCTATTAATAAATGTTAAATAAAAACGGTTAAACATCGAAAAAATAAATAAACATTTTCGAGCTAAGAACGTAAAATATTCATTGATGAGGTCCTCATCTCAAACCATATATGCATTTCAAACTGTAAAGATTCGATTAAAAAATATTTGGTATTTAAACTTCAAATAAAGTTATACATGACATGTCAGCTTCCAGCTAATATGACACGAGTAAGAGTGGGGATTCACCGAATGCTACTAAAAACTAAAAAAATGTTAATATTCAGGTTTTAGAAACAATTTATATAAAAAAATTTATATGAAAGTAAAACTGCAACAACATTAGTTCTATGGATATGGCCTGGAATTAAGAACCCCTCCCATTTATCAGATATCTGCCATTATAAATATTATGACAATATATATATATATATATATATATATATATATATATATATATATATATATATATACACATACATATGTTTAACAGGAGGATACATAAATTTTGTTATTTCTTAGGAAGGATCGTTGGGCATCTGGAGAACTGTTTCAACAATTGAGTTTTTTTGGGTTTCTAAATATTAACTTTAATAGTTAGTTAGCAGTAGTAGTTAGTTCAGTAGCTTATGTTCTAAGAAAAAAAATCATAAATGGGAGTTAATTATGTACTAAATTTTATTTAGTAAAATTATACATTTAACTTTTTAAATGTAAGTAATTAATGATAACTAAGTAAGCTGTACCTATATTACTTAGTTAATATTACTTTATTATTGTTAATTTTGATTATTGTGAAATTTGTGGCCAATTCCTTTTGAATGTGGTTAGCCAGGAAAACAAATAGATTATAAAAAAACAATTGTTCAATGAATCATAATTGGGTTTTCTTTAATGGCATAGATAAGATTTATGTACTAGACATAAATAATGTTGGTCCTATTTAATTAATTTATAAAGGAAGCAAAAATATATAATATATTAGATCAAATTAAGTTATTAAAATGATTCTAACTTATTAATAGCGTTCATCTGCTGTCGAAGCGATAGCCAAATAATCAATCATGAAGGCCAAAGAAAAATTCTTGTTAATGATAATGGCTGCGATATTATGGTACATAGTTTCAAATTTGATTCTAGCTCTAGGCTAGGGCTGATTGTAGGTCTAGGGGATAATTACTTTGTAGAGCTTCTCCAAGGATGAAGGCTTGTCAGTTTGGAAATTCGCTCTGTTTGATAGTCGGGGCCACGCCTGACCCAGTATTCAAATCAGCTAGTAGATAATATAATTGGTTTTGGAAAGAATTATATGCAGCGCCCTTAAATCCCAGCTGTCATTTCTGTTTATTTATCCGACACTATTAATTATACAGCTGTCACTAGCCATACATTCAATTATTCCACAAAAATTGATAAGAACACGGTAATGAATGATGAACTGAAAATTCTTAATCAAAACTTGGCCATGAGCGTGACGTTTTAATTGTTCTAGGGGGATACAAAATACTCTGAAAGTAAATAAGACATAAAATTCATAATTATTATAATTCACAATCATTCTAAATGAGTCCATCACTCATGGGCTGCGTAAACTAAGCAGATTTCCCATATATTGGAATGACACATTGACCTCATCTCACTATATATTCTCTATTTCCAAAAACCAAATCCGATGAGGAGAAGTTAGTAGTCAATCATAATAGATGAAGTCATCACAATAAAAATCCCATGTATCTCACGTAATCAAGGTCCTTTGAAAATAATATTTGGGATGTATCCTAGTAATAAGACGTTTCATGATACATTGAACATATTGAAGTAAAATGACTAAAAGTGGACGTTTCCTGATGGCTAACAACTAAAAAAACTCCCAATATATCGGTTACTGTTGAAGATATAGATAACATAATTTATAGGGAATTACATTTTCAATAATATTGTTTTTATACAATTTTCGATGTTACGAGATATTTTGAATTTTCGAAACCCCCCCCCCTCTAAATCTCCCCTCCCACTTGTACGATTTCAACCGACCGAATTTTTAACATAAAACGTTTAAATATCGAATCTGGTACCCACCGATCAAACAAAAAGTCCGTCACGCAGGGACTGCGTAAACTAAGCAGATTTCCCATGTGATGTTTTACAATAGAGAAATTTCACGAAAGCCGAGCAGTTAAGGAAACGGCCGAACTAGCTTTTGGCAGGAAAGTCACACGCAGATTTAATAAAAATGCAAATATCTCGGTTAATATTCAAGATAGAGAATAAATGTATATAACAATATTTATAGAAAATTTAATTTGCAATTAGATTGATTCTGGCTTTATCGATCCGACGTATAGTAACGGAGATATTTCGAATTTACGAAAATCCTCCCCTCTAAACAACCTCCTCCCACTGGTCCAATTTCAGCCGTTACCGAACTTGATCTTTCTTTTTACATAAAACGACTAAATATCGAGTTTGGTAACGATCAACCAAAAATTGCGACCGCTAGAGCGGTAACAGACAAATATATAGATAGATATAGGAAATCTGCTAAAATTGCTACCGCTTGAACAGTAACTATTGAGGTCGTACTCATGATGCGATTTCCGAAAAAATCCTCCAATATCCAATGATCCTGCCTGAAAATGGGGTCCGTTTAAAATTATATATATATATATATATATATATATATATATATATATAATATATATACAATGATAGAAATCGGACTAGTGGGTATAGATGGGGAGAATTTCGAAAATTCATAATACCTTCGTTGTTATATGTTTAGATCAAAAAAGTGAAATGGGCCAATCTTATTGCAAATTTAATGTTCTATAAATTATATTCTATACATTTCTTCACTATCTTGTTATTAGCCGAGATATTGGCATTTCTTACTTTTCAACACTCGCTCCTGCTCATGTCATATTAACAATAAGCTGTTATATCATGAACCACTTCATTCCAAGGCTAAACACCAAATATGGTTTTCGTTGAACTTTAACGAAAATACGTTGTGATGATAACGTAATCAATGATTGGGGTTTAGAGTGGGGTATCCGAAAATTCAAAATATCTCCGTACTTATGACTCCGAACGTAAAATATTATGGAACCAAGCTTGTTAAACTATTGATGTTCTAAAATTGTTATTCTATATATTTTGCCGTTCGGTGAGTAATTCGTACTTCCATTTTTTCAGTCTTTAGTAACCCCCCCCCCCCCCACCAATCGCACTTGTGAAATATTCTTAGTTTTCGCAACCCCAGCTTGACGGACATTTTTTAATCAGCTTGGTATGATCAATAGACATTATGTACAACGCATTATTTGACTGACAAGGGAAACTAAAGCTGGTTTTCTATAAGATCTCAAATATTTTATTCATTCGACTACAATAATCTAGAAGATGTTATTATAATTTTAGTTGTGGGAGGTGAGTATTGATGAGTAAGAAGGCAGATATGGGTGCCAAGTTTCATGAATATATTTGCATACGAAATAGATATATATATATAGAGACTCCTACAGGCGAATGACGATATTTTAATAAACCTTCTTGGAAACAATAGATCTCGAAGCATTAGAATGTCATATTTTACGTCCTCTTGGCATACCTATTTAAAACTCACCCAAAAAAATATAAAACCGTGCTCAACAAATGCAAATTAAGAAGTTAAAAAAAACACAAATAAATATATAAATAATTGGTAGGTTGGTAAGAGTTAGTGCTGATTGGAAGAGAGGTGTTTTATTGCGATGTCCCTAAGAACAAAGGCAGTAGTATCGAGTGCTAAGGCAGTTAAAGCTGCTAGACTATCGATAGTTAATCTCGGGTTATCGTAGGTCAATATCTGATATTTAAATCGACTTCTAACAGCTCCTGTCGGCTCCCAACACCTTACGACCTTCGCTATCTAGTCAACCAGACCAATTTGGGACCAGTCCCTTGTACCTTTCACCTTCAATATAGGCCTGCTCATTTAATTAAGAAATTCCTCTAGCTGTAATTAAATACCAACATATTTAAATAACGCTTGAAATCGTAGACGCAGCGGCTAAGTAATTTAAGCAGCTTTCCCAAATCCTCAAAAATGGTTGTCTGGAAAACGCGCTAACGCTTATCATCTATCAGCTATTCATGTTTTACTCGTGACCCGATTTTCGTATATTTCCTCAAATGCCTATCGATCCCACCAAGGAGATGACGAAAATGAGTGATTAAAAACTGTATATCTATATCTATATATATCTATATATATATATATATATATATATATATATATATATATAAAAGCACATACTTTATTTTTCTTTTAACGCTCTAACAATCGCGATTTTTGTTTCTTCGTTACCAAACTTGATATTCTAATATTTTATGTAATACTAAAGATGAAATTTAATGTCTGTAATCGGGCTGGGTGGGGGGTTGTTTTCAGAGAGGAATTTAAAAAAGTCAACAAATTTCCGTTATTATACATCGAATCGAAAATTTGTATGGAATCAATTTCGTTGATAATAGATTTTCCCATAAATGTATTTGTACACATCGTTCCTCTATTTTGACCATTAACCAAGATATTTCCATTTTTTTAGTTTGCGGCCTAAAATAGTAATAAACTATTATATCATTAGCCACTTTACTTGAAGCTAAAGTAAAAAATAGCATTGATGTTAGCAGAATTTCCTTGAGGGAAATCAGCTATTGAGGTTATACTCATGACGAGATTTTCGAAAAAAAATTTCAAATGTCCATCGATCCTACCCAGGAGATGGCGAAAATGAGGTCCGTTCAAAACTATATATATACATATATATGTGTCTGTTAACACTATAGCGGTCGCAATTTTTGTTTAATCGCCACAAATTTCGGTATTTAATTGCTTTATGTAAAAAGGAAGATCAAGTTCGTTAACGGCTGAAATCAGACCAGTGGGATGGGGGGATTTTCGAAAATTCGAAATATCTCCGTTACTATACGCCGGAAAAATTGTATAGAACCAATCTTATTGCAAATTAAATTTACTATAAATATTGTTATATAAATTTATTCTCTATCTTGAATATTAACCGAGATATTTGCATTTTTATTAAGTGTAAAGGACGAGCTATGGTTCCCGCCGAAAGCTAGTTCGGCCCTATCCGTAACCGATCGGCACTAGTATGGACATTTCTCTATTGTATAACTTTACGTGGGAAATCTGCTTAGTTCACGCAGCCCATGCGTGACGGACTTTTTTACTGCGTGAGATCTATGTAGTGTGATGGCAACATCAATTAACAATTTGTGACCATTACTCGAAATTTGTTATTTTTACAATTCCATACTCGATATTTTACAGTTTCATTCAACGTTAAAGATCATATTACTTAGCCTAAAATGGGTCCTGGAATGTGGGGGAGGGGGGGTGGATTTGAAAATTATCGGAAGTATATAAAGTGGGATTAGCATCTCGGGTAAAATAAATGAATGACAGAACTTTTACTTCTCATGTTCTGAGTATTTGTTTTATAGATAAATATGTTGGGATGATTTTGTGCATAAAATTTCTCCGTGAAACCATTCTATTTCAACCCGCAAACGACGGGAACTAGTAAAAAAATGGAATACGAGGCGGGGTATGACGGGATTGGTGTACATGCCGGACAATATTTGTTTGAATGCAGGCTAATATTAATGGGCATTAATTGATGAGAATTGCTTATTAACGTTTAGCAGTTTGTCGTTACAACTCTAAAGTAGCGTCATTAGCCAAAGATATGTTTAAGACATAGTCGCCATAATTCTTCCTGGCGCCTCCGAGGAAAAAATGTGTTTCACAACCGCCCTTCCGATGGAAGCCTCGAAAATTGTAATATGAATGAGCTTTAAGTGCCGACAACATTTTTCTTAGAACATCTTGGGCAAAGATAGATGTGGACGAAGCCTAAGAATTTATCCAAGGTCATAAAGAAACGGAATGGGTATAATAAATCATTTCGAACCGTTTATAATGTCCTTTACAAGAGAAATGGAAGATTTAAAAGACATTCAAATCTATTTGGGAATTTGGACATAGTTTCTGTCAATTGTAATCTTGGGAATGGCTTGTCCCTTCCTCGTCTACTAGGAAGTCTAAGGTGTTGGATCAGCGCCACTGACCGCCAGAACACTCAACTTCATTGCAACTTGACGTTTTGTTGATTGATTGGCTTAGCTATTGGAAATGAATGCCTTAATCAAAGCATAGAAAGTCCTAGACACTACTGTCAATCTTCCTCTAATATCGATTTTCAATAATTCACCTACGTAAGCATTCTTTCGCAATACTTGAAAGTACCGCAGCATTGAAAAGCTCTTCCTCAAACGGAATGACTTCAGGAACCTTAAGCTTCAAATCTCATTACACAGAGCTTCCTCCAAGGGCCTTGATTTAGTGAATATATGATTATGGTCTTCGATTTACTTTGTTACACTATCAAAGAAAATTAAAATTAAAGATAAAGCGTTTTGGCCATTCTTCGTTATAAAAATCATGCTTTTGAAGCCCCTAGTTCCATTTTTCAGCCTTGGCTGGAACTTGGAAAGCCATCGCATCCTGATCTTTGTAGCGATGCATGATCCAACCCTAACAAGTTTTCCTTAGCTGTTTGAAAGCCATTTTCTGCAATATTTTGTTGCTGGTCCAATTTTTTATTGACTATCGGAGATCAAGTTGCTTTAAAAGCGTCATAGCTCTTCTCAATAAATTGGTGCGTTCAAAGGAAGGGAACAAAACACCCTGATCAATCCATCTGACGATAGCAACCATCAGCCGATTAGCCATATTTAAATGATCGTATTTAACTTGACTTCTAGTTACACACTTTGAAAATGACGATCCTTTACAAAATCTATCGTCATTGGAAGGACGATGTGCAGACCTGTAGTTCTTACAACTGTTCAATCTCGGGCTTTGTTTTTTGTTTCATCTTAGTTTTGCGAAGCTCATATTTCGTCTCATAATCCTCCAGAGGTTCTGTGCGAAACATATCTTCCCAACGTGCCGATAGAATTGGAGAACAGTGAGTGGAGAAACGTGGTCTAGCCTGCTAAATATCCTACCGATTTATTATTTCGATGCGACACCTTCCCTTAACCTCTAGACATTTTCTCCGCTTTCGCATTAGAAATTAATAAATTATTACTAGACTGAATCACTATTTTTTTTTCTTATGGATTTGTTAGTACTTTTATTATGAGCAAGTATTACTAACCAAACACGTTTAGATTGAATAATGTTCAAATGATAAATTTCAAACCAACTCCTGCATAAAGACTTTTGCAATAACCTAAGATTAAGTTTATCTTTCAGGGCTGCAATAAATTTAATTTCTTATCTAAAAATTATGCATTAGCCCAAAAGTGGTGTTCAATTTCCTAAACTACTTTCTCCTTTTGACAAAGAATTACCAAGATTTTTGACACACCAAGTGGTGTTTTGAACGTTTAACTTGACACTATTGAAGGCAGAGGTCAGTTCGAAAGCTGATGACCTATAAATCCAAAATGTTGCAGTGGAAAGGATAGTTTGTCCAAAACCTCGAAATGTCTAGGTCCTTATTTAAGGACGAATTCCTCTACCTATTAGGCGGCCCTCAAAAAAACAGGTAACCCTTATCTGACCAAGTATCGTTGTTCTAACCGGGTAGTCCTTTTCCAAGCACATAGTGGTATCCTGTTCCAATTACGAAGTCTTCATTCAACCAAATATACTTCACCAATTACCCCAATTTCTGTTCTATTCAGGTTCTCTTTTCCTAATCAAGCAGTCCTAAACCAATCAGGTACTCCTCGTCCAACCAGGTAGTCCTGTCTTAATCAGATCGTCCTGTTCCAATCAGGTTCTTATTTCCTAGTCAAGAAGCCCTCGACTCATCAGGTACTCCTCGTCCAACCAGGTGGACCTCTCTAAATCAGATCGACCTGTTCCAATCAGGTTCTCATTTCCTAATCAAGCAGTTCTCAACCAATCAGGTACTCCTCGTCCGATCAGGTAGATCTGTCTCAATCAGATCGTCCAGTTCCATACAGGTTCTCATTTCCTAATCAAGCAGTCTTCAACCAATCAGGTACTCCTCGTCCAACCAGGTAGACCTGTCTTAATCAGATCGTCCTGTTCCAATCAGGTTCTCTTTTCCTAATCAAGCAGTCCTCGACCAATCAGGTATTCTTTATTCAACCAGGTAGTCCTGTCGTAATCAGATCACTCTTGTCCTACCCAGGCAATCCTCATACAATAAGACAATTTCTGCCCATTCCTCATCTAAATCATACTTTAATATTGGTTGTTAATACATAGCGTTAAGATATCGTTTAAAGAAAATAATTTTATGTTCGTTCTGACTCCCCAAGATCATCTGACGTTAGCTTGCGGACTTGTGACCTTCGAGCATTGATGAGTTTACAAATGTTTCATAACTCATCGGTAGCATTCCTGAATACATATTCGAAAGCCACAAGGCAATGTAGAAGTGTGGACAAACACAGAATTATCAAATTTCTCTATATCTCCCAATTTCGTGTGGATCTTAAAAATAAATAATGAAACCGTGAATAAGAATGAGCAGCGCCAGAAAGGGAGGGAGAGAGAGAGAGAGAGAGAGAGAGAGAGAGAGAGAGAGAGAGAGAGATGAAAGCAGGAGAAAGTGAGTAGGTGAGGTCAGCTGAGGAGACCCACCTCACTTATACAACCTGCCCAACATTCCATCCCTCGCCCCATTCAAAATTATTACCTCTTTATATTGGGCTATTACATTAATAAGATTATCATACATTTTCCGGGGCTCAGCCGAGCACATCAGTTAGTCTCAATACGCTTGGTAAGCCTAGAGTTGTGGGTTCGATTCCCACCTTGGCAATAGGAATGTATTAACGCTTGTTAAGACGCAAAACACATTTGACGAAATTTTAGCTGAAAGTTTGGTGACTTTGAAATAAAGTAAAGCTATTTTATTATTACGGCCTAAATAATACAATTTATTTTTCTAGACCAAGAACTTCTTCTTTAATAATATTCTTTGAGTATTTTTCAAATATTGAAAAAAATGATCACGGCCTCTACAGACGCTTTTTCAAGTTTCTTCAACAGACGAACGTACTAAATTCTTAGTCCAGGATAGAGAATGGTGGCAACCTGTAGATAACCCACCCCGAATAGTCCTAGAAACAGCTAGTGAATAATAATAAACTATTTTATCATGCTAAAATGTTTTGTTGTATATTTCTAGAAATTCAGGAGAATTCCTTGCAACGGATGTCCTTGTTGTATTCCTCTGGTGATATGAAATGTATTTATTTCTGTTTAATGAAAAAAAACACACATCATAGCTCACTTAAGAAGTTTTTTTTTTTTAACAATCGTGTACAAGTACTAAGATAATTACAAATGTATGCAATTTCTTTACATATGCCACTTGAATACTACATTGTATGTTGAATGTTCAAACTCACAAGAAATACATTTTTAACATTTTAATGTCTCGTCACTAATAATTACACGATTTTTAAAAATCTTTAGAACAGTGCATTTTTCAGTTAACTATTATTTCGTAGAAAGTAAAAAAAAGTTTTGTAATGGTGAAAAAAATCAGTTTTCGTCCTACAGAAGATTTGTATATGACCTTTTCGGTTTATTATAAAAACATTTATAAATTATGTTCTATTAAATTTGGTGTTCCTAAACATATTGTATTTGTATAAGGAAGTTATGTAGTAACCACATCAAAGTTTACTCATCGAATGTAGACAGTTGGTTAGTATGCTTAAATTACAAACTGGGTGTGTGTGTGTGTGTGTGTGTGTGTGTGTGTTTTATTTATTTATTTATTTATTACAATTTGTATTATATAACTTTATTTTTATTTACCTAATAATTTAATTAATTTTTAAACGTTGAAAACTATGCTAACTATTATTACTACGTAATTTAATTTTTCTAATAATCTTTTATCATCTATTTATTCCTTTTAATTGTATTTGGTTTTGTAGTTTTTTCTTTTTGTTGTGAGTTTTACTTAATATTGTTCTGTTTGCGTATTTTTATTTAACATTTTGTAGAGTTTTAGTTCTGTTCGATTTTTTTAAATTTTTTTTTTTAATTTAAATGAAAAACATCGCCTAAGTTGCGAAGCTTTTGAAAATAAATAAATAAAATTACAAAATTATGAATAGTTCAACCGGTTTACTTCATTTAAATATATTTGACGAATTAAAAAGATGGCCGAATTTAACTCGGTTTCCGGAATACTTGGCAATTTAGGCAAGTATTTTACCAAATAAAATTATTAATTCTTCTCCCTTAAGTTAACCACTTCATTCTCAACTCTGTCTCAATAATCAGAAGACGAGACAATTAATTCACAGGGCATAAATAATACTAATAATTAATAATATTAATTAAGCACAAGTACACTTAATATTCGTACACTCTATTAATAAATTCAAACTTTCTCATGGATAGTTTGCTAACTAAATATCTCGAAAGATCTGGTTCGATGAGTTAACCTACATTAAAGGAATGCTGTTTGCCAATTATGAAAGGCGAAAAATATCCAAATGACCTTCTATCATATGCTCTTCTAGTTTTTAACTAATAAAAACACACACTTCATAGCTCTGCCAATATTTAAAAAAAATATTAATAATTCGGTTATTAATTCTGTGTTTTTTACTAAATTGCAGATTGTACAATAAAAATGGAAGGTTTACAACAAATGAACTATTTAAATATTATTAGTGGATCACATTTTTCAAAACATTATGATAAATGGTGCCAAAGACACATTACTCCATTATTATTTTTTTTATTTTAAAAAAAGTGGGTCATTAATAGTTTATGTTGGACATCATTTGCTAATCTTGAATCTTATGTTTAATTAAATAAGGAATCAAAAAACACTATCAATTATTAATAGCTAAATAACCCAATATTTGAAAATTACTGGTACATAAAAATATAATTCACTTAATTTCAGAAATTTTCAGAGGTTTAATTTCTTTTTTATTTCATTAAAACGTTAAAAGAAGATTTAATGAGGCCCAAGGCAATTTTCGTCAATTTGTCTCAATATAAGGAGCTATTTCTGTCAACAGACTGGGCATTCTGCCCCATTAACACACAATTCAAGGTCAACAAATAAAAAGTGCCAAATTTATTCAAAATTCTCTTTTTATTACTCGTTGTATCTAATCGACCATTTTGTGAAGAATTAACTCTTAATCACGAGTCATTTTGGTTCTATTACCGAGGGGAAAAATGTGTACACAGACTATTAGGAAAGCGTGTCACTGGGGAAGTTTTGCAGTATATCAAAAAACTAACACATCATTTTTTCAATGCATAATGTCCTTTTAAATTTGGAACCTATTAAGTGAAAGCCCAAACACATATTGGAACAAATACAAATCCTTTCAAATCGGAATTGTAATAATTTAACAAATGTACTGAGCTAAAATTGAGCATTGTTGTTGACAGCCATGAAAAATAAAAAAAAAATAATTCCGAGAATAAATTCTTCGAATATTCATTTATATTTCTCTACTTAGTAATAATTAATTAATGAAATATTTTTCATGATTATAGAAAATACAATTTCCTTATTTTTATAGGCATTGTCCCATTATATTTTGTTATTTAATTTTTTGGGGATTTTCGTCTTGAATGTTAACGACTTTTTATTTTTTCTAATATTAAAAAAAAGATGACAGTAAAATAAATTGTGTAATGTGAATAATTCAATATTAGTTAAAAATAGCCATTTGGACCAATATTTGAAATTGTAAAATCTTTTATTTTTTAATTCTATAACTTTTCAATATATAGAAAATCTAAATTACATTTTAAATTAAAATCTGTCATTATTAGTGATAAAAGAATATATGTAATAATCAAGAAGTAGGTACCTATTTTGTCAATGTTTATAAATGTGAATAAGGAATCCATAAAAAATGTTATTCAAATTAGTTATTGAAAATACACCTTTCTTTCAAAATTATACAAAGAAATATAAAATTTTCTTATAAAAATGAAATTATTTTAAAAAGCCGGTTAGTGTGAACTGCCGGTAGCATTACCGGTATTAGAGATGTATAATATTTATTATTCTGCATATAGGATAGAAATGGTCAAAATATTCTAAAAATCAATTATTTGTGTCTATTTTACAAAGAGAATTATGTAATTGAGTTCTTACGATTGAGTATTCTTGTATTTACGTCGATGTTGTTGTTAAAAAAAATGTGAAATTTTTAAAATAATTTTTGTCCTCTAAAATTGATTTTTTTTTAAATTATTATGTCGAAAATGCAAAACAATATGAAAAGTAATACGTGTTTAATCACAAAAGTGTTTGAAGTTTGGTATGAAATACCCCACAGAAAAAAAAAAAATGAAAAAAATATATATATTAATTTTGAGAGTGTGAAATAAAATAGGGCTTAATAGATTACCTTTTCTCCCCTTGTGAGGAACTCCCACATTGGTATTGCTGAAGACGCGACTAACGATGCCAGAGCGGCGCTAACTAAGATGCGTGCGAACATGTTGCTGAGCTGATACTGGCTAGTCTCAGACTATCCCCTCTTCTCTCTCCCGCCAACCCTCTCCCTCTCCAGGCCACCCTCTCTCCCACGCTAGGTACACCCACTAGTGACGCAGAGATACACTAATTAAGGAAATCTGCTATTGAGATTGAACTAATGGCGCGATTGTCGAAAAATGTCTTCAAACGTCGATTCTATGTAGTAGATGACGAAAAAGTCCGCCACACTGGGGCTGCGTAAACTAAGGAGATTTCTCATGTGAAGTTTTACAATAGACTAGCCAAAGTACCCGGCTTCGCTCGGGAAATCATTTAAGGCGGAAAGATTCTATTCTTTTTTTGGCAATGCTTCTACGTGTACAACTGCTCTTCCCGTCTGGGCGCATTTTTTCCCCGTAAGGGTCCGTTGGGTGACCTATAGAAAAAAAAAATTTTACATTTGAAGAATAAATGAAAATATATCTCTAATCATTCCCTCTCCACTGTTTGACACTCCGTGAATAATTCAAATCATAATCATGGATAGCATTTATTATAATTAAATATCATCTATAATGTACGTATTTTGTATATACAATCTAGCTAATATACCCGGCGATGGCCGGGAAATCATCGCTCACTGACTAATGATGGTATTATATTTTTTATAGAAAATCGTTGAAAAACCAATGGGGATCGGAATATCGCAATTTTTCATTCCTGGCCTCCCTTATAACTCCCACTCGCGTTCGAACCTAAAGATTTTAATATAGCTTATAGTTATGGGCGAATTATTGGTAATTTAACGGTTTTTCGGCAAATATGGACAGTTAAAAGTTGTTTATGTTGTTATTTAGAGTAATTTTTGTTATATTCACTTTTGTCGTATAACAAAGTATAAACGAGATATAAACTAAAAAAGTAAAATGGGAGCCAAACAATTTTAGTTGGCAACTAACGATTGTAGATGACTTAACAAACACGGTATGTGAAGTAGCATTAATTCTTCCATGATTATAAGCTATATCAATTTTTTTAGGTTCGCCTAAATAAATATTCGCGATATTTTCTTTTCTTTTCTTTTTTAGGCAAACGTGCACATAATGAAAGTTGTTTTTTGTATTATTAAAAGCAGTTTTGGTTTTAAACTTAATATTATTATATATAATATCCTAATCGCTTGAAATATCATGCAGGACAAAGTCTGCCGGGTCCGCTAATATATATTTATATATATTTATATATAATATATTATATTTATATATATAAGATATATCTATATATATACTTTATTTAATTTTAACTGACTTCATTTTAGAAATTTCCCTCAAGGGACATCAGCTATGAGGTCGTACTCTTGATGCGACTTTCGAAAAATTTCTTCAAATGTCCATCGATCCTACCCAGGAGATGCCCACACAATTAACTCGAAAAATGAGGCCGTTCAAAGTTATAATATATATATTTATATAGTTTATATAGTAGTAGTATATTTTTATATATATATCATAAATTTGTCTGTTTAACCACTTCTTGCGGTCAGCAATCTTGGTTTGATTACCAAACTGGAATGTATCGTTTTATGGTAAAACAGAACAGATCAAGTTCGTTAATAGAAAGGGCTGAAATCGGTCAGTGGGATGGGGGGGGTTTAGAGAGGGGGATTTTTGTGAAATTAAGACATATCTCCTGTTATTATGCGTCGGATCGAAATATTGCTATTGATAAAATCTTATTGCAAATTTCATTTACTATAATATTGTTTTATACATTTATTCTGTATCTTGGAATAGATTAACCGATAGATAATTTTGACATTTGTTATCTTCGTGTGGTCGCCGTAGGCTATGTTCGGACTTTCGCCGTGGAGCTATGGCGGCCGTTTCATTTAATATTCGTCCATCGGTTAGAGGTTAGTAACACAGTATTCGTCGCCCTAGTTTAGAGGTTAGGCTTAACTGTTTTTTGGTGGCTAGAAAACTATTGGGTTATTACGCCTAAAACTCTGAATGTTTTAGGTTTAGAGGTTTCTTACGACTACAGTTGTTATTAGGCAGATTACCTCTATTGTGAAAAATTCACGTGGGAAATTCTGCCCCCTTAGTTTTAACGCAGCCTCCTGCGTGACGGACTTTTTTGTTATCTCCTGTCCGCTTGTAGCCGTAATCGACGGATATCTTGAAGCAAATTCTTTACATAATACGCTGTAACAAATAGGTGTATTTCGAACAGTTAGGGACAAATTGGCTGATAGATGTGTAGAGTGTGTACCTATTGTATATATATATATATATCCTATATATTGACCTAACAAGAATTTTATATATATACAGTATGGACCCGATTTACACGTTCGAGTAACTTCCAAACAATATTACAAAAAAGAAACATAAATAGATTTTTCGGTAACCTTTAAGTAGAAGGATTATGAACCGTATAAATTCATTTGACCCTAAATAGTCAGGCTGTATATTGCATCCTTAGTAAATAGCTCTAAGAGATCGTTTTAATTTGAGTATTTTCTATAGTGGATCTTCTAGCACCTCCATAGACACCTTTCCCCTAACAGTATCCTTGGACTATTGTACATCCTCGTCCTCAGAACAAAATGAAATATAATCATAGAGTGAGAGGTTCCCTGAGGCCATTGTCACATAGCGAGCTAGATGGGGGTAGGAACCAATCAGCAATTCATCCTAAAATTATTATCAGGGGTGTTAATGCCTTCATTATTAGAAGGAGTTCACGACATGCCTTATTCTTAGATAACTAAATGTAAATCCGATATGTTATGCATCACTGATCTTGTAATTTAATAAACATAAAATAAAAAAGTTTATAGGACGTAATTTAAAAATCTCTTGACAATAAATATAAATGTTTCTATGCAAAATTTAGCAGATTTCCTTTAAAATTGTAAAAATTGTATTCCTGCCAATGTGCATCGAACTACCTAGTTGTAGTGATGGAAATGAGGATTGTCCTTCTACACATACTTTAAATAGTATAATTTACTGTAGGCCCTAACACTAATTTGGGGTCGCAATTTTTGGCAACATGTTTCGTTACCAGAAGTCAATAAAAAAATATCGTCTATCTACTATCAACTTGTCCCAGGATCATTCCTCAGTTTATGGAAACCATGAGATATATCGCGGCTAAATTATAATATTTATATATTTATATCTTTTAGAAGCAATCCATATAGTATATATTATATATATCTATATATATATATATATAGTATGCTCAGATTATGGTGTCGGAGAAAAATACTGTCGGTGACCATTAGGCGTTATTTTAACGCTTTATGAAGATCAAATATGATGGAAGGTATCGTTGATAGCAAGTATCGGACTAAGCAAGAGTAGGGTTGGGGGGGGGGGGTTCACCTACTTGACAGTGTTTAGGAGGTTTAGGGGATGAGGTGATATGCTCCGTTCATTATGAAGTTTGATCGTTAAGGAAGTGGATGAGGCACTTTGAATGCTGATTAGAACCGAGATATTTAAGTAACAATAAGCTGTTATATAACGAAGCATTTCATTCTAAGGCTATATACCAAATATTGCTTTCAGGAGACCTTTATTATGTGACATACATTCAAATTCTTGGTGTGATGACGTAACAAATTAAGATTTTACATTCCTAGTCGAAAATGCTTATGTGATCTATGCCACACTTGAAATCTATAGGTAACTAGTTTCTATTCAACACCAAAGTCTATTTCAGCTGTATTAGCTGAGATGAGAAATTGCAAATACTGGGGGTTAACAGCGGTTCCGAAAATTCGGTTAATATCCTACTGTATATATGAGTCGCATAGTCAAATGTGTGTGAGTGTGTGTGTAAAAACATGTCTTGTATTCACTATATATGGATGGCCTACAATTGTATATATCTTATCCATATCTTTTTCGTAACTCAATATTAACGAGTGTATGTCTTACTTCTTTTCCTAAATGGCTGGACCTCGGGAATGAACCCCCTCGTACCCGTTCCCAGGCTCATCGGATTGTTTAGCGTCACAATTGCAATAGGTAGAATTTGAGTGGTGACATGAGATCCTAAAATATGCTATACCTAGGCCAATATTTCGTGGGATAATCCTGATTGGTTTTTACGCAGTTACCTACGTGAGGACGTATGTATATTTAGAGTAGAATATGTGACTTTTGTGGTGGACATGACGTATCACAACGTATGCTATACCAGCACGTGGAAATCTGCTTAATGTTACGCAGCCCTACGATTGAAGGACCTTTTTTAAATAGAAATTAGTGAATTTGTGGTGAATGAGATCACAAATTCATGATATACCTGCACGTGGGATTATAATCTGCATATCAATTTACGTTCAAGCCCCTACGTGAAATATTCGCGACTTATTTTAAATAGAAATAGTGAATTTGTGGTGACATGAGATCACAAATATGCTATACCAGCACGTGGGAAATCTGCTTAATTTACGCAGCCCCTACGTGAAGGACTTTTTTAAATAGAAATAGTGAATTTGTGGTGACATGAGATCACAAATAATCGCTTACCATTGCAGTGGACAAAGTCTGCCGTGCAGCTAATTTACGAGCCCTACGGTGAAGACTTTTTTAATAGACCTAATAGTGAATTTGCTTGGTGAAGATAGACGATCACAAGAATTCTATGCTTGTATTCCAGCACGTAAGGGAAATCTGACTGTAATTTATCTGCAGCCCCTACTGTGAAGGACCTATTTATTTTAAAATAGAAATAGTGATTTGATGAGTGACAGGATCACAATATGCTATACCAGCACGTGGAAAATCTGCTTATTTACGCAGACCTAAGTGAAGACTTTTTTAAAATAGAATAATAGTGAAGATATTGTAGGTGAATGAGGATCACAAGATTTGCTTATTCCAGCAAGTGGGGACTAATCTAGGCTTAATTTTCGCAGCACTACGTGATTAGAGACTTGTATTTAAATAGAAATAGTGAATTGTGGTGACAGTGGATTAACAAATTGCTATAGCTTCTAGCACGTGGAAAATCTGCTTTATTTACGCAAGCCCCTTACGTGAGGAACTTTTTTAATAGATAATCATAGAGTGAGAGGTTTGTGGTGACTATGAGATCACAAATATGCGGCTATCACTGCACGTGGGAAGAACCATCTGCTTTACATTTACGCTGCCCCTACGTGAGGACTTTTTTAAAATTACTAAATAGGTGAACTATGCCTGGTGACATTGTGATGGACAGACTCCTTATTTTCTGAACAACTAGTACTGATGTATCAGAAAACATGATTCATATTTATTTTATGGCCCTAATATAGAAACATAGTTCAATGACATGTCATCCATTTAAAATCTAGCTTAGCTGTATAAGTTGGCTACTGATCGGAGATTTAGCAGATTTTAATTAAAAAGGATTGGGATAGGAATACTTTGTTGGAGAAGGAGAAGATACAAATGGAAGCAAATAAAGAACAGGTCCCGGGAGAGAAAAAGAAACAAACAGACGAAACAAGGAGCAAAAAACTCGTTTCATTTCCAGAGCCATCTTCACTAAGCTGTGGTCCCATTTACCCGCCTTTAGGCGGGAAACTCGATATCACACCAGAGAGTGATTATCATTCTACAAGCCCTAATCAGTTATCATGTTCGTATTCATAGAATACTTCGAGGATAACAGTATTAAGATGCTAGTTATGTCGAAAATAAAAAATTCTCCGTTATTAAGCATAACTAAAAGGGGAAGGGTTTTCAGAATCGCACAGGAATCATGTAATAGTTACCATAAATATTGTTTATATATAATTTAATCTTTCCCCCCATCTTGAATACCTTAGGGACCGAACACCTTACCCTGGTTCAGTCGATTTAAAATCATTATGAAGCCTGTGTTCGGGTATTGTTTGATTTTATAAGCCGTTTTCGTATGGAGGAAAAACTACAAGGTTATCATCGAAGCTGTAATATCTTCATAACTCTACCTGTCGTTTGGTCTAATAGTACCTGCATTTGTGAGAGTAATACATTTTTGTTTGCAGGTGTCCGTGACCAACAAAAAGTTCCGATCTTGGACTACTAAGGGTTGCAGTTTATTAAACTAAGCAGATAATTCCTACGCAATTCATAAAGCCCCAACATGTGTTGTAAGGACACTTGTATCTTTTTCTACTGAAGGATTTCTCATTGCCGATTAAAAATCACGAAGAACAAAATGGGTTGTGTGGAGGAGGGGGGAGGTTAATGATGCTATTGTAAAACATTACATGGAAGTCTGCCAATTTTACTCGAAGTTCTGTTATAGCTTGAGTTACGAATAGAAATGCATAGAAACAACAATTGTGGTGACATGAGATCACCAACATGCTATACCAGCAAGGATCGATTCTGGGAAAACATCCTGCTTAGTGTTACGCCTAATAATAACGTGCGTTTTTAATATCTAAATATTCTATTCCACCCTCAATTCAGTAACCATAATAAGCATTATTGCTGAGTGTGTAGTGGAAGAAAACGAATGTTATTAAATGTTGAGTACTGTCACGGTAATAAATATTTTTAATTCACAACCTCAAAATCCTAATTGTTTTTATCAGTAATCATGATTCACAGTTTAACTTTTATTGCCCTAAATATAGAAAGCAATAGTTTTAGCAATTTAAGCTTGGGAGTAAGTGGTCTATGTTATAACGCTTATTTGATTAAATTTTGGCTACATTGAGTTCGGAGATTGGGGTTTATGAAGGCTGAAAACTAAAAAAGGATTGGGATAGTGAATATCTCCGTTAATACTAGAAGATAGAAGAACAAATGGAAGCAAATGTAATATAACAGGTCCATTTACGGGAGATAAAACTGAAACATAGACTGAAACAAGGTTAGCATAGAACATTTCATTTCAGAAACATCTTCACTAAGCTGTGGTTCCATTTACCCGCCTTTAGGCGGGAACTAACCACTGCAGATTTCAAGCTATCTAACGAGTCCTCAATTCCAGTTTTGTAATCATAGAATACTGCCGAGATAACAGATATTAGATGCTGATTACGATCAAATAAGGTTGCGACCAAGCTAACTTACAAGAGTGGAAGGTTTTAAATCGAAAAAAATGTGTCCCATGTATATAGTTTATATACCTATATTTATATTTATATATATATCATATATATATACCTTTAAAACAATATTAAACAGTCCTCAATTTCAGTCAGATTTAAAATCCACTTAGGGGAAATCAGCTATTGAGGTCGTACTCATGTTTCGAAAAAGGTTTCTATGGCGGAAAATGTACTAGGTTATCGATCGCCCTAATGGAGATGATCCATAACTCTCGTTTCAAAATACCTGCATTTTGAAGAGTATATATTTGTCTGATTATCGCTCCGTGGACGCACAAAGAAGTCCGTCATCATTTTTGTTTGATGCATTACGAAACTAAGCAGATATTCCCACGTGAACCGTTTTATGAACGAGAAAGTCACGAGTCAATTAGTTAATGGCTTGAAACGTCCTGGGAACTAGAGAGCGTGGGGGGGGGAGGGGGTTAGAGGCGGCGGGATTTCGAAAAATTCATTATATCTCCGTATATTGAGTCGTGATCGAAAATATGTGTCCATTAGACCAGAATGTTATTGCAATTAAATTTTACTATACATTATTGTTAATTATACATTTAGTCTCTATTTGGGAATTAATTAACGTGATATTTGCATTTTTATTAAATTTGGGCCGATAACGCACGACTGAATTTCTCGCCAAAAGCTAGTTCGGCCCTTTGCCGTAACTGTTCGGCTCTCGTATGGAGATTTCATATGGACAGCGTGAGGGCCTCTGTTCAATTAGACTCCAATAATTGCCTAATAACCTAACTAACCTACCTTATTCTCCTTAATCGTGTAATACATGACACTATGCTAAACCAGTATCTTGAATTCAATTAAATAGTTATTTTACATTATTCTTCCTTGTTGCGTTCAGGTTATAACTCTTCTTCGTGAATCGACGGTAAGGATCCTAGTGATAAAGTCTTCAGTCTGGATCAGCTGTTGAAGAGTGTCCGAAGCCCAATCGAGTAACGAGTATTCCCCCGCTAGTCGATGTCTTTCGCAGGAGTAGAACGGACATTCAAATATAATGTGCATCACTGTAATTGTGCAGACACATTGCCATATTTCTAATCCAGAATTCTTCCAAGAAAGCTTGGTGGTAGAGGAACGAACCAACCTGGATGTCCAAAATAGTCGTCCCATAATACGTTTATTTAAACCATTCAACTTTCTTCACTAGCTATTGGCCAGAACATTTTCCAGCTCCTTCATTTCCAGTTTTAGTCCCAGTTACCATAAACGATTACAGAAAATCGTATATACAATGTCTTCCAAATTTTAATAAAAAATTTTTCTAAAATACCCGATGAACTGGTACCGTTTGAATAACTCGAGTTCGGGTTGACCAGTGCGTATGCGTTATTCTTGTTACCAACCGTCGAGTTTCTTCTCAGTTTATCGAATTTTAAGATATAAGAAAAATTTACGAGTACTTGAACTATAGGAGACTACATGACTTCCATAGTCAAATCTGAATTAATCAATAAGTATGGGTATGTGACGTTGGCTTTCGAAACTCCTCCTCCCCCTCTAATACACCCCTTCCCTCCCACTGGTTCAAGCTATTAACGAGCTCGATCATTAGGTTGTTGAGTCTATTAAACAGACTCATAAGGCCGAGTTTGGCTGCTGGTCAAGTTGAGTTTTGACCACAGCTGCGGATATATAATCCTGTTTTTTTTTTTTTTTGTGGGGGGGTGGGGGGGGTGGGGGGGGGGTTGGGGGGGGCGGGGGGGGGGGGGGGGGGGTGGGGGTGGGGGGTGGGGGGGGTGTGATATAAGGACCCCGGGTGGGGGGTTGCGGCCAACTTTGGGGGGAGCCCTCATTCCTGGTGACTGATGTGTTGGCTAAGGTTAGCTGTTACTGGGGTTGTTGTCTGTTTTTGTCTTGCCCTCTTGGGGTGAGTTGTTTCTGTTATGCTGGCAATTTCGATATGAGCGTGAGTAGTCGGGGAGGAGGGTCAGGAATGGCTGCTGGCATGTGTGTGGGCAGGGGTGGGGATATGGGCTGGGGCGTTAGGCTTTGGTTGGCCTGGGTGTGATCTGGGCTGGTGGCTCTATGTTATTGTGGGTGGGAGATTGATTGTGGATGTGGGCCTTGGTTGCGACCTACCCTTTTATTCTGGGTGAACTTTTCTTGAATTGCAATTGACCGGGGGCGCCACCTCGGTGGGGGGGGGGGGGGGGGGGTGAGGGGGGGGGGGGGGGGTGGGGGTAGGGGGGGGGTGGGGGGGTGCGGGGGTGGGTGAGAGGGGGACTGATGGGGGGGGTGATAACGCAGGCGGGGCTGAAAATTCCTCGGCCAAAAGCGGGGTGGGGGGAGGGGTGAGTGCGGCTGTGGGTGGGCTGGGGGCTCGGGGTTCGGGTGGGGGTGTTTACTCGTGTGGTTATTTTGTTGTATCATGAGGGTGTTGTCTATTTCTGGCTATGGTTTATGTGAGGTGCGGTTTTGGGTATCGGGGGGACTGGTGGTACTGGAGAAGGGGTGGAGGCTGGTTTGGGTAAATGAGGGGGGGACTAATTTTAACCTTATTCTTTGTACTAATTAACACTTGCACACTCCTTCTTATTGTTAAAAGTTTTATTGCTGTGAATGTTTTTTCTTTGGCCTGTTTTTTTTACAGTATGATTCCATTCTCGTGTGCCTTGTATTGGATTGACTTTGCGTACGTTTTTTTCCATTCTGAATCTGCTTTTATGAGTTGTTCTCCTGTTATGTGTGACTTGTTGAGTTGTGTTGGGCTAGTGCCTGGCTTCTTGCAGGGTTTGTGTTGACATTTCGTGCAATCACTTGTATTGTGCGTAGACATGAGTGCTGGCCTGTCCAGATTAGCCGTTAGTGGGGGTGGATGCTTGCGTTGGGTGCATTGTGTGAGTCGTGAGCTTGTGATAGTGTCGATCGGTTGTTTGCAGTTGGGGAAAAAAAGAAGGTCATTTGGTGCGGTTTTGTTGGAGGTTGTTCTGTTCTGTTCGATGTTGATGTGACCGTGTAATACGTTGTTGGTATCTGTCAACGCAAGGGTGGATACTTTTTTTCAGCTCCTTCTTTCCGAGTGTCCCGTTAACAAAAAAAATCGAATAAATGTTTTGGGTTAATATTTTTATTAGTGCTCTTTTTCTGGTTTTGTTGATACTGGTTTGAACTCGAGATAGGTTGTGTTGTCTGTGTTCCGATTGTGTCGGTGTGCTTGTTCGGTTTTTCCTCATTTCTTGATCTAAGATCAACTACCATGTTGTCTCGTGAAACTAAGGGTCGTGTTAGCTCGTATGTTTTTGTTAATCGCTGTATTTTGCTTTGGTTGTCAACCGGGTACTCTGTGCTTTGAGAAGAATAAGAAAGGTTGTTAGAGTCTTAAACAGACCCAAGTCCGATTTTCTTATATTGTTTTCAGAGGTGTTTCGTTAGTAATTCTGTTGGAGCTTCTGTGCTCCTTTTCCAGCCAACTCATCATTAGCAAAACACAGTCCCACGGCTGATGACCAACAATCATTAGCAGGTTGTTTTCTACTGTATTCCCCGTTGACGTCAATCGTTATTCTTATTATAATTATAAAATTTTCCGTCTAAAATACCATGAAGCTGTAAATAAGTTCGAACTAGTAAATAAACGGCGGTTTTCTGTTTTGTTGTTTAGAAGTAATCACGCTTGCAATGGAATATTCCCAATAATTGATCTACATTTGATCCCTAACAGGGTGAGAAGGGGAATTGAGAGAGAGAGAGAGGAGAGCGAGAGAGAGAGACAGAGAGAGAGGGTTAGGAGGAGTGAGGAGAGAGAGAGAGAGAGGAGAGAGAGAGAGAGAGAAGTGAAGTGGAGTGTGGGAGAGAGGGAGAGAGAGGGAGAGCGTGAGGGAGAGAGGGAGTGAGAGGGAGAGAGAGGGAGAGAGAGGGAGAGATAGAGAGAGAGTGAGAGAGAGAGAGAGAGGGAGAGAGAGAGAGAGAGAGGGAGTGAGGGAGGGAGGGAGGGGGAGGGGAGGGAGGGAGGGAGGGTTTGAGAGGGAGAGAGGGTGAGAGGGAGAGAGGGAGAGGGAGAGAGAGGAGAGAGAGAGAGAGAGAGAGATAGATAGAGAGAGAGGAGAGAGAGAGGAGAGAGAGAGAAGAGTTGGGAGAGTGAGTGAGAGAGAGAGGGGAGAGAGAGAGAGAGTGAGGGAGGGAAGGGAGGGAGGATAGAGGGAAGAGAGAGGGAAGAGAGGGAGAGGATGACGAGAGAGTTGAGAGAGAGAGAGAGAGAGAGAAGAGGAGAGAGGAGAGAGATCTGAGAGACGATGAGAGAGTGAGAGAGATTCGAGGTACATTTGACGAATAGAGACCTTTATGGATATATTCGCAGTACTTGAAAGAGAGAGTGAGGGGGGAGTGAGAGTCAGGAGAGAGAGAGGGGGAGAGTGACTTGAGAGGGAGAGATTCCGTTTCTCGCTATTCCAGGACTGAGAGAGAGAGAGTGAAGAGTGAGAGACCTGAGTGAGAGGGAGCATGAGAGTGAGAGATGGGGGGGGAGTTGTGGAGTGGATGAGATTGCTGTGAGAGAAGATGAGAGAGAGAGAGAGATGGAGAGAGAGTGGACGAGATTTGATGGAGGAGAGAGAGGAGGATGAGGGATGGAGGAGGGAGGGAGGGAGGGAGGGAGGGTGGGAGGGACTGGGTAGAGTGAGCAGAGAGAGAGAGAGAGAGATTCCTTGAGAGAGAGAGAGTGAGGTAGACCAAGCCTTAGGTGAGAGTGAGGACGAGAGAGAAGCGGAGAGAGATGATGGAGGGGAGAGAGAGAGACGGAAGAGAGGGATAAGCAAAGAAAATGTCGAGCGCTCGAGGGGAGGGAGGGAGAGAGAGAGACAGAAGAGAGCGAGAGAGATGTTGAGAGAGGAGAGATGTGAGAGATTGCATGAGAGGGTGAGAGAGTATTTTGAGAAGAGATTGCCCTTTTTTACAGATCTTTGAGAGAGAGAGAGAGAGGAGATGAAGAAGAGATGAGGAGAGGAGAACGAGAGAGAGACGTATTCTGAGCTTATTTTATTAAACGTTGCCCATTGAAACTCTGAATTGTTACATCCGTACCATTCCATCGTCCCCAATGGGACTAAATTTTGAACAATCGTCCATTTATTACAAAAAATGGTAGTCAAAACAGTTTTATATTTATAAATTATTTATTATTGCATGGCAATGCTGGGAAATATTTGACTAATATGTATAATCGAACCTCTAGATGGTTGATCCCAATGTCGAATGCTCTAACCAACCTAACGTAGATTGAGATGGTTAACCTAAACGTCAGATGAAATAATCAGGCTAAGCATCGGGTGTGATGCTAATGCTAAACGTTGATTCAAATGGATAAGCTGGCTTGAAATGATTGACCTAAAAGTTGATTGAGATGAATAATCTAAATGCCGATTGAAATGACCGCCTTGAAGAGCTTGGAAATGGATAGTTCTTAGAAAATATGGCAATGCCGACACTCGAGAAGAAGTCAATAAATAGTTGAAGTAATGCTCAATTAATTGATTCTAATGGCTTTTCAACATTTCTCATCAATTGTATTTCGTTCTATTATTTTCAACGATAAAGTTGTTTCGAAATGATGATTGCGATAAGTGAATTACATTCCATGATTGCTGTTCAGCAAATGCGAGGTAGCAGCTCAATGCCTCCTATTAAAATTGATTTCATTGCTAATTACGTCATTAGAACACCAATTACAACAATTTTCGTAGCTAGATGCAGATAGTTACATACAGAAAACATTGTTACGCCATTACTTCTAACCACGACCATAAATATTTCGAGAAAAGCTTATCATTCATGAGTATAACTCTTTAATGTTTTGTCCGAATGTATTAAATCGTTATAAAAAGTACTTATTGTTTAAAATTATATTATACAACTTCATGGCTCTTACTAAAGCGATATTCACTTCGAGCACCTTATCATTTAATGTCCGGCTTATAATTCAAATAAACCTCATTTTTGTTCTTTCCTAAATAGCATAGATGGACATTTAACGAATGATTTATAAAATCCAGTAATCAGAACAACATCTATTGTTGACTTTTCTACTGACGAACCAAGCTAGATCAAAGCAGACGAACACGTTACACGAGCAGAGCAGTCTAATTTCTTAGGCGTTGCACACATCCTACAAACGAGTCCCAGTGATGGTAAGTGGGCATATAACAGCTTGCTGACAAGTGTTCACGGTTGGAGTAGCAGAGCTGGAGGTTATCATGTGTGGCAGGGCAGGTCCTACAGCTCCCAGATTATGCAATCAGCAGTTTGTCTCTCTGCATGCAATGTGCAAGAGTGCGTGCCGTCGCTGCATTTATTCTTTCTGAATGAGTAGGCATCTGACGGTGCAGGAGTAATGTATAGTGAATATGTTATGTATGTCCATGCTGGCCAATACAGGAAGGAGTTGTGCACTGTCGTATTTTCTAATTTATTCCCTGAATACCGGAGAACAAATTGACATGTGAGTTACGACATTTAAAAAAAGTCCCTCCATAAGGAGCTTCATAATTAGCGGGTGCTAAGGAGTTGCATAGGATGTGCCTTGGAAATATCCAGTTTGTGCTCAGGAGGTGCCTAGGAGGTATCTAGGATTTGCCTAGGAGGTATCTAGTATGTACCTAGGAGGTATCTAGTTTGTGCTTAGGAGGTGCCTAGGATGTGCCTAAGATGTATCTAGGTGGTGCCTAGGAGGTATCTAGGATGTACCTATGAGGTATCTAGTTTGTGCTTTGGAGGTGCCTAGGATGTGCCTAGGAGGTATCTAGTATGTACCTATGAGGTATCTAGTTTGTGCTTTGGAGGTACCTAGGATGTGTTTACAATGTGTCTAGTGGGAATTTGAAAGGAGCATAACATTAAGGAAGAAAACTGAACTTTATGAAGGCCGTTGTTTTTAAAATACATTTGCTGCTTATCAACACTTGTTAAAGTCTCTTTGGAATAAGATTGTATGGTTAGCAAACATATTGAGAGAAGGCTTCCTAGAAATCTAAAAGCACTTCCTAGAAACTAGTCGATTCACAGGATGGTTTGGGAGATTTCAAAATTAAGGCTTTTTTAATTAATTTCAATTTTTTATTTTTAAATTCTGCTAAAACTATTTGTAAAACTGGAATTGAGGAGGCCTATGTAAAAAGGGCATATGGCGGTATAGGCCCTTTTTGCGGAGATGACATTTTTAGATTCCTTGTGGTCTCTTTTATATCTGTACGAAATTTCGTGTTTATATCTCTTTAATTCACCTTTTACCGCCTGTTTGAATCAGTGGAGTGTAAATTGTGAGGTTGTATTTTGCTAGTTTTGTTTGTTGCTGTCCTTTTTAAAAATGAGCAATTTGGAAGAGGTTATTAGTGATGAACGTATTTTCAAAACTTCGAAAGAAAAAGGAAAAATGAATATTTTCAAGATCACAAAAACAATAAAAATAAACGATATTCGGGTGAATAGTTTACTTCAACAAAAGGTAGGATGGATATAGTAAGAACTTTATCTCCAAATTGAACTGTTGTAAACAAACCTGTCGAATTAAAGTTACTGCAATTGAGCAAGAGAATTTGTTTGATCATTTTTCCGGTTGTGATAAAGTACAACAAGACACACTTCTTGAGGGATACCTTTCCACTCACTGTGCACCAGCACAAAAACACAGAGACATAATGTGCAACTATTTGCTAAAATGTAGCGGAACTCCTATTAATGTTTGTCTATAAATTTTTACTAAATTTCTGGGAAACACTTTCGTGTCATTCAGGGAAAAATACTTTCTCGTAGTAATTTCACTGAGAAAAGAGATCCCATACAGTAACGTTTCTTATAAGGTACTATTTTATTAAAAAAACTAACTTTCTACATATAGCTGTTAATGTTTTTTTTATGTTAGTTCTTATTCAATATTATCAGATCTTACGTGCAATGTCTATGCAATAAGCGCGTATGAAAACATATCTACATAAAATGGGCATATGAAAAACATGACTGCCAGCCGTCTACCGAAAAAGAGCGTATGTAAGGGAATATTTAAAACAAGTTTATTTCATATTTTTAACGATTTTTTTTTTGATTTCTGCATAAATTATATCACCAAAAATTTAACTTAATTTCATTACTGGAAGTTCAAGTTCCACAAGTTTCAGGTTAAACGGTATATACAAGTGAAATATCGCACTCAGGTTTCAGTTATCAGCCCTTTTTACATAAAACTCCTCAATTTCAAATAAACATAACCAGTTATTAAAGAGAATTTAATGCCCTTCAAAAAGACATGACCAGAAAACATCCCATATCAATAATTTATCTGCTGCAGCTGAATTTGTGTACTACACCATAGATACATTGTAAAATCACAAAAATCGATTTTTCTCCAATACTATTAGGAATAGTAACATGCATCATACGAACAATTTTGTTCCTTTTGAAGAGTATAAATACCTCTAGAAGTTTGTATGTCTACTTACCAAACACCCTGTGTGTATATTTGTGTGTGTGCGTATATATATATAATTTGAAAGGACCTCATTTTCGTTACCTCCTGGGTAGAATCGATGTACATTTGAAGATATTTTTCGAAAAAATTCGACATGTGTAGAACCTCAATAGCCGATTAGCCTTAAGGGAAATCAGCTAAAACGAATAATCAGCTGTCGAGCTGAAGCATTTCTTAGGATAATTTCCATTCAAAATACTCACATCGTTAGCGGAGCGGCCTTCTGTTAACGAGGGCAAAGAACTGTCCATCGCTTCATAAATATAGAACACTTGTTTATTTGTGAAGAATTTCGGTGAAACCCCAAGGCCTTTTTATCTTTATATGGGACGGGAATCGGACAAGAAACAAAAACGTGAAATAAAACTCAAAATTTAATTGCTATACCTTCTGGAACCATATTAAGTTACATACTTTTTTCTGCGGTCAAGAGGTCAAGGGGATGGTTGAAGAACTCGCTTTCAGCTAAAAATTAGCAGAGAGGCTGCTAATGATTGCGTATTCATTAACTGATATTTCTTGATCAGCAATTTTCTATGTGTGGTAGATAGATACATAGATAAATAAATAAGCTTTATTGACATCCTTGTAAAGGACAAAAGCCTCTCCTTTAGGAGCTAACGTAGAAATATAAGTTGGGAGCCAACTCCTGCTAAATATATGTATGTATATTGATAAAAAGTATCTAAATACCAAAAATCGTCCACCATGCTGGGGCTGCGTAAACTAAGCAGATTTCCCACGTGCTGGTATAGCACACTTGTGATCTCATCTCACCATATATTCTCTATTTCCAAGGAAAAACCCTATGATTCGAGGGAGGGGGGTAGCTGAAGCCTGAAAATAAGAAAGTGCGAATAGCTTGGTTATTACATGAGTTACAAAAAAATATACTAACAAAAATTGAATAGTTTCAATATTTTAACAAAATTGATTCAATAACATTTTACTATCCCACTCATAATAACAGAGATATTTTGAATTTTTGAATTCCCCTGCCTCTCTCTCCTCCCCTATTCCTAGTCCAATTTCTGTCAATCACAAATATGATTTTAGCAGAATTCCCTTAAGGGAAATCAGCTATTGAGGTTGTACTCATGACGAAATTTTCCTTCAAATGTCCATCGATCCTACCTAGTAGATGACGAAAATGAAGTCCGTTCAAAACTGTATAAATATAAATATATATATATATATATATATATATATATATATATATATATATATATATATATATATATATATATATATATTTGTCAGTTACCGCTCTAGCGGTCGAAATTTTTGTTTGATCGGTACCAAACTCGATATTTAGTCGTTGTATGTAAAAAAAAAGGTCAAATTCGTTAAAGGCTGAAATCGGACCAGAGATGGGGGGTTTAGAGGGGAGGTTTTACGAAAATTCGAAATATCTCAGTTACTATACGTCGGATCGAAACATTGTACAGAATCAATCTTATTGCAAATTAAATTTACTATAAATATTGTTATATACATTTATTCTCTATCTTGAATATTAACCGAGATATTTGCATTTTTATGAAGTATGTGGTCGGTTATAGTTCGGATTAGGTCGGCCATTTCCGCCAGTACTCGGCTCAGATGGAAGCTTCTTCTAACCTTACATGTCGTTTCTAACCTTACCTTACCTTCGTTACTTTGTGAGATTTATGCAAATACGTTCTGTTCATCCCCCCCCCCCAATAAAGAGGTTCGTGTTATTACAGTTTATTCTTATTTGGACAAGTGTGGGATTAAGGGTTTACTAAAGGCTGAAAACTAAAAAATCCGAATAACTCGGTTAATATTAACCTTAGAGAAAATATGTGTGTGTGTGTGTGTGTGTGTGTGTGTGTGTGTGTGTGTGTGTGTGTTTGTGTGTGTGAGTGTGTGTTTGTGTGTGTGTGTGTGTGTGTGTGTGTGTGAGTGTGTGTGTGTGTGTGTGTGTGTGTGGTTGTGTGTGTGTAATATTTACAGGCTACACCTGCTAACTGGTCTCGTGAACAGGTAAATCTGAATTTCATGGGACTGAACAAGGGAATAAGAGGGTAACAAGGACATGCAGTGGTTTACCATTGCCTTCTGCTTCAGACCATCCACCAATAAAGGCATCATGAGGGAAATTCGAATAGGTTTTATGAGTACCATGAGTAGAACCCCAATAGCTGATTGCCCTTAATGGGAATACGCTAAAAAGGAAAACAAAATTGTATGATATTTATTAACATCCACTTTTCTCTAAAAAGGTAATTCTACTGGTTATCGCCCTTTTCTTGCCAGGGGTGGACTAAGGATTCTATTTAATGAGTTCGTCACAAAATAAATTCCTCCCCGGTGAGAATCACCGATGGAACTCTAGGTTGGCCAAGAAAGGTCAAGACTAAAGCCTTAACTCACATGGCTAAGCTGAGCCCCATTCTTAAAAAATTAAGAAATCAAAAGATTTTAATGCTGATAGGGGATATATATGACAAAGCCTACATGAGATCACATATTTTAGAATTGTTATAATTGGGCGGATGACCCCAATGCCTTGGCAATTGATTTAGGCTGGAAGAAGACTTTTACAGGAAGTCCTGATTTGCACGGAGAGTGGGTCAGAGGGATATGAAAGTGGTTTCCATTTACCATTAGCATGAAAGACTCTCTAGCATAGAGATATCAATCGATTAGAGACAATTCTCATACGTGGGCAGAATTAGCATGAGCTGTTAATGCTGTGATTAATAGTATAGATGTAATCCACTAATTGTATGTCAATCCATCATGAGAGAGTAGGCAACCTGCCGTCGGTGTGATTGAAGTTTTAGAAGTCTGAGGTAAATTGAAATCCAGGCAAGAGATTGGCAAATAGGCCTACAATTGTATTGTACAATGAGTAACAAGAGTAATTTATTCCAGAACAAGATTTAGCATATCTACAAGTACTAATGGCCAGGATTGAGAGGTGATAAGGTCAGCCATTATTCTATAGCTATGATATGATATATAGTAGCATGATAGCATATTGCTAGCTACATAGCATAACCTACTGACCCACCTCAACTAGCATGACACTCACCCTGACCTCTATATCTCCCCTCAATCTCTACTGTTTCATCTATATATGAATAATAATAACATTTTTATAAGACCAGGGTAATCTAGTAAATAGTACTTCATAATTATTAATGTTAAAGTATACACTGAAAAATTAAGCTACAGAACAAGTATTTACTCGACAGAGTTTTATGCTATCTACTTATCCCTTTCGAAATTAAAAAAAAAAAACATTCAAAATTCACAGATTATCTTTTTCTTTCCTCTCATTGAAAAATATCTACAGCACTTATACACTTATAAGCAAGACTAGCTAAGGTACCCGGCTTCGCTCGGGAATCATTAGAGTCTGAATGTTGATGGTATTTTTATTTGGCAAGGCTACAATGTGTACAACTACACATTCCGTCTGGGCTAATGGTTTTCCCATAAGGGTCAGATAGGAGACTTATAGAATAGAAATTTTAATTTTGAGGATAAAATGAAAATTAATCCCCTAATCAATATCTCTCCATTATTTGGCACACCTTGAATTACTCAGATCATAATCATGGATAGCATTTATTATAATTAAATTCATCTATAGTGGTATAGTATAGTATACATATTTCCTGTCTAAAACCAATCCAAGCATAACATTACATGCATAATAGTAAATGCGAGTAGAAAAAAAAAAAAATACAACATTTCACAGGAAATTAGAATTAACTGTGTCTGCCTACGGACAACTTCCACTCCAGCTTGAGTGTTGTCAACATTGCTTTACTTAAATACCTATAGTTCATATTTATATTCAAAGCTTATCAATATTTATATGCAAATTACTTGCTTCATACACTGTTTCCGAAAAAATGTTTAAAACAAAAGTTACTACAAAAGTTAAAACAAATAAAAAATAAAATATCGTGAATTTTTATTTCAGGCCTCCCTTATAACCCCCACTCCCGTTCAAACTTAAAAATTGTAATATAACTTATAATCATGGAAGAATTAATGGTGCCCATTAAAATTGTTGTCTTCCGGTTTAATGTTTAATGCATATCTCGTTTATACTTTGTTATATCATAAAAGTGGATATAACCATAAGTTCAAATTTGCCGAAAAACCAATAGGAAACGAAATATCGCTATTTTTAATTTCAATCCTCCCTTACAACCCCTACTCCTGCTCGTCCCTAGAAATGTTGTTACAGCTTATTATCATGGAGGAGTTAGTGCTCATTCACATACCAAGATTTGTTTAATTCGGTTGAGTCTTTTGTCCCAAATAAAATCGTTGATTCCCGCTTTAGTATTTAGTGTATAACTCATTTAAACTTCGTTATACGACGAAAATGTATATAACAAAAGTTACTCTAAATAATAACAACCTTAGACAAGCCTACAATCCACGACTGGACAGAAAGGACATGAAGAGAGCATGCAATTCCCCTTGCAGTAATTACTTGCTCCCTTCATGTCCCTTCGTAAAGGCCATTGCTACTTAAAACATGAATTCCAAATACTACATTAATAAATAGCAATAAAAAGTCAGAATAGGCCATAAAAAGAAGTATAGGGAATATTATTTATTCAGAGGCGCTTTATGCTACTATGGACGAGTCAATATTTACATTCCTATTGCCTAGGCGGAATCGGTACCCTTGACTCTAGGTTACCAAGTGAATTAAGGCTAATGGTACTACTCGCATAGGCAACCTGAACAATAAAGAATATTGATGAATAAACAAGCTATTGAAAAATCAATTATTGAAATAGTCTACGGCATTTGACAGTTAAGATTTGTACAGTCTATTTATTCCCATAACATTCTAAACTTAATTAAAACAATTATTGTACGATCAATTTCCATGTAAATTAAATTTGGGGTAAGTTTAGAAATGTATGATAAGAAGAATGTCTGAATATTTTTGAAAAATGTAGAGTCGTGGGTTCGATACTGCCTGGGAAAAGGAATTTATTTAGAGTTTAGAAATCTTTAAAAAAGTAAATTAGCGTAAAATAAATAAAATATTTTGGCTAAACAAGTTTAGATACATGCCTCGATCAGCAGAAGTGGTTAACAAAAAAAAATTAAATTAACTCTATTAGAGGGTTTTTTTTATTATATTTCATTATTGTGAAATGTACACATTTCTATAGTCGTAGTGAATCACTATTTACATAAGCAAAATACAAAATGAGAGGCAGTCTATCAGCAGAAATAGTATACCGTTTATGTGACGGAATGAACACTATAGTCCCCTGCTTCAGTTTTATGTCGTGTGTAGTAGATGGATTGTCGAGTTGCGGACTGTGCCTTAAGAAGGAATCACAGCTGTCTCCCGCGAGATAACCTATTTTGTTATTCGTGGTTTGTTTTGGTTCGGCAAGTTTTTCTCCAGTAATGATTCCATCACCTCGGAGCACGAAGAATATCTGACAAGACTCGTGGTAAGGGGAAACCCATTGGATTCCAAGAGGAATTGATACATGAGACACACCGAAGTCGGGCAAGGGTGGATGGAAATGCGCTGTGAAAGGGCTTATACGTGTGGGCATGAGTTTCAGGTCTTCAGGTCTGTACGAGCGATAGACAACGATATCCAGGAACGTTTCTATATCTTTATGTTTGGGAGTCAAGCCCGCCCTGAATACGTTATCGGAGTTGGCCATGGATTCGATACAGTCTCCAGATAGATAGGCATGAGGCAGTCCTGGGTGTATGTACATTGCCTCGCCCGGATGAAGTTCCACATGGTTAAGGAAAAATGCCAAGAAGACGCCAGAATCCCCTGGGAATTGGTTGTGGAGGCTTTTTACAAGAGTATAATTACACCTCTTCTTCATCTCATTGTCTTCACCTTCGAGTCTTTTCAGAAACTGATCAAGTGCAGACTCGACAACATCTTTTCTCCTCGTAACCAAACTGAGCAATATCTTCTTCAGCAGGTCAACCCTCGCAGATACCTGATAAGCAACAAGCAAATTCGGGCTGATAACATGTTCCAGTTCGATAACAACCTTAAAATATTCCTGTATTTCCTCTTCCGGTCTGAAACCGCACATTGCGCTGAACTCAGTGAGGGCTATAGCCATTTCCGGTTTGTGATTATGATCCTTGTACACTTTGGGATACTTGTGGTTTAAAATTTGAGCAGTCTTCTTATCAGGATGGCACTGAATTGATAACGCTTTCCTGACGGACAAGACTTTCAACAAGTAAGGCAGACTTCCCAGTGTCCTCCAGTACTCCACGGCACTTCCTAGGTATTCCTGATGACTACTAAGATACTCCCTTAATGTGATATTGTATTCCTTGATGACAGCATCTCCCTTGGGATGAGTTCCCATCCATAGTTCTGCATACGGGCTTGCTGGATCAATATCCTTGCCATGGAGAACAGCAGCAATACTTGCATATCCTACTTTACCCCAATCGTACTTCTGTATGACACCGGTTAACTCCATTTTTTGAGCAATTGTAAGACATTAATTCTTTCATAACGTATTGGGTGCTCAGGTTAGCCATGTGAGTTAAGGTGTTGGTCTTTATCTCGCTTGGTAAACCTAGAGTTAACTGTTAGATTCTCACCTGGGCCAATTGAAATTTATTTAGTGACAAACTTTTTAAATAAAATCCCTGAAGACAGCCCCAAATAGTTTCAATTAGCCTTTGCACCGTAAAGTTAATAAATAATAAATTTACTTACTAAATACATGAAATTTGTTTTGTTCAAAAGCATCTACAATGCAGAAATACTGTCGTATATTATTTCAAAACATACATATATTCAAAAAGTCCGTCACGCAGGGGCTGAAAAACTAAGCAGATTTCCCTCGTGATGTTTTAAAATAGAGAAATTTCACGAGAGCCGAGCAGTTAAGGAAACAGCCGAACTAGCTTTTGGCGGGAAAGTCACTCGTCCGATAGCCGCCAAGATTTAATAAAAATGCTAATATCTCTGTTAATATTCAAGATAGAGAATAAATGTATATAACAATATTTATAGTTTGCAATAAGATTTATTCTGTACAATTTTTCGATCCGACGTATAGTAACGGAGATATTTCGAATTTTCGCAAATCCTCCCCCTCTAAACCCCCCTCCCACTCGTCCGATTTCAGCCATTAACGAACTTGATCTTTCTTTTTACATAAAACGACTAAATATCGAGTTTGGTAACGTTCAAACAAAAGTTGTGACCGCTAGAGCGGTAACGGACACATGTAGTTAGATAGCTCTCTCTCTCTCTCTCTCTCTATATCTGTCTATATATATATATATCTGTATAGATATATATATATATATATATATTATATATATATATACACACACACAGTTTTGAACGGACCTTATTTTCGTCATCTACTAGGTAGGATCGATGGAAATTTGAAGAAAAATGTCGAAATTTCCGTCATGAGTACAACCTCAATAGCTAATTTCCCGTAAGGGAAATCTGCTAAAAATAAAAGATAAATGTAAAAAAATCCCTCACGCAGGGGCTTAGTTACCTAAGCAGATTTCCCACGTGCGCCACGTATTTGCATTTATATCAAAGTTCAATGAGCACAATATTTTTATTTAGGGCTCAAATAAAGTGCTTCACAGTATAACAGCTTATTGTTACAATGGCATGAGTAGGAGTTGGGGTTTACTGTAGGCAGAAAACTAAAAAATGCTAATATCTCAGTTAATAATCAAGATATTGAAAAAAACGTACATAACATTTATAGAACATTTAATTTTCAATAACATTGGCTGTATATACTTTTTCGATCAGACGTATAATAACGGAAATATTTAGAATTTTCGAAATTCCTCCCCTCTAACTCCTCCTCCTTCCCCTACCTGATTCCAGCCGTTAACGACCTGAGGTAGGATCGATGGGAATTTGAAGAAATTTTTCGAAAATCGCGTCATGAGTACAACCTCAATTGCTGATTCCCCTCAAGGGAAATCTGGTTAAAAAAAAATAAAACCCAAAATGCCATTTCAAAATATTTCTTCGTTACAACGTTCAAACAGAAATTACGAAGTATATTTAAGTATATAATTTTGAGTGGAGCTCATTAATTGAGGAAATGTTTTGAAAAACGCTTCAGAGTACAACGTCAATAGCTAAATCTGCAAAAAAAAAAATGTATTTCCATCAGCCAATCCTTGGATTCCAGGTACAGACAATAGAATTAATGTCAGGAGAAGAAAGCACCTGTTGATAATAAAGCTGTCACTAGATAACTATCGATGATCAGGAGTTCAGCTACTATCGATATACTAATGACTTCTGATTGCCAATTAAATGATCGTTAGTAAAAGGAATTTAATCGTAAAATGCAACGAATCGACTTATTGCGTGACAACAATAATTGATCCTTAGAAAGGAGCTTTATTGTATAGTCAAATGCCAGACATCAATGTCAAACTATTGACTTTAATGGTCAGTGGTTTGTTACCTATTAATACAACTGCATAATGAATGCCACGGTCCAGTCTGACTTATTGCATGAAATGCTACTGTTGCTAAACATTTCTGCCATTTGTAAACTATTTTTCAAAGCTCGTCACAATGAATGATTCATTGAAATTTCCCTCCCCCAATTTGAATTTTTGTATGGAACTGCACCAGAAAACAGAAGTTAATCGTGTTCTCGTGTTACTTGTTGCAAGAGATAAGTCTGCCTTTCTGTGTTTGGAAACATACTTAATATTTAACTATGTATTTAATTCAACTCAAAAGTTTATATACTTTAATGTCTGAAATCGCATCAGAAATAGGTGGGTTAAAGGGGGAGGGGTATCGATATTTCAAAATATCTCCTTCATTATGGGCCGGGTAAAAAAATGATATAGAACCGATCTTGATAAGTTGTTGATGTTCTTCAATTGTTGTTCTATTCATTTTTTATATCACTAACATTATGCAAGTTATTAGTGATTTCTTTTTTCAGCCTTTGGTAAACCCTCACTTTTACTCGTCGCATTTCCACTTATAAATATAGAATACATAGTGAGACGAGATCAAGGGTGTTATAAATGCAAGTAGGAAATCTGCTTAGTTAACGCAGGCCTAGCGAGATGAAATTTTTTATTTATCCTTTTGGAGCATTCGCTTCGAGACAAAATTGCTCAAAACAATAACATACTCATGAACAAATTGAACATTGCCTAGAACGAAGAAAAAGAAATAATCTTTCCTAGATAGTGGAACAACTTTTGAAAAAAGGTGTTAGCGTTATTTCTTGTAAGGTGTACGCATCTTTTGAAATAAGGTTTAAGCATCTTTCCAAGGAAAATGTAAACATCATTCCAAGCAGGGTCAAAGAATCTTTTGCAGCATTGTATAAGTATCTTTCCAAGCAAGGTGTAAGCATCTTTTGAAGCAAGATGTAAGCATCTTCAGATTCGAGGTGCAAGCATCTTTCCAAGCAAGGTGGATGCATCTTTTCATTCAAGGTGTAAGCATCTTTAGATTCGGGGTGTAAGCATCTTTCCAAGCAAGGTGGATGTATCTTTTCATTCAAGGTGTAAGCATCTTTTGAAGCATGGTGTAAGCATCATTTTAAGAAAAATCATCTTTTGAAGAAAGGTGAAGCATCTTTTGAAGAAAATCCTTCTTCAGACTATGATTTATGTTGTTTAATGTTATTTAATAATGCCTACTTTAGACTACCATGGATAATTGGGACGAGATGCCTACTGGTTTAATGAGTTCGTAATTAAATAAATTCCCATTTCCCCTGCGAGAATCGAACGAGTTTGTAAAATGTTAAATTTTGGGGAGGGATTTTACTCTTTTTAAAATGATCCATTACCAACCCTGATAGAAGTTTGTTACATGTTAGTGTTGAAATTTACGTTTCACGTTCATATGTAGTCTCTACTAAAACGGTGGGGTATCACATATGAAATGTCTTCAGGCCATGCACCAAAACGTAAGAGAAAAGAAATTATACTTAATGTTTTCAGCCTCTTATGAAACAGTGCATTAACAATTATCTCTTTATCAGGGGGTATTTGCAGTGTAAGTTATTAAGACATACATGATGTATAAATCATCGATACGTATACCCAACTAAATGTACCGAGTCAGAACAATAAATTACACAACTCCAATTTGCAACATGGAACGGACAAAGTTATTAAACATATGTCTTTGAGTGCGAAAAAAATGGTGCCTGTTTTGCATATAGACTGTAGGACAGCTGAAACATACTCGAGGCTAGGAGATGAAACTCCTTGTAAAAAGACAATGTTGCATTTCGCCATAGAGGTAGGTACAAGCTGCGACGAGGTTAGAACCCCTGCTCAACAAGGCAAATAGGTCACAATGACGTATCTACGACCTCTGACTTAATACAATATATTTATACATATTGATGGGGGACACCTCACTTTTAGGACCAAGGTCACAACGTATTATTTTCATCCGAACACGACCCATGGGGCATGCATATTGGTTTGTAACAGGCTAGAAAATGACTTGAAAACTGTCATTTTTAAATGAAATCCTCATTACAGAGTAAGTAAGCAATTTTAGAATCGACACACTCATCCAACGACATAAGATGAAACATGTACTTAACAGGTATTCAGGATTTATCATTCAATTGATTATACATTTCTGCAGGAGCACCTGAAACTAGGCGATTTGGCTCAACGTTTAACAATGTGGAATAAAAACAAAATCATAGAAAAATAACAAAAGTCCGTCACGCAGGGGCTGCGTAAACTAAGCAGATTTCCCATGTGAAGTTTTACAATAGAGAAATCTGAACCACCGTGGGTAAATACAAACGGTAATGAGAAATCTTTCAGTTAATTTTAATAAATTCCCAAATGAAACGGGTTCTGAATTGTAAGAATAATTTATATTTTAATAACTCAAATTTTAGTAGTCCAAGAACTAAAGAAGGGGGGGGGGGCGGATGAACAGAACGTATTTGTATAAATCTCACAAAGTAACGAAGGTAAGGTAAGGTTAGAAACGACAGGTAAGGTTAAAGAAGCTTCGACCCAACTCCACCTTGGACAATTCAAGAAATATCTATAGATACAGGAATCACCAAACTCATAAACAAATCGTCCCAAGAGATCAACTATTGGAAAATAAAGGAAGCTTTCATTAATAAAATAGAAAAACACCCAAAGATAATATACACTGATGGTTCGAAAATTACCGAGTCTTCCTCCTGCGCCTACTACGAAGAAAATGCCTGCCAAAAATTCAAACTCAACAAATTAACCAGCATCTATTCCGCCGAACTATTCGCAATTAAATTCGCTCTATATCACTGCATTTGCAACACTCTCAACTCAAGAAAAATTCCTGATTTGCACTGACTCGATGAGTGCCCTATTGAGTATCAAAGATGTATTCACAAACAACCCAATAGTAAAAAAAAAAACAATACCAAATACAAATGCTCCGAGAGCTATAAGGGCCGTCTACTTCATGTGGATTCCAAGCCATTGGGAATAGATGGAAACGAAAAAGCAGATTTAGCAGCCAGAGAAGCCCATCAACTCTACTCCATCACCCCAACAACAATTACATCTGCAGAACTCTACCAACCACTCAAAGAAGAAATTAATAAAAACTGGCAACACATGTGGAATGAAACCCAGAAAAATAAATTAAAAACTATTAAAACCACCATCCGTCCATGGAAATATTCGACAAGAGACAACAAAAGAGATGAAGTTGTATTAGGAAGACTCCGAATTGGGCACACACGACTTACGCATGGCTATCTTATGACAAAAGATCAACCCCCGATTTGTGAGAAATGTAACACAGAACTGACTATATATCACATATTCACCCTAGTATTACCGACCTCTCCCAGGTCGCATGGATTACCAAGGGGGGGGGGGGCTCCTCGAACCCACAACCTTAAAAACCTTTTATTTTGGTTCTATAATTTTTTTAAAATTTTTATTTCTATTGGATTATGTTTAATGAACGTTTCTTATGACACCTGTGGGGAAAAAAATGAAAAAAAAAATAAATACAAAAATAAAAATAAATTAAAAAAAAAAGTTCGGATGGGGAAAAAAGGATGACTTTAAATTAAATGTAATTTTATTCTACTGGAGGAACAAGCTAAACATTGTTAGAATAAAAAGTTATCTATATCTAAGTTATTATAACATTATAATAGAATAATAATTTAAGAAAATATAATTATCAGATTCGTAATGCAATTATCGGTTCTTTTGCACAATAATGTTTTTTCCGAGTGTTTATCCAGGATGCAGCATGGACTAACTGTTCCCCTAGTTGGGAACAACCTAGAAAATTTTCTCTTTTCTAAAAAAGTACCTATCAGGAGCAATAATTATAACCATCTCAGTAATATATTTTTATATGAAAAAAAATTATATGGGGAGAATATATATATATATTTTTTTTTGAGAAAAAAAAACTTGAGAAGGTTTGTGTATGTTAAAATTACATCAAAGTAATTATTATTTGAGCAATATAATTAATAACACTTGAATTACTAGTTAAAAGTAGTATTAAATATCAGTGGGCTCGAGGAGCCCCCCCCCCTTGGTACTTAAGTGTATAACTACCCCTTGCATTACCAAGGGGGGGGGGCTCCTCGAGATCATACGTCAAAAAAAATTTTTTTTTCTCAACATAGAAATTTTTTTATTTAATTTTATTGTTATGCCCTCACTCTAGGATGTTTTTCTGAGGAATACATAAAATATCAAAAATATCCCATTAAAATTGGGTGATAGGGAACAAAAACAAAAAGTTGTGGGCTCAAGGAGCCCCCCCCCCTTGGTAGTTCTAGGGTTAATGGTGAACAAAGCAAATTCGAGGCTTCTCTTTATGGGAGATATGCCAACGAATTAATAACTGTGGACTGTATAAAGAAAAGACTGATGGTAATCAAAGGATAACATAATGTATTTATATTTACAACTGAATTGCCTGAAGGGCCATTGTGACTAATCTAAAAACTAATTATAAAGAGTACATTTTATTGGATTATAACTAAATTGCCTGAAGGGCCACGGTGAACATTAATATCTGGAAAATCAGCTGAATTTTGTAAATGGCCAATGATGAGTGAGCTTGATGTTCGTTTATTCCTTTTCTTCTGGATATAATGTTATAAAAAATGAGGTACCTCATGTGTTGCCGCTCCCGCTGCCATCTCCTCCTGCCACACCCAGCTACTTTGTGGCTTTTCTACTCCATGTTGAGTATTATCCTGGGTTCGTAAAGAAGAATACTGTATTCTGGCCTTATGCTCGTGTCGCCATTTTCTTCCAGACTATCACGTGGCCAAGGAGGTAGTCAGCGAGCACGGGTTGCTAGGTAACGGCGTCAGGATGGCCAGCAGGATGGCCACACATAGATGATTTGTTCCTTAAGAGTTTTCCAGCGAGACGTGTTACTCTTCAGAGTCGGGTTCGCAGTAGACTCAGGGATTTGGGATAAGGATGAGCCGATGAGGAAGTGCCCTGGAGTCAGGTAATTGTAGTCATCAGCATCTTCCGTGAGTGCATACATGGGGCGTGAATTGAGGAGTCCTTCAACTTTGGTGAGTGCCGTTGAAAGCTCTTCAAAGGTATAGGGATGCTTTCCAATGCTTTGCACTAGAAGGTTCTTCACAGATTTCACACCTGCTTCCCACAGTCCACCAAAGTGGGGGGTTCCTGGTGGAATAAAAGACCATGAACTTATACACTTCCTTAAGGAAGCGGGATGCACCAATGAAGTTGGAGCCATGGTCAGAGTGAAGTTTCTGCGGGAGACCCCTTCTGGCTACAAATCTATCTAATGGCGACAAAAATACTGGGGTTGACAATGACGAGACTGCCTCTAAGTGAACTGCCTTGCTTGCCATGCAGACAAAAATACATAAATATGCCTTGCCAAGAGCCGCATTTCGGCGCGTAGATTCCTTTATCAAGAAGGGCCCTGCATAATCTAATCCAGTTTGCAGAAAGGCTCTAAACTGATAAAATAAAAATAAAATAAGTGGCTGAACAGGTTTGCATCGCACCATACGACATGGAACGCAACGTACAATTCTCCCTCTAATGAATTTCAAAGCTCCGGGGATCCAGTACTCTTGGCGTAACAGAGAAAGTACAAGCGTTGGCCCCGCGTGAAAATGTCTTCGGTGTATGTCATCCACAATTAGTTGTGCAAAAAGACAAGATCGTGGAATAAGTATCGGATGTCGGCAGCACGGTTCGAGTGGGGCGTTGTTCAACCTGCCGCCCACCCTGACAAGCCCATGCTCGTCAACGAACGGCTGGAGCTGGTCATAAGGTTTCGGAACGGAAGTATTTCCGAACAGCGCTCTCGGAAGGTGCAATCTTTGCTCCAATTGAATGCATCTAAACTTAGCATTTTTAAATTCGTCAGCTGTGATGGGGCCTCCTGGATTTGGCTTCGTCCGTTTAACGAGGCGTAGCATACGAGCAACGGTCCTGATTAGAGTTCTATACGATGAGAATCTTTCCATCCATTTGTCTTCAAAAGTCTGTTCAAGCTTCGCTTGATTAACATTTAAAGCCATTATGCAGTCTGCTGCCACCTCAATAATGGCTATGTCTGGAGGCCATTCTCTGTAAGGGAGAGACAGCCAGGAGGGTCATTCCACCACATGTCCGCTCCACAGAGATTACTTGGGGTACAACCGCGTGAGCTAATATCAGCCGGGTTGTCCTCTGATCGGACATGATGCCAGTCGGAACTAGACGTGACACTCAAAATCTGAGAAACGCGGTTGGCCTCAAAAACCTTAAGTGCATAAGTGGGCTTGCGCAGCCAAGCCAAAACCACAGTTGAGTCAGTGAAGCATATGGGTGGATGGTCAAACGGCGATGACAAGCTCAGGGATGTTAGCAATTTTGTTAGTAACAAGGCACCACACAGCTCTAAACGAGCTATAGATACAAATTTTAAAGGTAACACCTTTGTTTTCGCTTTCATGAGCGTGACTCGTGCGCTACCGTCGGGATATTCTGCGCGATTGTAGATTGCGGCTGCATACCCATTATCAGATGCATCACAAAATCCCACAATTCTACATACAGCATTGTGGCTTCCAAAGTAGCGAGGAATTTTAATACTAGAAAGAAATGCCACTCCGATATCAATGCCTTCCAATCATTGATAATGTCTTCCGGAAGTGTTTCATCCCAGTCGACGCGGCTTTTCCATACGGACTGAAGAAGAACTTTGGCCTTGAAGGTAATAGGCGCAAGCAAGCCAAGAGGGTCGAAGATCCGCGCTACAGCCGATAATATGATCCGTTTTGTGACGTGAGTTGATGGAGGACGGTGTACTAAATATGTGAATACATCCTCACTGGGAATCCATATGAGTCCTAGGATTTTTTGATGGCCTGTGTCTTGATCGGTAATTTGCAAATGAACAGCTTCCTTTGACGTTTCTGGAAGTACTTCCTTGATGGTTGATGCCCACTTGCTCAGCTCGAAGCCACCTTTAGCAAATAGCTCAATGAGTTGTCGCTTAAGCTCAAGGACTTCTTCTAGCGTGTTACCTCCACTTACAAAATCATCTACATACATTGATGAACACACTTGACCAGCGGCGAGAGGATAATGTGCTCCTTCATCGGCCACTAACTGTTTGATTACTCTCATTGCCAGAAACGCGCTTGGTCGAACTCCGTACGTCGCGGTGTTAAGCTCGTACTCATGGAGAGCATCAGTTCGGTGTATTCTCCAGAATATGTGCTGCAAATGGCGATCATCGGGATGCACCAGAATTTGCCGATACATTTTTACAATGTCCGTGCATAAAGGTATGGCATAAGACCTGAAATTGATTAATATGTTTGATATGTCTAATTGTACAATAATTTTGGACCCGGTAAGAGAGTGTCATTCAGACTTTCTGGTCCACAGGAAGCGTCAAAAACAACTCTAAGTTTCGCTCCTTCCGCGCTATACTGCCAAACTCCATGGTGAGGAATAATGTATGCCGCGGTTGTGGAGGCAAGTGACATATGGCCCAGTTCCTCATACTCCTGCATGAATTCTTTGTATTTAGGGGACAGTACAACATTCTTCTCCATTTTCCGCTCTAAATTTGAAAATCGATTGGCAGCCAGGTCCCGATTTGGCTGCAACTGAGAGGAGATTGGCTTTATAGGCAACCTCACCATGTAGCGCCCATCTGCATCGCGGGAGTGCGTTTGAAGAAAATGGTCCTCACAGTAACTGTCATCGGGATCCCTTTGATTAACTGGAGTGGGCTCCTCCATCTCCCAGAATGCTCTGAGCCTGCTTGATATTTCTTCGCAGGATTCGTTGAAAAGCGAAGTAGTAGTGGGCTTGGTCAGTCCAGTGCCTTCTACAGGAGGCATTGATGGTTGTTGGCGACGATTGATGGTTGCTAATGAAATTTTTGCCCGTCGAATTTCATGTCGAACTTCATCATAACTATTCATCCACTCGTCTGAGGGGAATGTATCGTCTTTAATGGTACTCTGTAAGTTGGATCGTTCATCCCAAACATCTAGAAACTCTTTCAGGTAACCATCAGCTTCCTCTATTGCACACTCCAGCGTAATCACTAGGTCTTCTGAAGCTAGAGCTGATTTTCCAAGACCTATGAGCTCCAAACGAGAAATGTCCCTTTTAATAAGGCGCAGCTTCCTTTCAAGGTTGGCAGCTGACCTCACGTTTTCCATATTAATATAATTAGATTCAATTATAAACATCAGCAGCTGAGAGCGGCGGAGGAGAACAAGTGCGAAGCGACAAGAAACGGAGATACACGAAATGACAGGGAAACAACGTGAATGAATTATTAGAAATGGAGAATTTGTCACCAAGGGTGGACAATAACAATTAGGGAAAATCACATCAAAAATGAGTGACGAAAAGCAGAATAAATATTCTAATTAAGTGAACTAAAGATAACTGACCCAAGGGGGCAGATACCGAAACGCAGTACAAGGTACGTGACGTCAAAGCGCTGCTAAATGACAATAAGTCAGATTGGAATTAGAAGCCAATCTCTATGGATTAAAGAGCAATCGAATGTTTATAACCTTACTTCGATGGTAAACAAGCGCTACACTCAGAATGTAAAATTGTTCTGCTAATCTGAAAAAATGTGTTAATAAATGTTTAAATGGTCAATGATTTATTGTTGTGAGATTAAAAAAATGTGATTTGTTATAGTGAATAAATACATTGCGTTGGGAAGTATTTGCATCTTAAATCATCATTGACTTAAATGCTGTCTGTATGTTTAAAAAACAAATGAGTATGTTATAGTAAGTCATACCAAGCAACAAAGCTTGGCTCAATGATACAGCACTGATAATAAATTAAGTTAACAGTTAAGCTAAAAGTTGACACTGAAAATAACCTGACTCAATATAAATAAATAATTCATAATTTCTAATTTGCTATAAAATTGATAGCATAAATGATTATTTGAAAATTAAGCTTAATAAAATGAGCACAAGTGTAATGAATTTTCAATTAAATTTTGACAAATAAAGAAATAAAGTAGTACTTTTTTTCAAATCCTAACAAAGAAATGAACAACATAGTTTTCAATTGTTGAGAACTTACTGAAGCTATTGAAATGTTTCCACTATTCACAGTAGGTTATAACATGAATTTTATAAAAATGTATGAATAGTGAAAACATTGTCTGCTAAGATTTAAACAAATGTATAAATTAATTATTGAAATTATAAATGGCATCATGCATTAATAATACATGAATGTTCTAGCTACTTATAGAGTACAGTATTGATTTGCATATTTATCCAAAACTAATAATAATGAATAATTATAATTTTCAGCAATGAATTTAATGGTAATGATGGGATTGAATATAAAATATAATCCGCCCGGTCGGACCATGAACAAAGCAAATTCGAGGCTTCTCTTTATGGGAGATATGCCAACGAATTAATAACTGTGGACTGTATAAAGAAAAGACTGATGGTAATCAAAGGATAACATAATGTATTTATATTTACAACTGAATTGCCTGAAGGGCCATTGTGACTAATCTAAAAACTAATTATAAAGAGTACATTTTATTGGATTATAACTAAATTGCCTGAAGGGCCACGGTGAACATTAATATCTGGAAAATCAGCTGAATTTTGTAAATGGCCAATGATGAGTGAGCTTGATGTTCGTTTATTCCTTTTCTTCTGGATATAATGTTATAAAAAATGAGGTACCTCATGTGTTGCCGCTCCCGCTGCCATCTCCTCCTGCCACACCCAGCTACTTTGTGGCTTTTCTACTCCATGTCGAGTATTATCCTGGGTTCGTAAAGAAAAATACTGTATTCTGGCCTTATGCTCGTGTCGCCATTTTCTTCCAGACTATCACGTGGCCAAGGAGGTAGTCAGCGAGGCACGGGTTGCTAGGTAACGGCGTCAGGATGGCCAGCTGGGCAAGAACTGTGACGTCATTTTTTTCTTTAGCATAAGTGCCGTAAACAAATGGAATGCCATAAGTATACAGATATTAGAAACAAATACAATATTTCCAAATGTATAGAAGTGGCCCTTGGAGATGACCCGAATGAACTCCATAAATTGTTTAATTTTGTAAAAAACACGAGTTTATACAAAGAAATTTAAAGTGCAATTGCTCGTATCCTCGTTTATATTGTTAAAATGGCAATATGGATGAGGTTACCAAAATGTGAATTATAAATATTACAGGGCGATGATAACCTGGTAGTTTTTCGCCCTTAAACCCTATACAACAACAACAACATTTCGAATTTTCGAAAACCCCCCCCTCTAAACCCCTCCTCCCTTTGGTATGATTTCAGCCATTAACGAACTTGATCTGTCTTTTTACATAAAACGGTTAAATATCGAGTTTCGTAATGATCAAACAAAAATTGTGACCGCCAGAGCGTTAACAGACATATATATATATATATATATATATATATATATAATTTCGAAAATTCGAAAAGGGGAGATATTAAATTTTGTAAAAAGAAATTCATTTTTTAAGCTGATTTAGGATATTGTCAATATGTGGGCCTGAGAAGTCCTGCCTGTAAGAAGTTCGTTCACGTTATTTGGTATTCAATGTTTGTGCAGTTAGTGAGTATATGTTTAATGGTTCATGGCATGTTCCGCAAAAAGATCTTTGTGTCCTAACCTAAATCTTGTTAGTACAACTTCGTTTCGTCCATTGTCACGTCAGCAGAATGGCCACTTGCTTATACAAGTTATACAAGGCTTTATTTCTTGGCGACGATTTTCTGCTATTCATGCCAACATTTTAACATCATTTAATGCTGTCTGTAGTATTTGAAAATGTAAATCTGGTAGGGTCAGAAAGATAAACTCAAAATATTTGATCTCGGATGCATGTTTGGCGAGCTTGTCCACATCGTTCGCACGTCCAACGTTTCCATGTACTAGAACACACATCATTGTATTTAGTTTTGAGATTGGTTATAGAATCTTCATAATTACTCTTAATTATCATTAACTTATCTCTATGAGTGTTGTAAATGATTATGTAGGAAAGTACAACTTAATGAATCGGAGTATATAGTAATGCCATGTGGTGCAGTCTGTTAGTGTGACAGACCCAAGAGCATGGCAAGCTATTCAGATGGTGTATTTACTCTTATTTTCAGTCACCTGAAAGGCATCACTTGAAAAATTGAAGGAGTTTTGTTAGCTAGGGAGCATCATAATGGAAAACAATGATAGTAGAAATGAAGTCGATAGAATAGCACTTGCTAAACTAGCCTTCCAAAGCAAAAGGAAAATTTTAACTAATATACCTACTTATAAGCATGGATACGAAAAATATGCTTAGTCTTTCGTATGAAGTGTACTGCTTTACGGAAATAAAGTTGGGGCTTTACAAACAGTAATATAATAAGTAGATCGGAAGTAATGGAAATGTGGCGCAGAATAGCCGGAACAAATTGGATACAAAAAGAACGTACATTAGCAATAAGTCAATAATATCACTAGACTTCTTTTAGCAGATTTCCCTTAGGGGAAATCAGCTATTGAGGTTGTACTCATGACGGAATTTTCGAAATTTTTCTTCAAATGTCCATCGATCCTACCTAGTAGATGACAAAAATGAGGTCCGTTCAAAACTGTATATATATATATATATATATATATATATATATATATATATATATATATATATATAGATCTATCTATATATATTTGTCTGTTACTGCTCTCGCGGTCGCAATTTTTGTTTGATCGTTACTAAACTCGATATTTAGTCGTTTTATATAAAAAGAAAGATCAAGTTCGTTAATAGCTGAAATAGAACCAGTGGGAGGGGGAGTTTAGAGGGGAGGATTTTCTAAAATTTGAAATATTTCCGTTACTATACGTCGGATCGAAAAATTGTATAGAATCAATCTTATTGCAAATTTAATTTACTATAAATATTGTTACACTTATTCTCTATCTTGCATATTAATCGAGATATTTGGATTTTTATTAAATTTGGGCCGATAACGAACGTTTCGAGATTCCCGCCAAAAAGTAGTTTGGCCCTTTGCCGTAACTGTTCGGCTTTCGTATGGAGATTTCTTTATTGTATAACTTCACGCGGGAAATCTGCTTAGTTTACGCAGCCCCTGCGTGACGGACTTTTTTCTAGTAAATATGGCGTATTAGCTGAATTATTTTTAGGGGCAACTACTGAGGTTATACAAAAAACACGATTTTCGAAAAATGGACTCAAATGTCAGCCGATCTACCTAGATGATGACGAAAAGTCTGATACGTAAAATAATTTGATTTACGACGTGGTGTTGTATCTTACAAATCTTAAATGATGATGTTATGGCACAGCGTATTTTCATGTATCTCGCATAGTAAATATATTTTTTATTTAATTAAGAAAATTACATTCTGCAATAAATGGATTTGGTAATGTGATATGTACAATATCGTCCTCCATCACTCTCGACAGAAGCTACACCCCTTCACCACAATGAGAGCAGCCTCTTCCTGCCTGGCAATGAAGTCAAGAGCTAAGGAGGAATGGCACTTGTTAAGAAATTAGCCACTGCTATCACCACTTTACACTTCTATAGGATATCTCTGGGCCATTGTCTCTTGAGGCGCTGTGGAGGAGAATATGGATGAGTGATACTGGAAAGGGCTAAGACTTCTGGATTAGGATGATTGGATAGCCTGCTGTGGAATTTTTGAATCTTAAGGGATTAGGTCCTTTATAAATGGGATATTAAGATCCCAGGAAGAAGGGTGTGGAATATAATTTGAAGCATTCTCTATGGTACGCAGGACTTTGGATTGGAAAGTCTGGTTGCGTCTGATGTTCAAAGGTTTTGCTGTACCCCATACTTCTATTGCGTGTGTCCATTTTGGTTTAAGTAGTAACTTTTATATTGTTAGTTTGATTTCGGTAGTCACATAATAAAGGTGTAATGAAAACAATATTTTGTACAACGATTAGAATAAAGTGGTAGTGGTTTCTGATATAACTGCTTATTGTTGGTTGATGTAACCCCCCCCCCCCACTACTCATGCCATATTAACTATACTACATGTTATTTGTTATAAATAGGCTGAAATATCATGAAACACATTATTGGAAGCTTAAATAACAAATATTGTTTTCATTGAATTTTTACCGGTTGAGTTACATGCAAATATAATATTGCGTGATGATGTCATCATTTTAGCAGATTTTCCTTAAGGGAAATCAGCTATTGAGGTCGTACTCATGACGCGAGTTTCGAAAAATTTCTTCAAATGTCCATCGATCCTACCCAGGAGATGACGAAAATGAGGTCCGTTCAAAATTATATATATATATCTATATATATATATATATCTATATATATATATATATATATATATATATATATATAGATATATATATATATATATATATATATATATATATATATATATATATATATTTGTCTGTTAACGCTCTAGCGGTCGCAATTTTTGTTTGATCGTTACCAAACTCGGAATTTAATAGTTTTATGTAAAAAGAAATATCAAGTTCGTTAATGGACCAGTGGGAGGGGGGGTTTAGAGGGGGGGGGATTTTCGAAAATTCGAAATATCTCCGTTACCATACGTCGGATCAAAAAATTGTATAGAACCTATCTTATTGCAAATTAAATTTACTATAAATATTGTTCTATACATTTATTCTGTATCTTTAATATTAACCGAGATATTTGGATTTATATTGTGAATGTGGTCGGCTATGCTCGGGAGTTTCCGCCGTGCGCACAAGCGCTAGTGTGGCCGTTTCACTAACTATTCGTCCTCGTGAGAATAGGTTATTACTAGGCAGATTTCTCTATTGTAAAACTTCACGTGGGAAATCTGCTTAGTTTACGCAGCCCCTGCATGACGGACTTTTATATTTTACGTTCTTAACTCAAAAATATTAAACAGCATTAATCAATACTAATGATCTAATTAGTCAGTAGGGGGACTCGAAAAAATTTAGTTAAACTATCGATACTCTACAATTGTTGTTCAATCCATTTTTCGTAACCCAAATATTGTCATTTATTTCTATTTACTTTCTAGTGTTCAGCATTCAATAAACCTCCACTTCTACTCTTTGGACGTTCACTTAGAAAGATAAAATACAGTGTATATGGTGAGATGAGATCAGAGTGTGTCATATCCCGCACATGGGAAATCTGGTTGTTTTACGGTTTTTTTGTTGTTTTTTTTTTATCAAACGAATCTTAATTACTTATTTTAATTTTGTTGACATTTAGGTCAAATAAACGCAGTTCATATCATATACAACATATTTATTGGTTCCTCAGATCAACAAATGGTATCCATTAACTTTAGAATTGTTGCTCACAATTGGTTAGTGGTTGGGGTGTTGGAGGTCAGTGCCCCAAACTTTCTCCCAGTGTTTGATATGGCTTCCCTAGGGCGGAAGTATGCTGCTCCAAGCCTAATTATTATGCCTACTCGCATCGTACTACTACGCAATCAATATAAAACTGAAAGCGGCGGTTATCCGATATGGCAGGACGTTCATGGACAAACTTCATGGCTGTAATGGTAGTCGGTTTGTTTGAGGCCGAAGAAGTTATTTGCTAAATCACTGGCAGGACTCAGGGAATAATATTAAGACTAACCACCATTTGAAAAGAAGAATTTTTATTTAATCTGGCACTTTCTATTTTCCTTTATGGAATAAACTGTTGCCGTCTGCAGTATGGATAGACCTATAATTTCCCTAAGCAATATCGTTCTATTATCATTAATTGTGGTTATATTTTTATAATATTTTATTTTATTTATTAACCGGGGCTCAGGTTAGCCATGTGAGTTACAGCGTTGACCTTTATCTCACATGGTCAACCTAGAGTGGCGAGTTCAATTCTCGCCTGGGCAAAGGAAATTATTTAGTGACGGAATTTATTAAATAACATCCTAAATCCCGCCCTGGCTAGAAAAGGGTGGTAAACTGTAGATAACCCGTCCAATTAGCCTTAGTTGCAAAAAGTGGACGTTAATAAATAAATAGTTATTAACGTCCACTTCGTGCTACTAAGGCTAATTGGGGCGGGTTGTCCTGTAGGTTAATGCTTTTTCTATGCACAGTGGGACTAAGATTTTATTTAATTTTTTTCCCACTAAATAAATTCCTATTGCTCAGGAGCCCACAACTCCAGGTATACTAAGTGTGATTAAGACCAACTCTTTAAGTTACTTGGCTAACCTCAGCCACAAAAGACGTTCAGTTCTTCGGGTAGAAATCCATTTCTGGACAGATGGGACAGAAAACCACATTTAATTGCTAAGAATACCAAACGTAAGAGAACATTCCAATTTTAAATTTTCAAGCTGGCTTTTCTCAGCTCTCCCGAATCGTGATGGATAATTCCTAATGTGATCGTTCCGTGTGCAATATGAGAGTCATTGATAAGGGAGATTATCTAGTCATGTTAATGGATATCCAGTGATGCCATTACAAGAGTGTAGATATCATCTCCTTGGATGGGGACGAGCAATTAATCAAAACACTTCCCCCAGCAATTACGGAAGATGGCGTGTAACACATAATTCGCTCGCCGATGACAGAGCTCGCAGCTGTACAATCTGCAACTTATCGGCTAGATTATAAGCCCCGAATCAACATCTCCTACAGCTTTATTCAACTTCATCATTGTTCGCCCACACTAATGAAGTCATTATTCCAACTGCATAACCGTCAATGCAACCGAAGCTCGTCTAATGACAATTGCTTCCTCCATACGGCGATCGGCACCTATGCTGACAATATAGAAAGCAAGGGGTCATCGAACTGCTAAAAGGTAAACATAGGATTCCAGCTGCGCGGGGCCACTGCTAATTAGCCAGCTACAGCTTCATTTTAAAACTCCCTAATATACTTTCCACTTTCACCAATGGAAAAATCTACCTGACAGTTCTAGAACGCTCGTTCAAAAATAACCTCGGCGACACACATAAATACCTAAACTATCTACCTCGCTGCTTGTCTTCTCCATCTCATAACATTTAGTGTTGACAATAAAAGGAACAACCGTCCCTAATGGCTTTTTGTTATTTTGTTGTTTTTTCAATTTTAAAAATAAAACTCATTTGACAGATCATGCTATCTCCAGGAAACACACCTTCAATTTTGAAAAAGTTCAAATAATTGATAAAGAAAGAAATAATAGTAAAAGGAAAATAAAAGAGAACAATCAAATTTTAAAAAATAGAAAAAGGGGCAGTACACAAAAAAAAAAATTCAAATACCTCAATAATATATTCTATAACATTTTATCTTAAATTAATCGACTTTAACTTATGACGCAAAATAATCGAGTTCAAGATTGACTTGTAAATAATCGATTTTTAGACAGCTGACCTAACCTACCTCGGGAACCTCTCAGTATCATATGCCTCCTCAGTGAGCACAGTCGCAGCGTAATTTAAAAGGTAAACGAGCACTTCAGAAATGTAAGTAGCAATTTATAATTATATTTAATAAATATATCATAGATGTAGTAGGCACCTACCAATTCAATATATAGTATAAGAATTATTATGGGATGTATTAAATTAATGTTATTAATAATTTTGTATATACTTTTCTTTTAAAACGGATAGCCCCTGAAGAGGTGGCGAATAAGCCTCGAAACATGTAGGACAGTTTCAATAAAGTTTGCACCGGAAAGAAATGTTTTTTATTGGTGACCCTTGCCATCAAATTTGAAGAATATATAAATAATGTTGGATCCAGAATAAGAATATTTTTTTATAACATTGTTCTACACTATTCAATTTAGTATATTAGCATTAAAGATTATTATTAAGCAAACAGAAGTATGCTATAATATGTTCTTATGCTTCCAGCAGCCTAAAGTCAATTGAAATGTGTGCATAAAGAATCCTATCAGTAATACAACAGATTTTACAAGAATTACACAGGAGAAATGTTTATGTAGAGTTTTTATGGGTTTCTGAACATTGTGACATAGGAGGAAATATAAAAGCTGGCGCCTTTGCCCCAAAAAATATCTCAGAGTGGACAATAACGTCATAGGTTCCGATCACTGACGTTAAATAATATGCAAAAAGTCCGTCACGCAGGGGTTGCGTAAAATAAACAGATTTCTGCCGTGAAGTTTTACAATAGAGAAATTTCACGAGAGCCGAACAGTTATGGAAACGGCCGAACAAGCGTTTGACGGAAACTCACGACTAGACCCGAAGTTAGTCGACCTCAACTCGTCCGTTACAATTAATAAAAATACTCAAGTTAGAGAATTCGAAAATTCAAAATACTTCCGTTATTATGAGTCGTATAGAAAAATGTTTTACAATCAATAATGTTAAAATATTGTTGCTCTACAATTTCTGTTCTATGTATTCTTTCGAGACCCAAATATTAAGCAAATAAATCGTACTTTCTGGTTTTCAGCCTGAATATCTGGCGAGACATCACTATTGCATCATACGAGCAGGCGGGAAATGGTTTTTGTTTACGCAGCCCCACCGTGAAAGTTTTGTTATTGTAGTAAAGGCGTCCTTCGACCTCAACAAAAAGCTTTAAGCTTCAAACACCGGATTCCTACCAGTATCTTCTCCGCAAGGCCTTCATTGTAGTCACAAATAGTATTTTATTACAATCAATAATTTATTATATAACCCACATGCGCATTTAAATCTGATTTAAAGGCATTTAAAGGCTAGGCCTTGTAGTTGCAACCATTGTGTTCTTATGGAAGCTACTCCTTTCATACTATACCATACCAACTCTAATTATCAAATACCAAAAGATGTTTAATGTTTCACGAAACTAAATCTAGGAGTCCCTTTTCAGCTATACGCAACAAACAAACATCACCAACATTTTTCCTTGACTTTCATTTATTACATTCTGAATTTCCAGGCCCGGTGTCTTTTGAGTCCAACTTGTGAATATCATGTCCTTTGATTCCATTGGAATCATATCTCCTTACAGGAAGAATCTTTCTTCCGCTCCAGTGCACTGTAACGAAACATAGGAAAAAGTTTTGTTGTTTGTTGAGTCCATACTAATTTTCTTGCTACATACACTTTTAGCAGATTTCCATTAGGGAAATCAGCTGTTGAAGTCGTACTTATGACGCGATATTCGAAACATTTCTTCAAATGCCCATCGATTTCCCTAGGATATGACGAAAATGAGGTCCGTCCAACATTATATATATATATATATATATATATATATATATATATATATATATATATATATATAATGTTGGACGGACCTCAGAGTGGGAGAATTTTCAAAAATTCGAAATATCTCCTTTATTATATGTCGGATCAAAACATTGTTTAAAACCAATCTTACTTCAAATTAAATGTGCTATAAGTATTGTATTATATACATTTATTCTCTATCTTGAATATTAACCGAGATATTTGAATTTTTCAGTTTTCAGCCTTCAGCAAACCCCCACTTCTACTCATGTGATATAAACAATACTCTGTTATGTAATAAACCACATTATTTGAAGCTTAAATACCATAAACGTTTTTCAAGAGACCTTCATTATACGAGATAAATGCAAATATGTTATCGTGACTTAAGTCCTTGGACTTCTAAAATTTGATTGTACTAGATATAGTAAATATAAAATTAATATATTATATTCTCATATATTTCAGTAATTGTTTTCTTTCCTGTGAGAATTTGGCACAGCTGTTTGCGTTTGATGTGTTTCCCGTCTGGAGGTTTCTTATTATCGTTTGTATTTGTTCACTTGATGTTGACGGTGCTTTGGGTGACCAGTGGGTAGATTTATCTATTGTTAAACATCACGAGGGAAATCTGCTTAGTTTACACAGCCCCTTATTTATTTGTTTTAGAAGGCTTGCTTAACAAGTGCTATTAGTCTATAACCTTCCTTCGTTATTTCAATTTTTATATTTATATTTTGTTTTTATTACCAAATTTTCTCGTGCTAAAATTTATTTGTAAATTTATCTTCATTTTAAACTGGCTAGAGCTTCCTTCAGGACTTTCAGTATTCTATACATATCTACTTTGGACTTCGTCACCAGAGTAATGTCATCTGAAAATATGATCTTGTGAACCTATTGCCGTTAACCTGTATACTTTTTGTTCATTTTAGCAGATTTAAAGGAAATCAGCTATTGAAGTTGAGGATTTTCGAAAAATGTTTTCAAATGACCAAAAAAATCTCCGTTATTAAACGATCGATCGAAAAATTGTATAACAAATCTTGTTCGAATCTATCCTTGAATATTAACCGAGATTGTTTCATTTCCAGTAAACCCCTGCTTTTAGTCTTCGTAAATATGTAATGAAACTCGTATTTCAAGCTTTCATCCCAATATTATTTTAAACAGACCATTACTAGATGGGATACATGCTGAATGATGAGGTCATCAACTAAGATTTTATTGTCTACCCACTTCTCCTCAGATTTTCATTTAAAATATAGAACACAAGGTAAGATGAGATTATTATAGTCGTTTCAGTACGTGGGAGGCCTGCATAGTTTACCAACCACTGCGGGAAGCATTTTTTATTTTTATTTCAGTAAATGCTTGAACGATAGGTTAGCTAGCGGCCTTCTACCATGTTCAGATTTAGTATCATTGCCTTCATTGTTTATGCTTAACCTCCCCATCATATAGTATAGTAAAGTATAAAGGAGATATACAATAAAAAATTAAAGCGGGAGCCAACAATGTTATTGGGCACTAACGATTGAACCGAACTTAACAAAATTCTATATGTAAATTAGCATTAATTTTTCCATGATTATATGCTATATTAAATTTTTTAGGTTTGAACGGGAGACGGGGTTATAAGGGAGGCCTGGATAAAAAATTCGCAATATTTCATTTTCCATCAGCTGCGTTGTTTTTTGTGTTATTAAAAGTAGCTTTTTTTTAAACATAATATTATTAAATTTAATATCCTAATCGCTTGGAATATCATGCAGGATAACGTCTGTCGGGTCCGCTACTATATATATATAAATAATCTCGTTTATTATGCGTTGGATCGAAAAATTATATAGTACAATTTTTATTGAAAATGTAAATTTCTATAAATGTTGCTGTATGCTTTTTTTCACTCTCTTGACTATTAACCGAGATATTTGTATTTTTTAGTTTTCATTCTTCAGTAAACCCCCACTCCTACTAATGTCATATTAACAATAAGCTGTTATATCAGAAGCACTTTATTTGAAGGCAAATCACGAAACATTGTTCTCATTGAACTTTTACGTTCTGAAAGCAATGCAAATACGTGACGCACGTGGGAAAAATTCTCACTTTACGCAGCCACTGCGTGGCGGACTTTTTAGTCATCTTCTAGGTAGGGTTGATGTGTGTAAATGTTTTGGAAATTTCAATAGCAGATTTCCCATTATCTGCTAAAACATATGTTACTCGTTGTCACAACTTATGTACACATATTCCGAGCGAGGTTGCTCAATCAGGTAAGTATGACACATGATTACTCTGTTCCTTTGGATTAAGACACAGCTTATAATTCCTATGTAAATCTCTTAAGACAGATACTGGCTTTAAATAATAAAATTAAATACCGGGATCATTCATAGAAGAGAAAGTCCTCTTTAAAAGCACAAAGCCACAACCTGATATAATCTTAAACCCCGAGTAAATTAAGTTTTTATTATTTTTTTCCATCTTAAATTAACCTGTTTGCTTTTAAGACCTTTTCAACTTTTTGAAGCAGGCCGATAGAACTACATTAGGCAAAACTGGGTCAGGAGGGGATCGGAGTGTCGAAAATTTTTATCTTCATGTTGATAGTAATGGCGGAGTTAAAGGTCTCTTCTGAATACATATGCCCGAATTATGTTGATCACCATTTCAGGAATTGATTTTGGACAGTTTTTATTCTATTTTGGAAATTATTCCTTGCATCACTGGACCACATCGCTATGCTTCCTGCTTCACAACATCTGATGGCATTTTCGTGTAAGGCAATTTCGGCACTTAACTGTCAATGTTGTGCACAAATCATTTTTTAGTATTTCTACGACTTAAAAGTAACCGTACTTCAAGATAAGTTAAATGTGGTTTTTATTTAACAAAAAGAACTGCTCGAAAAATGGTTCTCATAAAGTGCTAAATAATTTCGAAATACATCCATAATAAAATGAATAAATAGTTGGGTATCGGCTAAAGAAGTACTCAATCCATCAGAAGATAAGAGTATTGGCAGACGGCTCTTAAGAAAAATCAGCTGTTAAAATTGTACTCATGACGCGATTTCCGAAATATTTCCTCAAATGTCCATCGATCATACCTAGGAAATGATACAAATGAGGTCCGTTCAAAATTATGTGTGTATATATCTATATATATATATATATATATATATATATATATATATATATATATATATATATATATATATAATTGTAACCTCTGTCTGTACATTGATTTTTTTTTCGCGAAATTTCATGATAACTTTTCGTTTCACATTGTCATAGGCACCATAACTGCATTTTGTTTCTTTGGTGTGTGTTTGTTTGTTTTTTAACCTTTTCACGCATAAACGGCTAAAATGAATTTTATGAAACTTGGTATGTATATTACTACTAACCCAACTTAGACTTTAGGCTATATTAATATCCTCTGAGACGAACAGGAGTGGGTTATAAGGGAAGCTAGAAATTAAAAATAGCGATATTTCGTTTCCTATTGATTTTTCGGCAAATATAAACATAACAAAAGTTGTTTCTTCTGTTATTTAGAGTAACTTTTGTGATATACACTTTTTTCGTATACCGAATTATAAACGAGATATACGCTAAAACCTATAGCGGAACTGAACAATTTTATTTGGGGCAAAAGACTCAACCGAACTAAATAAAACTTGGTATGTGTACTAGTACTAACGCCTCCATTATAATAAGCCATACCAACATTTCTAGGGACGGGCAGGAGTGGGGGTTATAAGGGAGGTTTTTGAATTTAAAAATAGCTATATTTTCGTTTCCTATTGGTTTTTTCGGCAAGTGTGCAAATAACACAAGTGGTTTATTTTGTTATTTAGAGTAACTTTTGTGATATTCATTTTTGTAACAAAATATTGTGAAAAGTAAAGCCTTGACAAAAGAAATACCATCGTCATCCAGCCTCAAATCAATTCCCGGGCGAAGCCGGGTATCTCAGCTAGTATATATATATAATATATATATATATATATATATATATATATATATGTGTATATATATACAATATCACACCAAAAGAAAAAAAAGCGCCCGTCACTCAGTGGCTGAGTAAACTAAAGAGATTTCCCACGAGTGGCTATCATAAACTATTTATGTGTCTCACCATATATTTTATATTTCTAAGTAAAAATCAAATTAGTAGTTGTGGGGTATGGACGCTGAAAACGAAAAATAAAATGCAAATAACGCGGTTAATATTCACGATGATTAAAATATGCACATATCAAGATTTAAAGGACATTTAATTTTTAAGAACATTAGTTCTAAACTATTTTTCAATACAACGTATAATAACCGGATATTCTGAGTTCCTCATCTCTAAACTGACAGACATTAACGAACTTGAACTTTAGTTTTACATAAAACACATATATATTTAGTTTAGTAAAGATATGACAATAATTGCGACCGCTAGATCGTTTACAGATTTATATATATATATTATATAATTTCATACTGATATTTTCGTCATCTCCAGGGTAGGTTCGATAAATATTTGAAGAAATAATTTCTTGAAAAATAACGAGTACAACCTCAAAAGCTGATTTCACTTAAGGGAAATCTGATATGATGTGGCCCTCACAAGACTTCATTGTACTCTTATTATATTAAAGATGTTGGATTGCACTTAATTTTAAATTATTTCATTTGAAAAAGATATACGAATCTTGATCTTTAGTTTTATATAAATATTGGTAACAATAAGCCAAAAAAGCAAATATATTTATATGATTTTGAATTGACCCCATTTTCGTCATCTACGAGGTAGGTTTGAAGGACATTTGAAGATTTTTTTTGAAAATGGAGTCTTGATTACTGTTCAGTCGTCTTTGAATTTAAAATCCCGCGCTTACTTGGATCACTAACCCGCCGCACATATGGAGATCACGAAGGCTGTGGCCAATAGCGGGATCTGCAGCGCTGGCCTACAGAACAAAGGGCCTGTTTGATCTGAGCGGGCATTAAATGTAATGAGTTCAGTTGGTTTTCCATCGCCCGAGTGAAAAGGACGGGTTGGATGGCTCCGGAAAAAGAGGAATAATTTTCATCTCCCGCAACGCTAGTGTCAAATAAGGATCACCTCATCCAGTTTTCACCAGATAGAAGACAGAATTCTCATTGGGAACACAAAACAACACAAGAAGAAAACTCCACTTCATGAAAAGTATATGTTTCCCGAAGGTACCTAGTTCTTATTATAATGCTAGTTATCTCCGTAAACAATTAAATGAGTACTCATAATATAAGACCGGTCGATCATTATTAGCAGATTTCCCTTAAGGGAAATCAGCTATTGAGGTCGTACTCATGACGCGAGTTTCGAAAAATTTCTTCAAATGTCCATCGATCCTACCCAGGAGATGACGAAAATGAGGTCCGTTCAAAATTATATATATATATATATATATATATATATATATATATATATATATATATATTTGTCTGTTATCGCTCTAGCGGGCTCAATTGGTGTTTGTTCGTTACCAAATTCAGAATTTAGTCGTTTTAGGTCAAAAGAAAGATCAAGTTTGTTAATGGCTGAAATCGGACCAGCTGGAGGGGGAGTTTAGAGGGAGGGGATTTTCGAAAATTCAAAATATCTCCGTTACCATAAGTCGGATCAAAAAATTGTACAGGACTTTAATACAGGACAAAAATCGTATTGCAATTTAAATTTACTATAAATATTGTTCTATACATTTATTCTGTATCTTTAATATTAACCGAGATATTTGGATTTGTATTGTGAGTGTGGTCGGCTATGTTCGGGAGTTTCCGCCGAGCGCACTAGCGCTAGTGTGGCCGTTTCACTAACTATTCGTCCTCGTGAGAATAGGTTATTACTAGGCAGATTTCTCTATTGTAAAACTTCACGTGGGAAATCTGCTTAGTTTACGCAGCCCCTGCGTGACGGACTTTTTTGTGTATACATATATTATTGGCTTGCCGCTAAAGTTACGAACAAACAAAGGGCTAACCATAGTGTTCTACCTAGGTTTTAGAGTCGTATTTTATGAAGTTAAATTTCCTTTGTTTTCTCAACATCTATATCAATAAATGTTAATGTTTGTTTCAATTAGATATAAGGTTAGTGCCTAAATTATCATTCTTTAAGGTTTAAGTTGTATAAAATTAGCTTCATTACTATAAAGTTTATTATATGTTACTTATTCAATATATACTTGATTCTTTGGAGAACTCAAATAGTGACTTGTATTATTCACCCTCATCTTTCCATAAAATAGTAAATATTTCAGTCTAATGCTTGCTTATTAGGAAATTATCTCTTTAATAATTTTATTAGCAGATTTCCCTTAAGGGAAATCAGCTATAGAGGTTGTACTCATGACGGAATTTTCGACATTTTTCTTCAAATGTCCATCGATCCTACCTAGTAGATGACGAAAATGAGGTCCGTTCAAAACTGTATATATATATCTATATATATATATATATATATATATATATATATATATATATATATATATATATATACATATATATATATATATATATATATTATATACATATATATATATATATATATTATATACATATATGTATATATATATATATATATATATATATATATATATATATATATATATATATATAATATATATATATTTGTCTGTTACCGCTCTAGCGGTCGCAATTTTTGTTTGATCCTTACCAAACTTCATATTTAAGCGTTTTATGTAAAAAGAAAGATCAAGTTCGTTAACGGCTGAAATCGGACCAGTGGGAGGGGGGGTTTAGAGGGGGGATTTTCGAAAATTCGAAATATCTCCGTTACTATACGTCGGATCGAAAAGTTGTATAGAACCAATCTTATTGCAAATTAAATTTACTATAAATATTGTTCTACACGTTAATTCTCTATTATGAATATTAACCGAGATATTTGCATTTGTATTCTGCGTGTGTCACCAGTAAGCTATGTTCCGAGTTTCCGCCGAGAGCTCTGGCGGCCGTTTCCATAACTATCGTCCCTCGTGAATAGGTTTAGAGGTTAGGTTAACTGTTTTTTGGGGCTAGAAACTACTGGGTTATTACGCCCTAAATAATGTTTTAGGTTTAGAGGTTTCTTACTACTACAGTTGTTATTAGGCAGATTTCTCTATTGTAAAACTTCACGTGGGAAATCTGCTTAGTTTACGCAGCTCCTGCGTGACGGACTTTTATTTCAGTCTAATGCTTTCTTATTATTACCGCAGAAACTAACCGCACGCCCTTACATTTTTTGTGCCGAAACCAGGGAATAATGGCTTCCCGCCCCAACAATTACAATCTCAAGAGCTAATTTCTTCCAAGAGCAGCCAACTAAAAATTCTAACACCTGTTGAATTGGCAGTTGCTGGTAACTGGCCTCTGCCCATACAACACCCAGCAACTCCATCTATAGCCAAAGCTAGGCTTTCTTCCTGCTCCATCGCCATTGTATTCAAACGACCATTCAACACTTTTGTCTTAGCCAACACTTCCGTCATTGGGAGCCGTTAATTATTTTCTTATCTGGATCCCGTTCGTTATCTTGACGCTGCGGTCAGAAGTCGTTCAGGAATCGGAAAAAATATTTAGCCATTCGAATATTCATGAAGTCACGCGACTGACCTAGGCATGTCAAAAATATTATGATTTATGTGACTTTCATAACGGGCATAAATAACACGGGAGTACTTGAAATGAGAATTAAATTAGTATTATTCTGTAGAAGTTAAAAAAAAAAATAGTAAAAATTGCGGATGATAATTTAATATTTAGTCATTATATTAGCATAGTAACTGCGCTAATGGAATATTCATAAACTGTCTATTGAACAAACCTAAAATATTCAACATATTTGCATCAATTGAAAATTGCTTCCTCATATTCATTGGTTTCAACGAATAACAGTGTAATCATGATTTATGAGTGCAGCAGATATAAAAGTCTGCAAGTATATTCGTAAAGTGTATGCAATGCAAATGCAGTAATGTAGAGAAAATTGATTTGCGAATAACATTTATTATAGATGGAAAATAATAAATATTTTGCAGTAAGTACTTGCTAACCTTCGCTTCTTATTATATTATAAAGTTTTCGACTAGAAATAATAGTACCTCAGTAGCCCTTCATTGATTACGATATTGACTCTACGCAAGCTATATTTTTTGGGAAGGTCCGGACCGCCTATTTCTGATAAAACCACAATTCGTCTAAGACATTCTGAGCTATAAATCCTGTTTCTTTTTGTTACTCGGGGACGAGCACTTGAGGAAAGGGTGGCTCCAGAAGGCCCAGGTCTGGGGTGGGGCATGAAGGATAATATAAATAAAGTTTGCAAGGAAAAAATGTTTACTATTGGTGACCCTTGCTATGAAACTATGAAGAACATATATTATATAAGCTTAACTCGTTTGCTAAACCCTGTTTTGCAAATAAATTGTCTAATTTCATTAGACATAATTGTGACTGTAGAAGGGTTTATTTCTAATTAGTTTGCTACTGTATTTTCTTTTGTTTTTATAGTTTCTTTAGTTTGTTTTGAATTCTTTTATTTATTTATTACTAGCTAAGGTGCCCGGCTTCGCCCGGGTAGTCATTTGAGACTGAAAGATGATGGTATTTTTTGGGAGGGGCTTTACTTTGAACAATATTTTGACATTTTCCAGTCTCAATGCTTAGGATTTACACCCGAGTCCGAAGTGCTGGGGATATGTTAATAATAAAAGTGTTTGTTATGTGTTTAATTCTACAAAATACACAATATTTCTATATTACCCGTTTCCTGAGCACATATATTTTTTTATATCTAACATAAACATTGATTATCATATTATTATTGTCAAAAATACGGAGTTTCGTTGATTTCGATTTAGTCATTCGAGTCTCAATAACATTGTTGACCCCTACTATGGTTTTTCGTGTATACCTCATTTATACTTGGTTATATGGTAAAAGTCCATATATCAAAAGTTACTTTAAATAACAAAATAAACAACTTTTGCTATGTGCATAATTGCCAAAAAACCAATAGGAAACGAAATATCGCTATGTTTAATTTCAGACCTCCCTTACCACCCCCACTCCGGTTCGTACCTCAACATTTTAATATGACTTATAATCAGGGAGATGTTAATACGAAATCACATAGGGAGTTTCGTTAAATTCGGTTGAGTCTTTTGTACCATATAAAATTGTTGACTGCCACTTTTGTTTTTAGCGTATAACTCATTTATACTTCGGTATACGACAAAAGGGTATATAACAAAAGTTACTCTAAATAACAAAATAAACAACTTTTGTTATGTGCATATTTGCCGAAAAACCAATAGGAGACGAAATATCGCTATTTTTAATTTCAGGCCTCCCTTATAACCCCCACTCCTGTTCGTCTCAGAGAATACTAATATAACCAGAAACCTAGCCTGAGCTAGTAGTAATATACATACCAAGTTTCATATAATTCGGTTCAGCCGTTTACGAGTCTATGAAGTACATACATACAAACATTCATGGGTACAATTATAGATTTTCTCCAAGCAGAAGGCAAAGTTCCATTTCTCCAAATTATGTTGTACAAGCATAGGATGTTTGTCAGCATCTTGTCAGATTTTCCCCAAGGCAGGAAAATCTAGCCAGGCTGCTACTAACTATCGGCCTGTATCTCTCACAAATTGTTTATGCAAGATTCTTGAACGCATGATTAACAGACGCCTCACGTGGACACTAGAGCATTTAAGTCTACTAAATAACTGGCAGTGTGGGTTCCGGAAAAAGCGGTCTACAATAGATTACCTGGTCAGATTAGAAGCTAAAATTCTAAATGCATTTCTTAACAAACAGCACGCAATTGGAATATTTTTTGATATTCATAAAGCATTTGACACAGCATGGCGCTTTTATATCTTAAATCAACTACATCAATGGGGTTACATAGGCAACATACCCATACTCATCCAGGAATTCCTAAAGGAAAGGTATTTCCAAGTGGCAGTTGGAAATACACTGTCCAAAGAAAGAACAATGAAATCAGGTGTCCCACAGGGAAGTATTTTGAGTACAAATCTTTTTTTGATTGCAGTGAACGAAATAACGAAATATCTTACCAACAATGTAAAAGGCTTCCTGTTCGTTGATGACTTTGCCATTATTTGCCGATCGCAAAGCTTGGCATATATCAAAAGACAACTACAAGCTGTGACTCTTAGATTAATAGAATGGTCGAAAAAAACAGGTTTTTTGTTTTCCCCCGAAAAAACGAAGTGCATAATATTCTCAAGGCGCAGAAATTTAAATAATTTACCACATCTCTATCTTAAGAACACCCTAATAGAATACGTCAACCATGCTAAATTCCTAGGTATGCCTCTCGACAGCAAACTGACATGGAATGTACATATAGACAAACTCAAAAAACGCGCATCTGAAAGGCTTAAAATTCTTGTTGGGCACACACGACTTACGCATGGCTATCTTATGACAAAAGATCAACCCCTGATTTGTGAGAAATGTAACACAGAACTGACTATATATCACATATTAATGAAATGCCATAAGTATACAGATATTAGAACCAAATACAATATTTCCAATAGTATAGAAGTGGCCCTTGGAGATGACCCGAAAGAACTCCATAAATTGTTTAATTTTGTAAAAAACACGAGTTTATACAAAGAAATTTAAAGTGCAATTGCTCGTATTCTCGTTTATGTTGTTAAAATGGCGATATGGATGAGGATACCAAAATGTGAATTCTAAATATTACAGGGCGATGATAACCTGGTAGTTTTTCGCCCTTAAACCCTATACAACAACAACAACAAACATTCATTTTAATATATAAGATATAGATTTTATGGGTGTTTTATATGTGCATGTGTGTGTGTGTATATATATATATACATACACACACATATGAATATATTAATTATTATTATTTTTTTTTTCAAACTAACCTTATAATTAACATATATGATATAAGCAGAACTCCTTTGCTAAGTGTATCAGTCTTTTGTGCAGGGCAATATTGCTCCTCTTAAGGAAGTATAGTATCTATCTATCTATTTTTTCTATACATACATATTTCTTTTTTAGCAGAGCTTATTTTTGTAATTTACTAGGTAGGGTCGACGGACAGTTGACGGCATTTTTCGTCATTAGGACAACCTCAATAGCTGATTTCCCTAAATGAAAATGAATAAAAATTTCAAATTCTCTCCGTAGATATGACTCGAATGGAGAAGTATTATATTATATTGTTTTTTTTAATAATATTGTTCCTCTAAACGTTTTCTCCTTACTCGTATATGAACCAAATAACTTTTTTCTCCCTATTTTTCAGCCCTAGGGAAAAACCTTTTCCACCAATGTTGCCAGCTTGAGCTTCAAATTGTGTTTAAGTAGGTCTCTTATTGAGGGAGGAATATAGAATAGACTGTCTGTGGTTCAGGAAATCTGTTTGCTTTATGCCAGCTGTCAGTGACGGATATGTTCGTTTTGTGGCATAATGAGTGTGAAATTTGAGGGATCCATTCCAGATCCATTTATGTTTAATTACGTTCTTTAAAGCGATATTTCTTTACTCTTCAATTTGCGTTTGTGATATTTTATCATTTTTGGGAGCATGAAAATGTAGGAGGCCTTGAAATAAAATTAACAATGAACATAGGTGATATAGAAAAGATGTATGCATGTATATTTATTTCAAATATTGCTGAATATTAATATTTATTGAGTGTTAAAAGAGCTCCTGATGGCATTAAAGATGGCTGGAATGAGATCTTCAGTGGCAGAGTCATCAGGACGTATGCAGATGGCCTTTCGGAGTACATCCTCTACGCGGCTCTTGGCTTTGTCGAGGCGGCCGTTGTAATATGGAACTACATGCTTGGCGAAAACATCGGAGATGTCTCCATCAACTGCAGGGTTGGAGCCGACAAAGCTAACTTTACCAAGTCGCTCGAACTCCAAGTTGTTGAGAGTGACATCGCATTTGGGTTTGGAGACGACTTGATAGGAGATGCGGAATGAGCTGTCCTTGACAACCAGCCCACCGGAGTATTCGAGTCCTTGGCTCTTGATGCGGCCGTAGGCAGAGGCGAATAGATGCCAGCCGAGATGCAGATCTATGACGACACTCCCATCATCGTGGATGGTAGATGTAGCATCGGCACTCCTCTGCAGCGAGTTGAACCCAACGTGAGCTCCGTCCCTCAGCTCTATGTCTCCGAACTTGTGGTCAGGGAGGCGGTGCAGGCCAAAACCGTACTTCGTCAGAAACTCGTTAGCTTTTACCAGCTGCAATCAAAACAATACATGAAACAACTTTTACTTACAGTGAACATAAATTATTAATGTTCCGACCCACATCTCAGTGAAATATGAGCAGAACAGCAAGCAGAATAATGTGTTCCATCCATTCAAATGTACCTCTTTAGCTACAAATCCGTCACGCAGGAGCTGCGTAAACTAAGCATATTTCCCACGCGTTGGTATAGCACGCTTGAGACCTATTCTATTTAGAAAAGTCCGTCACGCAGGGGCTGCACAAACTAAGCAGATTTCCCACGTGAAGTTTTACAATAGAGAAATCTGCCTAATAACAACAGTAGTAGTAAGGAATCTCTAAACCTATTCACGAGGGACGAACAGTTACGGAAACGGCTGCCCTAGCTCTCTGCAAAAAAAACGTCCGTCACGCAGGGGCTGCGTAAACTAAGCAGATTTCCCACGTGAAGTTTTACAATAGAGAAATCTGCCTAATAACAACTGTAGTAGTAAGAAACCTCTTAACCTAAAACATTATTTAGGGCGTTATAACCGAGAAGTTTCTAGCCCCAAAAAACAGTTAACCTAACCTTTAAACCTATTCACGAGGGAGGAGTAGTTATGGAAACGGCCGCCAGAGCTCTCGGCGGAAAGTCCGAACATACCCTACTGGTGATCACACGCAGATTACAAATGCAAATATCTCGCTTAATATACAAGATAGAGAATAAATGCGTATAACAATATTGAGAGTACATTTAATTTGCTATAAGATAGATTCTATACAATTTTTCGATCCGATGCATAATAACGGAGATATTTCGAAGTTTTGAAAATCCCCCCTCTAAACCCCCCTTCCCACTGGTCCGATTTCAGCCGTTAACGAACTTGATCTTCCTTTTTACATAAAACGATTAAATACCGAGTTTGGTGACGATTAAACAAAAATTGCGACCGCTAGAGTGTTAACAGACAAATATATATATATATATATATATATATATATATATATATATATATATATATATATATAGTTTTGAACGGACCTCATTTTCGTCCTTTCCTGGGTAGGATCGATGGACATTTGAAGAAATTTTTCGAAAATCGCGTCATGAGTACGACCTCAATAGCTGATTTCCCCTAAGGGAAATCTGCAAAAAGTCCCGAACGTAGCAGACTCCTGCCGACCACACTCACAATACAAATTCCAATATTTCGGTTAATATTCAAGATACAGAATACATGTACAGAACAATATTTATAGTAAATTTAATTTGCAATAAGATTGGTTCTATAAAATTGTTCATCCGACATATGGTAACGGAGATATTCTGAATTTTCGAAAATCCCCCCTCCAACCCCCCCCCCCGTTCGATTTCAGCCATTAACGAACTTGATCTGTCTTTTTGCATGAAATGTTTAAATATCGAGTTTGGTAACGATAAAACAAAAATTGCGACCGCTAGAGCGTTAACAGACAAATATATTTACATATATACCTGTAATTTTGAACGGACCTCGTTTTCGACATCTCCTGGGAAGGATCGATGGACATTTGAAGAAATTTTTCGGAAATCGCGTCATTAGTACGACCTCAATAGCTGATTAAAGGAGACCTTCTAAAACATATGTGGGTCACAACCGGATCCGGCCCTCTGTAAGATTCGATCACGGCCGCGAGACATTTTGTAAAACCCAATTAAACAAAAATATTACACTACTTACTCCAAATGAGGAAGATGAGGAGAGATTTGAGCGTTTGGCAGTACTTATAAATGCGAACAGTTCTTTTCAATGATAAAAGTTAATAAATCAATTCATCGTTCAAGGCTGACTGACGATAATTTGCAAAATTCTTTACGTCTTTGTACCAGTGGAATTAATCCAAACATCGATGGATTAGTTTCCCAAATCCAAGCTCAAATGACTCATTGATTTCGATGTCATTATTTTACTTTAGTAGTTTGTATTAATTCCAAATTTTACGATTTAATTACAATGTTGACCTATTTTTTTTCATTTCGTTTTGTTATTTTAATAAATTGTACTATATAATTACATTGTCGTCTAATTTCATGTGTAATAACTATCTTTAAATATTATGAACACTACTTCATAATGCAACTACTTTTAAAAGCGGCCCACGAAAATATTTGCACACTCTAAAGTTTGGCCCACAACATATCAAAGCTTGCCCATACCTGTTCTAAAAGAATAAAAAAAAAAATATGATCCTGTCTACGATACCCAGTGTTGCTCGGGAAATCATTAGAGAATAATAGTATTTTTTAAATATTTTTTTGTTTAACGAATTTTGTGCAATAACAATCATAACAGTGACTAGCATTGTACTAAGCAAGAATACATACTTATTTTCGCAAAAGCGACTACACTTGTAGCTATTTTCTGAATTTAGAAACCTTTCTTAAAAATGATCTATTCTATGCCTGAAAAAACAACTTTACATTCATAGCTATACATAATGTTAGGTTTAACATATCAACGGTGATCCATGGAGGATGAATCACAATTTTGATTCTCTTAGATCCCGTCCACAGGCTAGCTGGACATACCCTCAACCACCAAAGGGGTCTACTCTGGTTGATCTATGTCTCGTAAAACTCTGACCACGAATCTCTCAGACGCGTTCGGGACGATCAAATATCTTTAAGGTATATAATGTCAACCGAATAAAGAAAAATAAATATATATATAAAAGAATGGCTTTTTTTAAGCCATAAGGACAGAAAATAAAACTGTTTCTTCAGATAGTCATTTATTTAATCCCCGAAACAATTCCTTTTCGAGGGGTTATTTCTATATAAATTTAGAAAAAAACTAATCTATATCTATACAAATGAATGTTTGTTTGTATGTCCTTTATAGACTCGTAAACGGCTTAATCGAATTTTATGAAACATTGTACGTATATTACTACTAACCCAGGTTAGGTTGTGGCTATATTAATATTCTCTGATACGAACCGGAGTGGGGGTCATAAGGGAGATCTGAAATTAAAAATACCTATATTTCGTTTTCTATTGGTTTTTGGCAAATATGCACATAATAAAAGTTGTTTATTTTATTATTTAGAGTAACTTTTGTAATAGGTATACACTTTTGTCGTATACCGAGGTATAAATGAGTTATACACTAAAAACAGTCAACAATTTTATGACGCCAAAGGTTAAACGAAACTCAGTATGTAATTTGGTATTAATAACTTCCTATAATACAAGCTATAATACAATACAATACATTATAGATATAATACAATTTCGAGGTCCGAAAAGGAATGGGGGTTGAAAGGGAGGTCTAAAATTAAAAATAGTGATATTTCATTTCGTATTGGTTTTTTTGCTATTGTGGACATAAAAAAAGTTTTTTATTTTGTTATTTAGAGTAACTTTTGATAAATGCACTTATTCCGTATAATGAAGTATAGATGAACTATACACAAAAACTATAGGAGGGTTCAACAATGCTGTAGGAAACGAAAGACTAAATCGAAATCAATGAAACTCCGTATTTTTGACTATCAGCTGTATTAACATTTTTAAGAATGAACAGGAGTGGGGGTTTGTTAGGGAGGCATGAAATGAAAAATTGTCATACTTCGTATCCTATTGTTTTTTTTTGGCAACGTGCACATAGCAAAAGATATTTAGTTTGTTATTTAGAGCAACTTTTTTTATATAAATCTATATCATAATTTAGTATTTTAGTTGGTGGGGTAGCAGCGCGCACAGGGCACAACAGCTAGTTGTTAATAAAATTGCTTAATACCTTAAAATTTTGTAAATAATTAAATATTGTTTTTTTCTACACACAATCATATCTAAAAGTTAAAAATAATCCTTTTTTTATACTATATGAAATATATTATATAATGCAGTCGTCTTTAAAGATATAATTGGCTAAAACGTTTTTAGCACGTCGTTTAAATCAATTGATCGAGGCAATTATAGTAAACTAACCTGCTTCAGTTTAAACTATAATTACTTATGCCTATCTCCTACCCGGCACTTACACTCCTTTAATTTAAGCTTAGTTTAAATGAAATCAAATGAACATTATTTGACACTGAATTAACTCTACCAAATCCAATATTAGAATTTTTTTAAACATTTTATTTTTAAAGCCTGTAGCGTGTGTTACAAAATGTTATTACAAATATTTTTTAAAATACCTAAATTCTCTTTTATTATTTATGGCCTCCTTATTTTCTGCTAAATACATATTTTCTTTTATTTATTTTTTTTAATTGTGTGGTTTTCTCTATGCAAAATTTGCACATTTTCAAAATTCAAGTTACGTTTGTTTTCTACTGCATGATCAAACACATCCTCGTATGGAAATATGACAAAAAAATGTAAACAAATTTTAGCAAGATTAAGAAAATAAAATAGAAAGAAAAGAATAAAATACATATTTATGAAATGAAATGTAATGAATGCAATGTAGCTTATATTGGGGAATCGGTGCAATTATTTTAAAAACCGCATAACGCAGCACGTGGAAAATATACATAACAAAAATCAATGCCAATCCGCCTTGTCTGAACCTGCTGTAGAGGTATTAGCTGTGATAAATATAAATAAATAGAAAATAACATTCGGAACTAATAAGTCCTAATATTCAATTTGAATTTTTCTAAAGTATTGACTAAAACTAATAAAAAAAAATATTATTCTCACCCCTTCATCTATCTGTTTGTTGATGTTGACGACTTTGTCAGCACAGGCCAGAGAGGCGAGGAATAAGAGGCTCACTAGCTTCAGCATGGTGAAGATGTGATGATCACTCCTGGCACATCAGTATATATAGGCATATATCATACAAAGTCAAGATTTCTTAATCATTTATCTAATCAATATTCAATTTAAAACCAATCACACTGACTTCAATTAGGAGGCACTCAGTCTTTTACAAAAATAAATGTATTATTTGCCAAAATTTCCTGAATTATGCAATATTCACTCAGCGGGTGAGTGCAATGTAAAGTGAAGGATTCGGAGAATGGGGGAGACGGTCACTTCAAACAATAATTATTTATCGCTTTTACAAGTAGAGGATATCCGGCTGGTTATTAAGAAATATATTATATAACAAGTCTTATTGCAAATTTGAGTTTCTACTGCGATTCTTATATACTCGGTTTCTCTAACTCCAATATTAAGGAAGTTATGTGCATTTATGTTTGATTTCAGCCTTCAGTTAATTCTCAATTCCACACACATGATTTTCATTGGGGCGAGCTGAACTACTAACATCTCGTATTGTAAGCTAGTGACAATTCGATCCCTGGCTACATTGGCTTCTTACTAAGAGGAAAATAGAGATTACATTATGAATTCAAATCACTAGCGAGTCGATCGAGCACGTAGGAAATCTGCTTAAATAACGCAGCCCCTGCGAGGTGTGCTTCTTCGGGGTCTCTATCGTTTAATACCCGCATCTATTTTTAATTTTTTTTAAAAAAGTCCATCAAGCAGGGGCTGAGTTATTTAAGCAGATTTCCCACTTGTGTCACGTATTTGAATTTACCTCAAAACGTAACAGTTCAATGAGAAAAATATTTGGTAGTTAGGCTTCAAATAGTGTTTTTCATAATATAACAGCATATTGTTAATATGACACGAGTAGGAGTGGGGCTTTACTTAAGGACGAAAACTAAAAAATGCAAATATCACGGTTAATAATCAAGATATTCAACATACGTACATAACAACATTTATAGAACATTACATTTGCAATATTGGTTCTATAAAATGTTTCAATCCAACCCATAATAACAGAGATATTAAGAGTTTTTGAAATTCCTCCCCTTTAACCCCCCCCCCCACTAGTCAGATTTCAGCCATTAAGGAACTTGATCTTTCTTTTTACTTAAAAGGATTAAATATGGCAACAGGTAAACCAAAAATGCGTCCGCTAGAGCGGTAAGAGACAAATATATATATAAAATTTTGAACGGACCTCATTTTCGTCGTCTAATAGGAAGGACCGATGGACATTTGAAACAAATTGTTCGCGTCATGAGTACAACCTCAATAGCTGATTGGCACATTTTTAGAAGAAAAAAAGAATTACATTTACTAACAATTGCTCTAATGACTAAAATATTATACATCATCCAAAATAACCTCGAAAAGATGTTTTTGTTTATTCCTGCCTCCTCATGAATTCATATATATATATATATATATATATATATATATATATATATATATATATATATATATATATAAATAATGTCCAATCTTTTAGTTGCAGTCACTCTACTTTATTTCTTCTTTTGGCTGCAGACCATAGAGACTCAACAGATTGCATATTCGCACTAGTTGACGGATCAAATAAATGTTCAGAGTGGTTGGCAGTAAAATTTTTGAACTCATATCCTCCATCTTCCATAAATCTGACCCATGAAATGACGAAAATGAGGTCTGTTCAAAAGTATTTTTGTCCATTGACGCTAGAGAGGTCTCAATACCAAATTTGATATTTAGTAGTTTTATGTAAAAAGAAAGATCAAGTTCATTAATGGCTGAAATCGGATGAGTGGAGGGAAGGGGGTTTAGAGGGGAAATTTCGAAAATTAAAGAATAGTTATTTATTATACAAGTGACGAAAGTAGATCATTTTACAACTCGAGTGAAACGTTTACCCACACGAGCGAAGCGAGTGTGGTAATTTCACGAGAGTTGTAAATTCTACTTTCGTCATGAGTGTAATATTAAATTTTTTCTGTAATCGTGTAATACATGGTCAGATCTAACCCGAATATGAACAAAATTAGGATGTTGTGAAGATTATGGTATGTTGTTGGTAGGTTATAAGCATGGTTGTGAAAGGTTATAAGCATGGTTGTGAAAGGTTATAAGCATGGTTGTGAAAGGTTATAAGCATAGTTATAAAACAACTAGTGGTGATTGTGAAGTAGTGCAGTTATAAACAAGTGCAGGTTATAAACAAGGAAGGTAATTATTATTATATTTAAATTTTAAAATATATTGATTATTTCCACCAATAATTCATTCACATTTCAATTTATTTAGTTAAAATAAATTCTTACAATACTTATTACTGATTAAGAAGGCAATCCACTTTCTTCACTCTATTGCAAAATGTTTCACTTTCTTCACTCATTTCAGTTTAGTAATGTTACCTTTATTCAAAGATTACAGAAAAAATATATTTCTTCATAATTATAGTCGGATGTTTATAAAGAATATTATATAGAACCAATCTTATTGCAAATGTAATGTTCTTTAAATGCTGTTATGTACGTTTTTCACTATGTTGATTATCAACAGAGATATTTGCATTTTTTAGTTTTCGGCCTTCAGTAAACTCCTACTCCTACTCAAGTCATATTAACAATAAGCTGTTATATTATGAAGCTCATTGTTTGAAACCTAAATACCAAATATTCTTCTCATTTAACTTTTACGTATTGAGGTGGCGCCCCTGTGTAATGGACTTCTCAAGGTCAAGTTAATTCTTACAGGAAAGTTCTAAAGACGTGTTGAAGACTACGACTCTTCTATTATAATATTGTGGAATCAAATCTGGTCATCTAGCTGGCGGGATGTTGGATCCTTCTTGGAGATGGCATTATGCATGAGGTGCCTGGATTCTCCCGCCAATTCCCAGCTGATGCCGATAAGATCAGCTGTTCTCACCCAGTAACCCAACACCAGCTGATAGGATCGCTGTGTAATTGGGCTCTGCATCATCACGCCGGGCTAGATATCATCAGCATCTGATGATGGGCCCAGATATCCTGGCTAGCTGTGACAGGAGACTGTTTCCCTCCTAGGCCCACCATAAATATTTTTTATTGTGACTTGCCAACGTGTATCTCTGCAGTCGTATTTATCTTTGTCACATAGAAATGAAAAATCTTTTCTTAAAAGCATGGCAGGACACATTGCATTATACAAAACGTAATTTCTGAGCAGTTCACTTGTTTACCCGTGAAGGAAAAAGTGGTAATTGAAGAAATGTTAATGACTTCATGTTAGCCGTCAATGAAATATAAATAGTTTCCCGTCGAAATTGAAAGATTCGATTTACAGAAACATTAAACAATACTTTTATTCGCATAACACTGTGTAAGAGGCTCTTCTTTTACAGACACAGTTTTACATGTGAAACGGGACTCTGGTTAGCCGTATGAGTTAAAATGTTGGTCTTAATCACACATGATAAACCTAGAACCATGAGATCGATTCTCCCCTGGGCCATAGAAATTTATTTAGTGACGAACTCATTAAATAAAATCCGGAACCGGCTAGAAAAGGGTGGTAACCTTAACGTACTTCATATTTATTTTTACACAAACGCTTAAATTTGAACGAAACGATATAAACTGCTCAAAAATGAATAGGGATATTGGCTGTCTTGTGGTATGTATGGGACCTAGCATATTTTTTTTTTTTTTAAATTATAAATATCATTAATATTTATGAGAAATTATTGTATTTCCCCCCCCCCCATAAAAAAGTAATTTAATTAAGGTGGATTTAATCAAAATTAATAAGATAAGAAAAAATAACCAATATCCCTATTCATTTTTGAGCAGTATATATATATATATATATATATATATATATATATATATATATATAAAGTTTTGAACGGACCTCACTTTCGTCATCTACTGGGTAGGATCGATGGGCATTTGAATAAAAATGTCGAAAACAGTGTCATAAGCACGACTTCAGTAGCTGATTTGCCTGTCTGCTAATAGAAAAAGTCCGTCACGCAGGGGCTGCGTAAACTAAGCAGATTTCCCACGTGAAGTTTTACAATAGAGAAATCTGCCTAATAATGACAGTAGTAGTAATGGCTCTCTAAACCTATTCACGAGGGACGAATAGTTACGAAAACGGCCGCACTAGCTCTCGGCGGAAAGTCCCGAACATAGCCGACTCCTGCCGACCACACACACAATACAAATGCAAATATCTCGGTTAATATTCAAGATACAGAAAAAATGTATAGAACAATATTTATAGTATATTTATTTTTCAATAAGATTGGTTCTTTACATTTTTCCGATCCGGCGTATAGTAACGGAGATATTTCGAATTTTCAAAAAGTCCGTCACGCAGGGGCTGCGTAAACTAAGCAGATTTCCCACGTGAAGTTATACAATAGGGCAATTTCAGAATAGAGAGTCAAACAATTACAGGAACGGCCCGAACTAGCTCTTGGCGGAAACTCACGACAAGACCAGAAGTTAGCCGATCTCATCTCAGAAGCTGAAAACAGAAAAATGCAAATATCTCGGTTAATATTCAAACAGAATAAATGTATATAACATTATTTATATTAAATTAAATTTGTAATATGAATAGTTCTATACAATTTTTCGATCCGACGGGGAGATATATCGAATTTTCGAAAATCCTCCCTCTAAACCCCCCCCCTCTCTCACTGATCCGATTTCAGCCATTAACGAACTTAATCTTTATTTTTGCATAAAACGTTTAAATATCGAGTTTGGTAACGATCAAACGAAAATTGCGACCGCTAGAGCGTTAACAGACAAATATATATATATACTTTTGAACGGACCTCATTTTCGTCATCTCCTGGGTAAGATCGATGGACATTTGAAGAAATTTTTCGAAACTCGCATCATGAATACGACCTCAATAGCTGATTTCCCTTCAGGGAAATCTGCTAAAAGCACGGTGGGTCGGCTGATTTATATCGATACGTTCAATGTTTCTAAATATATATATATATATATAATATAACTCACATCTCAATTCAATATAATTCAATCTCTGTTTTCTTATTGATCACCTTTTTTCTATTTTTTTTATGGTGTGCGTATTCTCTTCTGGCTCATATTTCTTTCTTTTTTTACGAAACCTACGTTTTAAAAATCAAACTAGTAGTGTAGTCGGCTAGGGACGTCTTATTGCCCTTATTATCAAGGTTTATATCGTGATGTCTGCTTTTTCTTTTGAGTAATTGTGACGACTCTCCTGTATAACCTTTATTGTAACCCATACAGTTTATTTTGAATACATTATATTTGGTATCTGTTGATTTCAGTTTATCTTTTATACGGCTAAAGACACAATCACTAAACACCTAAAAGACATTAATATATATATTTAACACACTATAATCTACAATTTCTACATACAACTCTTCACACATTTCCTACATTAACCGAGTGTATGCACTTAAATTTTATTTATTTTTTGGTTTCCCCTTTCCTCTTTTTTTTTTATTTATTCTTTTTTTTGGCTAACCCTTTTCCTTATTTTTATTTATTTATTTAACACTCCAAAGCCTAGAATTTTTTTCTGTTGAAATTTTTGATTATTTTGGCATTTTTAAGTTTATTGGAATATAATATATACATTTATACCAAATACTGAAATTTAGTACTGATGGATTATGAGATAAGCCCTGTTGCCGTATGGCAACAGTAGGCTCCTGAAGACAAAAAACCTGTAAATATTGAAAATTGGAATTCCATAATAAAACACTTTAATATATACATTTAAATTTATTTACATATAATACAGACTAATGTAAATGCATATTCTAAAAAAATTACATATTTTTATATTATTTTTTATGGTAGGCGGCAAAGTGAGGTATACAAAGTCCAACGTCACACTTTATGCATTTTGTTCTGATTATGGATTTGCATGAAGTAAACCCACATCGTCTTTTCTTCTCAATCGGTCCAACTAAGTGATCAAGCCTGTCATACTTTATTTCTTCGTTTTGACGACCTGGTTGAACAAGGGAAAATCTGGATGCTGTCGGACCTGGGGTTCGCCTCTCTGTCTTGTATTTTATTAGGTAGGTCTGTGCTAATTCCCGTCGAAATTGTAATTTTGTCATTTTTTTTCCTGATGCCTTACAAATGTTCCAAGCATTGTTGACGGCAGCGTCTAAAAGCCAAGTAAAAATAGGCCAATAATATTTTTCCCCCCTAATTGATACCCTGAATGTGTTGATATCTTGGTTCATTCGGTCACATCCTCCCATAAACGTGTTATATTGCTGTATTATATGCGGTTGGGGGACTTGAATAATTTTTTTATCCTGGTGGGAATATCTTCTTGCTGAACTTAGCGGTTCTATGCCATAACATGTTGACGCCATTGTCACGACACTGTTGTCCTTCCATCTTACAAGAAATATCCCATCATTTTTTTCTATTATGTAGTCCATAGTTCCCCTCCGCTCTTTTAGCATTTCCTTTTTTGTTTTAAGGGGACAGCTTTTGGGAATTCTGTTATCCCTAATTGTACCAGTGGCCCAATAACCCCTATCTTTGAGGTGTTTGAGCAAGTTGAATCCGGTGAACAAATTATCACAAAATATATGATAAGGTAAATTTTGTAATGCCTGTGGTATGTCATCCAACATTCGTAATAGTGGTGCTGAAGCCTTGCCAAACAGTATTTCATAATCTGAATTAGGCCTAAGACTTTTTCCTTGGTACAATTCAAAATTTGCTAAGTAACCATTTGTTGTACTTAGTGCCCACGTCTTATAGCCAAACCTAATCGGTTTGTTCCTTATGCATTGCTTACATGGGTGTTTGCCAAAATATTCAATCATATTCTCATCATAGCTTAACTGTTGAGTAGGTACGAAATGTTTTAAGACATTTTTCTGAAGCAAATTCATGAGGGGTCGCAATTTGCAAAACTTATCTGTCATGTCCAAACATGTGTTATCTACAAAATGCAAAAATTTCATTATATTGATGAATCTATCTCGTCTCATTGCGTCAGAAACCATGCCATTATGCATATCATTTACAGAATCCCAATAAAACCGTTTTCCTGGCAATACGCAATAGCCTGACAAAATAAGGATGGCCAAAAAACATTTTATTTCTTCAATAGAAATTTGTGGGTCCAGAAATCCTCCATATTGTGCATATCGCCGTGATTCTATTGAAGTTAGTTCCAATAGCTCAACATCAAAAAACAACTCAAATAATTGCATGGGAGTCATATCTTTATATGAATCATAATTGAAATTCCTATATAGAAAATCATTTTGTGAGGGCACTATGTCACCTCTAATCCATGAAGTTCTCCGGTTTTTCTTCAGTTCATCACAGCTATCAGTAATATATTTTTTGCACCTTACCTCTACTTGGGCTGAGAGCTGACTCCTGTTCAAATTGTTAACAAGTCCTCCATTATCTTCATCAGCTGAATCCTCATCCGTTAGAACCCCAGGATCAGGTGGTGCTATGAAGAGTTTCACTTCTTCATCTGTGTCTGAGAAACTCCCAGATTCTAAAATGTCTAATGCATACTTCACATTACAGTCTTTTAAGATCACTTTGGTACTGATTAATAATTTATAAAATAATAAACAGAATAAAAATAAATAAAACTCTTAAAAATTTTAAAAGTAAATAAAGACTGCTAAAAAAAAATATTGATGAAAGCCTACTGTTGCCATATGGCAACAGCAACATATACATGAATACTATACGTACATAGAAACTGATATAGATCTAAAACAAATTTATTCACTTTCTAAAAACATCTCACTAACACCTATTTATAAAACTGCACTTAGAAAATGATTAATTATATATATGATGTACTTACAAGATTGAAGAGTCCATATCTGTCCTGATTTTCAATGAAGTGTTAAATAAACTTAAGTACCACCTCCAAATCAGCAGCTAATCTCTTCAGCTATGAACACTGTGAAGTAGAATGCTAGACTGAGGAACTGATGAGGGTTCGGGCCTTCCCAGACCTGTCCAAGCCTGTCAGGATGCCTGTCAAAACATGACTCCATGCGTTGCCAAGTGGCAACTGTAGGACTTGGAGGGTTAATTTTTCTTCCCCCCCTTCTATAGTTACATTTTCATTTATATTATTTTCATCACCCTGATGCTTCCATATCCAATATCGTTTGCTTCATATAAGACTAGCATGCCAATAACTCGTCCCAAAAATCACCTTAAGCCATAGCTCACTCTTTTTCAGTTTCTTGTTCTTTTTTTTTTTTTTGAATTTCGCTTTTTTGATGACACTTGAATAATGAATAAATCTCCGGCGTTGCGGAACTCATTTAAATAAATAAATAAAATTCCTTCTTACGGTGAGATTAGAAATCAATGTACAGTACATTCTTGTTTCTCTATATTTTTTATGGACAAAATTAGTATCCTTTTGGCTACCTATATGTTTATTTATATTTTCTTGTCAGCTATTTTATTGTCAGTTTAATATTTATAGAAGAATTTATTTTTTGTTTGTACATATTTTCTTTTCTTGAGATTGGGAATAATGTCAACATCAGCATGCTTTTCAATAGGTTTTCTGTATTTATTAAAATTTTGTTCTTTTAACGAGTAAGGCAAAATAAAATTAAAAAAAAGTTAATGAAACTATACATGAAAGTAATAATTCATAACAGAACCCAGGGGTTGTAAGTATCACATCTTTGAGAAAATGATGTAATCTTGTTTATTATAAATCCACGCCTGCCGACCCCTTTCGTCAAGAAAATGAAATCTAATTGATTAAGTTTCAGTAACCGGTTTCAGTTATGCATCAATATTTTAATTAGTAACTGCTCGTTTTTGAAATGGTATGAGCCATGAGCCTCGTATCAAATTGCACTGCATTTTCGTCGGCATTTCTGACAGGAGTAGCCTGTGTTCCTAATCAACACCCGTCGAGGGTATCAAATTATTATAGAGTGCAAGGCTTGCATTGCAGGAAAGTCTACTTTTTTAAATCACGGCTCTGTAATCAGTTTATCTGTTAATTGGAACCGTAGATAAAGAAACGATAAAGAAGGATGTCCCCCTGAATATAAAGAAGCTAAGATTATTGAGTGGTTTCTCCATTCTGCGTCAGTAAAACTATCCGTCAAGTAAAAGCCTAAGAAACTAAACGGATTTCTAGACGCCATCTTATAATATATTCTCCAATTGTACCTTAGAGTGCTTTCAAAACAAGACCAATAATTTAAGCTCGAAATAAGATGTCGACTAAATATCGATTGGTAACGATAATGCAACAATTGCAACCGCTAGAGCGGTAACAGACTAATAATAATAACCAGTAACGATATACAGGCAATTTTAGAGGGTTTAGCGTTGTTTTTTTTTTGCAGGGGGGGGAGGTCTATTGAGGTTACCCATATGACAAAATTCTTCCAGTTTTTCACCGAAGCCGAAGATCAAAGAGCAATGTGAAAGTATATGTAATGCTTTATATAACGTTGAATTAATTATAAGTCGGAGCGTAGGTTCTTATTTCATTCAACTAAAGAATATATTATCGGCACTTCAATCAAAATTGCTCCCCTTACTTTTAAGTGTTTTGTCGAATTCATTAGTCCATTATTTGGTATATATTTCTTATAGTTTTTTTTTGGAGATAAAGCCCTTAACATTGTTTATTAGTAACTGTGCCAGGTGCTAGGCAATATCATTAGTGTTAGCTGGTTTTATTAAACAAACTGCTAAACTTTTTATAGAAACCAAAAATCTCAATGTAGTCATGTTTTAAATCGGCATAGATTCGGATAATAGAAAATAACACAATTTGAGCCTCTATAGAAAACTCCGTAATTGCCCGGCTTCGGCCTCACGGATTTGTTTTAGCAGATTTTCCACAAGGGAGATCAGCAATTGAGGTTGTAATCACGATTTTCCAAACATTTCCTCTTATGACCGTGCGTCCTGCCGATGTATATGTATGTGTGTGTGTGTGTGTGTGTGTGTGTGTGCATATATATATATATATATATATATATATATATATATATATGTGTGTGTGTGTGTGTGTGTGTGTGTGTGTGTGTCTGTTACAGTGTCTCTAGCGGTCGCAATTTTCGTCTGATCCCAGCTAAATTTGATATTTAATCGTTTTATGTTAAAATAAAGATCAAGGTCATTATTGCCCGAAATCGGACAAGGGAAGGGAGGGGATTTAAAGGGGGGAAGTCCGTAAATTTTAAATTAATACTAATATTTTTTAGGTTCTGTGTCTAAAATGTTCATTTGATCTATACTATTCTCTATATTTAGCCTTTTCTGTCAACACTTATTGGTCATATTAGAGGGGGGGGGGGTTAGAAAATTCATAATATATCTGCTATTATGAGTGTGATTATAGGAGGTTATAGAAACTATTTTTAAAACTATTGATGCTCTACAAATGTTGTTCTATAAATTTTGATGTAACTCAAATTCTAATCTAGGTTTTCAGCCGTCAAACCCCCCCCCCCCTTCCCCAGCCCGCCCATTCTAGTAATCGGTTTGACATATAAATATAGTATTTATGGTGAGATTAGGTCACAAGTTGCTGTAGCAGAAGTTGTTAAATCTGGAGTTTACGCACCTCCTGCGTGTGTGACATTTTTTTTCTCTGTTAATTGTATAGCCTTCTATATTTTTTTTAAAAAATTTAGTCCCTGCCAAAAATGTTTGTTAAAAGTTCGACGAGTATATATTGGTTAGCTTCCAGGGGCCAAATAGTCGTTCTAATAAATTTAGCACATTAGTATAAGATCTAAAAATATAACTTCGATAGGAATTTAAAGAGCAGAGACGGTATTGCACAAGACACAAAGTGGTTCTGTTAACTAATTAATAAATAAGTCGTTTCATTTCGATATTAACTAATTAAATGAATGATTTTATATCAGAGCAGAGGTAGATAGCGGCTTTATTAAGGTTTCACCATAGAAGGAGGTTCCTCGCAGCAGTTGGAAACACGTTCCAAATTTTTGGGCAAGACTTGCTCCGCCATTAACAGCTGACGGCTAGTAGTGCTGCCAACAGAACGTGACTCATTAGCGAGCAGAAATGGAGCAAGATTGCATCTCCAGAAATACTCCTCTATTATACTCCTAGTTGCTAATCTGCTGAAGTACAGAACTATTTTTGATTGTGGCTGAAGTAATGATAGGCAAGGCGTTCTAGGTGAAGCAACTGCGGACCCTCCATTATCTAGGAGGGGCCTAAATTCCTTCTCATGCTCCTCCTTGCTCGTGATCTAAAAGCCAGGCCTTGCAGTTGCAACCATTGTGCTCTGTAGGAAGCTGCTCTTTTCATTTTGCTATATCCAGCCAAATCCATGAGATGTTTGATCTCTTCGAAAAATTACTTTCCACGCCCAATAATCTTATCTTCCCCTATATCCCATAATTTTATCTTCCCCTATATCCCATAATCTTATCTTCCCCTATATCCCATAATCTTATCTTCCCCTATATCCCATAATCTTATCTTCCCCTATATCCCATAATCTTATCTTCCCCTATATCCCATAATCTTATCTTCCCCTATATCCCATAATCTTATCTTCCCCTATATCCCATAATCTTATCTTCCCCTATATCCCATAATCTTATCTTCCCCTATATCCCATAATCTTATCTTCCCCTATATCCCATAATCTTATCTTCCCCTATATCCCATAATCTTATCTTCCCCTATATCCCATAATCTTATCTTCCCCTATATCCCATAATCTTATCTTCCCCTATATCCCATAATCTTATCTTCCCCTATATCCCATAATCTTATCTTCCCCTATATCCCATAATCTTATCTTCCCCTATATCCCATAATCTTATCTTCCCCTATATCCCATAATCTTATCTTCCCCTATATCCCATAATCTTATCTTCCCCTATATCCCATAATCTTATCTTCCCCTATATCCCATAATCTTATCTTCCCCTATATCCCATAATCTTATCTTCCCCTATATCCCATAATCTTATCTTCCCCTATATCCCATAATCTTATCTTCCCCTATATCCCATAATCTTATCTTCCCCTATATCCCATAATCTTATCTTCCCCTATATCCCATAATCTTATCTTCCCCTATATCCCATAATCTTATCTTCCCCTATATCCCATAATCTTATCTTCCCCTATATCCCATAATCTTATCTTCCCCTATATCCCATAATCTTATCTTCCCCTATATCCCATAATCTTATCTTCCCCTATATCCCATAATCTTATCTTCCCCTATATCCCATAATCTTATCTTCCCCTATATCCCATAATCTTATCTTCCCCTATATCCCATAATCTTATCTTCCCCTATATCCCATAATCTTATCTTCCCCTATATCCCATAATCTTATCTTCCCCTATATCCCATAATCTTATCTTCCCCTATATCCCATAATCTTATCTTCCCCTATATCCCATAATCTTATCTTCCCCTATATCCCATAATCTTATCTTCCCCTATATCCCATAATCTTATCTTCCCCTATATCCCATAATCTTATCTTCCCCTATATCCCATAATCTTATCTTCCCCTATATCCCATAATCTTATCTTCCCCTATATCCCATAATCTTATCTTCCCCTATATCCCATAATCTTATCTTCCCCTATATCCCATAATCTTATCTTCCCCTATATCCCATAATCTTATCTTCCCCTATATCCCATAATCTTATCTTCCCCTATATCCCATAATCTTATCTTCCCCTATATCCCATAATCTTATCTTCCCCTATATCCCATAATCTTATCTTCCCCTATATCCCATAATCTTATCTTCCCCTATATCCCATAATCTTATCTTCCCCATATCCCATAATCTTATCTTCCCCTATATCCCATAATCTTATCTTCCCCTATATCCCATAATCTTATCTTCCCCTATATCCCATAATCTTATCTTCCCCTATAGCCCATAATCTTATCTTCAAATATAAACACCTCAAAACCGTCGTGTCATAACATATGATCAAAACCTATCACCCTCCTTTTGTTCATGGCTTTGATTTACCATTAACATAGAGCTTCAAGGTCTGTTTTTTTAGCACATTTCCCTTAAGGGAAATCAGCTATTGAGGTCGTACTCATGACGCGATTTTCGAAATTATCCTTCAAATGTCCATCGATCCTACCCACGAGATGACGAAAATTAGGTCCGTTCAAAACTGCATCTATATTTGTCTGTTACCGCTCTAGCGGTCGCTCTTTTAGCAGATTTCCCTTAAAGGAAATCAGCTATTGAGGTCGTACTCATGGTGCGAGTTTCGAAAAATGTCCGTTCGTGACGAAAATGTGGTCCGTTCAAAATTATATATATATATATATATATATATATATATAAATAGATAGATAGATTTATATTTGTCTGTTAACACTCTAGAGGTCGCAAATTTTGTTTGATCGTTACGAAACTCGATATTTAACCGTTTCATGTAAAAAGTCATATCAAGTTCGTTAATGGCTGAAATCGTACCAGAGGGAGGGGGGGGGGTGTTTAAAGAGGGGATTTTCGAAAATTCGAAATATCTCCGTTTTTATGCATCGGATCGAAAAATTGTATAGAACCAATCTTATTGCTATATACACTTATTCTCTATCTTGAATATTAACCAAGATATTTGCATTTTTATGAAGTCTGTGGTCGGGTGTAGTTCGGGTTAGTTCGGCAATTTTCGTAAGTCTCGCTCTGGCGGAAGCTTCTAACCTAACCTGTCGTTTCTAACCTTACCTAACCTTCGTTACTTTGTGAGATGTATGCAAATACGTTCTGTTCATCCACCCCCCCCCTTCTTTAGTTCTTGGACTACTAAATTTGAGTTATTAAAATATAAATTATTCTTACAATTCAGAAGCCGTTTCAGTTGAGAGTTTATTAAAATTAACTGAAAGATTTCTCATTACCGTTTGTATTTACTTATGGTGGTGTTGTGTTACCAGTATGCAGATTTCTCTATTGCTAAACTTCACATGGGAAATCTGCTTAGTTTACGCAGCCCCTGCGTGACGGACTTTTTGTGTTATCGTTATCAAACTTGATATATAATCAAGTTATTTTTATACAAAAAGAAAGATCAAGTTCGTTAACTGCTCAAATCGGACCAGGCTGAGGGGGGGGGGGTATTTAGAGGGGGAGAATTGGTAAAATTCTTAATATCTCCGTTATTATGCGTCAGATCGAAAAATTGTATAGTACCAATCTTATTGCAAATGTAATATTCTATAAATGCTGTTCTGAACTTATCTCCCCTATCGTGATTATTAACTGAGATATTTGCATTTTCTATTTTATTTTTCTGTCTTCAGTAAACCCCCACTCCTACTCATCCCATATTAACGATATTCTATTATGTTATGAAGCAGTTAATTTGAAGCTTAAATACCAAATATTGTTTTCATTATGTTTAATATATGATGGTTATATGATATATGTTTTTAAATAAATCAAATGCACTTGAGAAATCTGCTTAGTTAACGGGGCCCCTGCGTGACGGAGTTTTAGCAGATTTCCCTCAAGGGAAATCAGCTATTCAGGTCGTACTCATGATCCAATTTTTGGAGAAAAAAATCCTTCAAATGTTCGTCAATCCTACCTAGGAGATGACGAAAATGAGGTCCGTTCACAATTTTGTATATATATATATATATATATATATATATATATATATATATATATATATATATATATATACATTTGTCTGTTAACGTTCTAGTGGTCGCAACTTTTGTTTGATCGTTACGAAACTCGATATTTAACCGTTTTATGTAGAAAGACAGATCAAGTTCGTTAACCCATTAAGTGGCCAATTTTTTAAATAATATTCTCACAGAGTGTTTATGTGTCTAAGAAGAGCCTCTACAGAACATTTAAGTCAATTCCAATAATTACTTTCTGAAATATTAGCCGTCCTATAAATAGGACGCTGCTCCATTTGGGATAAGTTTCAATAATATTTCTAAAATATAATAGACAAAAATTATTTTATTTCTTTACTCATCTAGTTACAAAGATACATTGGCTTAACTGTATAATACATACATATATGTTAATAAAATATATTTAAGGTTTGTAAACATTTTTGTTTATGAATGAAATTTCGGAAAACAATTTGTACAAAGTGTTACATTACATTTTGTACAAAAGGTCAATGGTTTTCCTTTACAATCAGCGAATTGACATCTCTGCTGTTTATCTCTCTTCCCAATAAGGTGCCCCTTTCCGTCTAGCCTAACACTCTCCAACACTTTGGCTCTGGAACTTCTTGAAGCCAACGGTCTTCCCACACTCCTGCGTGCATTTGCTCCTAGCTTTAGATAGGTCACTGCAATCATCCTGCGAACATCCTTTAGACTTTTCTTTTCTTCTGAAATTTTGTTATATAATACGAAAGTATTTACAATTGCCATGTCAACTACTCTTGTGAAGATTGGCCAGTACCATTTTTTTCCCCTTATAGCAATGGTATGTTTCTCGAGTAACCAGTCGTGATGGTCGACACCTCCCATAAACTGATTGTAATGTCCTATAACAGCAGGTTGCAATACTTTACTTTTTTCTTTTTGTCCTTTGATTCGTCTGGAAACATTTGCCTAATGGCTCAATGACATCGAAATTAGTGCCTAAAGTAAAACATTTGTTGTCGTTCCATTTTACCATGGTAATTTGATTTATTTTATCAAAATAGTAATCGTAAGCTCCCCTTTCCTTTTTGGTAAAAGACCTATCAGGTTCAAGAGGGCACTTGGCACTTCGATTCTCCCTTATTGTACCACTTGCACGGATTCTTTTCTTTTTCAACAGAACTAATAAGTCGTAACATGTGAAAAAATTGTCAAAATAAACCATGTGGCTGTTAGGATCTTCAATAGGTTTGAGCATTTCCAAGACCACACGTGTACCAAGGGGAACATTTTTTGAGGATTGATCAGAATTCTTACCACAATATAAATCAAAATTGTAACAATAACCCTCATTACTACATAAAGCCCAGAGCTTGTAGCCAAATCTTATTGGTTTTCCCCTTATAAACTGTTTTATTGGGAAGTGGCCGTAATATCTGACAATCATTTCATCAATAGAAAGATGTTCATCAAAAACTCCCCATTTCTGAAAATTGTTATTTATTTTGGAAATGAGTTTACGCACTTTGAATCCCTTGTCATCTTTATTTTTATTTGCTTCATTATTGTCAGCAAAGTGTATCAAAGCTTTTATCTGAAGAAATTTCTTCATTGTGAAAGCATTTTTTACTAGAGGAATTCCCAAGTCTTCTTCTTCAGACCAATAATCTTTTTGACTGGGTAAGGAATGGTAACCAGAAAATACAAGGAATCCAATAAAAATTTTTATATCATCCTCACTAATCAAGAAATCTGGTTTATTTTTCCACTGGTGGGCATACTTTTTACTTTCGTCAACAATGAAGTGTAGAAGGTCAGTAGAAAAAAATTCTTCGTCATTTCTCGGCTCAGGCGGAAGCTTCTGGCTAGGTCTAACCGGGCGTTTCTTACCTTACCGTACCTTCCTTATGTTGTAAGATTTATGCAAATACGTTCTGTTCATCCGCCCCCCCCCCTTCTTTAGTTCTTGGACTACTAAAATTTGAGTTATTAAAATATAAATTATTCTTACAATTCAGAAACCGTTTCAGTTGGGTATTTATTTTAATTAACTGAAAGATTTCTCATTATCTAATCACGGTGGTATTGTGTTACCAGTATGCAGATTTCTCTATTGTAAAACTTCACGTGGGAAATCTGCTTAGTTTACGCAGCCCCTGCGTGACGGACTTTTTTGAGTTTTGGTGATTCTGAACCAAATCCACATTTCCCAAAGCATACTTTCATTCTATTATATTCCCTTTTGTGAAGAGTCAAATAAGCGACTCATCAAGCATTTTTCATCATCGTTACTTATATGTTTATTAAATAAAATACTCCTCTGTGTTTAGCAGATTTCCCTTAAGGAAAATCAGCTATTGAGGTCGTACTCATGACGGAATTTTCGAAATTTTTCTTTAAATGTCCATCGATCCTACCTAGTAGATGACGAAAATGAGGTCCGTTCAAAACTGTATATACACACACACACACACACACACACACATATATATATATATATATATATATATATATATATATATATATTGTGTGTTACAGCTCTAGCGGTCGCAATTTTTGTTTGATCGTTATCAAACTCGATATTTGATCGTTTCATGTAAAACGAAAGATCAAGTTCGTTAATGGCTGAATTCGGACTAGTGGGGGGGGGGTTTAGAGGGGAGGATTTTTGAAAATTCAAAATATTTCCGTTACTATACGTCAGATCGAAAAATTGTATAGAATCAATCTTATTTCAAATTAAATTTACTATAAATATTGTTATATACATTTATTCTGTATCTTGAATATTAAGCGAGATAGTTGCATTTTTATTGTGTGTGTGGTCTCCAGAAGTCGGCTAGTTCGGCCGTTTCCGTTACTGTTCGTCTCTAGTGAATTGGTTTAGAGATTCGTTACTACTACTGTTATTAGTAGGCAGATTTCTCTATTGTAAAACTTCACGTGGGAAATCTGCTTAGTTTACGCAGCACCTACGTGACGGACTTTCGTTATTTTCGGTAAGGAAGGAACAAATTGATCGTAATTTGTAAGTTCAAATATTCATTCAAAGTATTCAATATATTATTCCTTTTTGAAACAGAGTGTTCTCTACATTGACAGAAGCCCTGGACCTAAATTGACTATATTATCTGTCATTTCAATCTTCTAGTGAAATCCAGTTATTACTAGTATCTAGAAAAATGAGTTCTTGATTTCGATATTGAGATACGATAATTGAAATATTTCCTTTTAATTAACGTTGCAAATATTTGTAAAAGGAACTAATTGTCCCTTGATTTTAATTAAAGTAACATATGAATAATTGACTTTTTTTTAAATTTCATTTTTAAAATAAAACTTGAGCAATCGATATTGGTTAGCTTATAGCAATCAGTAATTATTTTAAATTAATTAATATGTGCTTAGAGTGAGATAGAATCACCTTTATAGCGGGGCGTGTAGACCTAGTGGCATAGGTCTTGGCTTATCAATGCACGTGCATCAGATCCTCAGAGATTGATAAAAAGTGCATAATTGCACTGATAACACCCTCAGCCTTTATCTGATCTCGCCCCCTTCTCTTCATCTAGATCATTTCTTCATAGCAGATTTCCCATAAGGGTAATCAGCTATTGAGGTTATTAACCCAGATATTTGCATTTTTATTAAATAAGGGTAGATAACGGATAAGAGTGAGTTTCCCGCCAAAAGTTAGGTCGGCCGATTCTTTAACTGTTCGGCTCTCGTGAAATTTCTCTAATGTAAAACTTCACGTGGAAAATCTGCTTAGTTTACGCATCCCCTCCGTGACGGACGTTTTAGCAGATTTCCCTTGTGGGAAATCAGTTATTGAGGTCGTACTCATGAAGCGATTTTCGAAACATTTCTTCAAATGTCCATCGATCCTGCCCAGGAGATGACGAAAATGAGGTCCGTTCAAAATTATCTATATATTTGTCTGTTAACGCTCTAGCGGTCGGAATTTTTGTTTGATCGTTACGAAACTCGATTTTTAACCGTTTTATGTAAAAAGAGAGATCAAGTTCGTTAATGGCAGAAATCGGACTAGAGGGAGGGAGGGTTTAGAGGCGGGATTTTCGAAAATTCAAAATATATCCGTTATTATGCATCGAATCGAACAATTGTATAGAACCAATCTTATTGCAAATTAAATTTACTATAAATATTGTTATATACATTTATTCTCTATCTTGAATATTAAACGAGATATTTGCATTTTTATGAAGTCTGTGGTCGGGTATAGTTCGGATTAGGTCGGCCATTTCCGTCACTACTCGGCTCAGGTGGAAGCTTCTTCTAACCTTACCTGTCGTTTCTAACCTTACCTTACCTTCCTTACTTTGTGAGATTTATGCAAATACGTTCTGTTCATCCGCCCCCCCCTTCTTTAGATCTTGGACTACTAAAATTTGAGTTATTAAAATATAAATTATTCCTACAATTCAGAAGCCGTTTCCTGCCGAATTAAGTGAAAGATTTCTCTTTGCCTTGGCCATTGGCTGCGTAAACTAAGCAGATTTTCCGCGAGAAGTTTAACAATAGACAACACCACCGTGAATATTAATTGAATAAATACAAACGATAATGCGTAACAAGCCTTCCTACGAGAAGCATCTGAAATATAAACAAACAGTTCTGCCAACTTCTTACCGGAAAGAAAAACAATTTCTGTAATATATCTGAATATGACGTATTAATTTGATTGAAAACTATTTACTATATCTAGTACTGTACTTAAGAAGGGGGGGGGCACCTGAACATATTTGCATTATATATAAAGATCTCATGAAAGAAATATTTTGTATTTAAGCCTCGAATGATGCGGCTCATTACATAACTGAGTATTGTTTATGAAACATTAGTATAAGTGGAGGGTTTGCCGAAGGCTGAAAACTGAAAAATGCAAATAACTCGGTTAATATTCAAGATAGGGAATAAATGTATATAACAATATTTACATTACATTTAATTTTCTATAAGATTAATTCAATACACTTTTTCGATCCGACGTATAGTAACGGAGATATTTCTAATTTTCAAAATTCCCCCTCTAAACCCCCCCCTCCCCCTGATCCGATTTTAGCCGTTAACGAACTTGATCTTTCTTTTTACATAAAACGCTTACGTGTTGAGGTTGGAAACGATTAAACCATAATTGTGACCGCTAGAGCGGTAACAGACACATATATATATATATATATATATATATATATATATATATATATATATATATATCGTCATGAGTACAACCTCAATAGTTGATTTCCCCTTAAGGGAAATCTGCTAAAAGAAACCACAAACAATAAGAATGTCACTAGGAAGCAGGTAATAATAAGCTGAGTAATACAGCCATGCCAATCTACAAAGTAGTAGTGTATGAAAAAATAAAAAAAATAATGTAAAAAATAATGGGGATAAAAGTATGTTAGATAAGTAATGTGCCAGGTATAAAATATTTCAGCTGTACTCCGTTTAAAGTAGAACTACATCTTAATAGCAACATTTAATTCGATATTTTTCCTCTAATTCGACATACGGAATTTCGAAATTTCATTGCACATGATTGGAACGTCACTATCATTAGAGTGCCCTAGTGCCGTAAAAGAATACGAGATACGTATTGCACCGATATATTGATACATAATCAATCAATAGAGACATATACCCACAATGACTATTTGTCCCCGACATATTGTATGCTCAACCTTTGTTGGGGCCTTGAAGCCATGAATGTCAGATAGAAGTGATTCAGCTGATGAAAACCACTATTAGCCTTCTCCAGCAACAATCATATTGACAAATATTTATCTTGATGAAGCTCTCATCAATCTTGGAAACTCTACAGCTAGAATGCTGACATATCAGCCCCACTTCAAGTACTCCCCCATTTATATGTTTGCGTTTTAGCAGATTTCCCTTAAGGGAAATCAGCTATTGAGGTCGTACTCATGACGCGAGTTTCGAAAAATTTCTTCAAATGTCCATCGATCCTACCCAGGAGATGACGAAAATGAGGTCCGTTCAAAATATTATATATATATCTATATCTATAATATATATATATATATATATATATCTATATATATATATTTTGTCTGTTAACGCTCTAGCGGTCGCAATTTTTGTTTGATCGTTACCAAACTTCGGAATTTAATCGTTTTATGTAAAAAGGAAGATCAAGTTCGTTAATGGCTGAAATCGTTCCAGGGGGAGTGGGGGTTTAGAGGGTGGTGTTACGGAAAATTCGAAATATCTCCGTTATTATGCGTCGGATCGAAAAATTGTATAGAATCAATCTTATTACAAATTAAATTTACTATAAATATTGTTCTATACATTTATTCCCTATCTTGAATATTAACCGAGATATTTTCATTTTTATTAAATTTGGGCCGGTAACGGATTTTTGGGTTTCCCGCCAAAACCTAGTTCGGCCCTTGCCGTAAGTGTTGGGCTCTTGTATGGAGATTTCTCTATTGTATTACTTCACGTGGGAAATCTGCTTAGTTTACGCAGCCCCTGCGTGACGGACCTTTTAAATTATGAATTGTTTGTCTTATTATCGAGTATACGTAATCATAAATTAATACTTAATGAGTCAATTGTCTTCATAACTACTAAATAATACTGATTTTTATATTTCAATTTTTCTTCTTCAATACAGGTAAGCGGGTTTTCCTGCATCGTTATCTCTGCGAATTGCATAAGCCGAGCAAGTATCATTGTCCACCTGTAAATTACAGAAACCGACAAATTCACCACTTAACAGAGTGACATGTGAAACATACATTTTTTTCTGGTAAAATTATCATTTCTGCGAATTTCTTTTTCCGAACAAGTTTTTTAATTTGGGTTTGAAGAAGTGAAAAGAAAATTGGATATCATAATGAATTTATATCTTATCAAGGTAATAAATACATTGCAACTTGAATCCAAAGAAACGAATCGAATTATATTCAGATTGAGTATTTAATTTTGTCAATGTTTTTCTTATGAACATATTTACATAACACCAATCAGAAATTCAGCTTCCACCGGAGAGCTGATAATACATTCTTCTTTTCTATATGCAATCACAAAGAAAGTTTCAAGGAAACCAAATATTTAAATTGTGTAGTTTTGTGTATGTAATTTTCGAAATATTTCTCCGAATGCCTCGCCATTCTACACAGGAAACCTCAATATTCAAATAAGAGAAACAGTATATCGAACAAAACTGCAGGGAATTATATAATTACAAATATTGATTACTACATATTTTTCCCATCTGAGTAAAAAAAACACTCTGTGAAACATCGTTGCCATGAAGAATCAGCCGTTTAGCAGAAGCAACAGCTACAGAAATATTGATCTTGCTGAGTAGTACCCATGTAGCAGAAACACCCATGGGGCCATACTAAGACGTGGGATCTAGTGTAGACCCATGGCTGCACAATGAGCATTGCTGCATGCTGAGCAATATAATCTAGTGCCGACCCATGGCTGCACAATGAGCATTGCTGCATGCTGAGCAATATAATCTAGTGCCGACCCATGGCTGCACAAAGAGCATTTGCTGCACTCTGAGCAATATAATCTAGTGCCGACCCATGGCTGCACTATGAGCATTGCCGCATGCTGAGTAATGGGATCTAGTGCCGACCCATGGCTGCACAATGAGCATTGCTGCATGCTGAGCAATATAATCTAGTGCCGACCCATGGCTGCACAATGAGCATTGCTGCATGCTGAGCAATATAATCTAGTGCCGACCCATGGCTGCACAATGAGCATTGCTGCATGCTGAGCAATATAATCTAGTACGACACATGGCTACACTGTGAGCATTGTTGCACTCTGAGCAATGGGATCTAGTGCCGACCCATGGCTGCTCTATGACCATTGTTGCATGCTGAGCAATATAATCTAGTGCCGACCCATGGCTGCACAATGAGCATTGTTGCATGCTGAGCAATATAATCTAGTGCCGACCCATGGCTGCACTATTAGCATTGTTGCATGCTGAGCAATATAATCTAGTGCCGACACCTAACTACACTGTGAGCATTGTTGCATCCTGTGTAATGGGATCTAGTGCTTACCCATGCCTGCAAGATGAGCATTGTTACATGATGAGGAATGGGATCTAGTGCCGACCCATGGCTGCACAATGAGCATTGTTGCACGCTGAGGAATGGGATCTAGTGCTTACCCATGGCTGTACTATGAGCCTTGTGGCATGTTGAGTAATGGGATCTAGTGCCGACCCATGGCTGCACTATGAGCATTGCCGCATGCTGAGTAATGGGATCTAGTGCCGACCCATGGCTGCACGATGAGCATTGTTGCATGCAATGCAATGGGATCTAGAGCCGACCCATGCCTGCACGATGAGCATTGTTACATGATGAGGAATGGAGTCTAGTGCTTACCCATGGCTGCACTATGAGCCTTGTTGCATGTTGAGTAATGGGATCTAGTGCCGACCCATGGCTGCACTATGAGCCTTGTTGCATGGTGAGTAATGGGGTGTAGGGCCGACCCATGGCTGCACTATTAGCATTGTTGCATGCTGAGCAATATAATCTAGTGCCGACACCTAACTACACTGTGAGCATTGTTGCATCCTGTGTAATGGGATCTAGTGCTTACCCATGCCTGCAAGATGAGCATTGTTACATGATGAGGAATGGTCTCTAGTGCTTACCCATGCCTGCACGATGAGCATTGTTACATGATGAGGAATGGAGTCTAGTGCTTACCCATGGCTGCACGATGAGCATTGTTGCATGCTGAGTAATGGGATCTAGTGCCGACCCATGGCTGCACTATGAGCCTTGTTGCATGTTGAGTAATGGGATCTAGTGCCGACCCATGGCTGCACTATGAGCCTTGTTGCATGCTGAGTAATGGGATCTAGTGCCGACCCATGGCTGCACAATGAGCATTGCCACATGCTGAGTAATGGGATCTAGTGCCGACCCATGGCTACACTGTGAGCATTGTTGCATCCTGAGTAATGGGATCTAGTGCTGATTTCGGGCTTCACGATGAGCATTGTTACATGATGAGGAATGGAGTCTAGTGCTTACCCATGGCTGCACTATGAGCATTGTTACATGATGAGGAATGGAGTCTAGTGCTTACCCATGGCTGCACTATGAGCATTGCCACATGCTGAGTAATGGGATCTAGTGCCGATCCATGGATGCACTATGAGCATTGTTACATGATGAGGAATGGAGTCTAGTGCTTACCCATGGCTGCACTATGAGCATTGCCAACATGCTGAGTAATGGGATCTAGTGCTGATTTGGGGCTTTCACGATGAGCATTGTTACATGATGAGGAATGAGGTCTAGTGCTTACCCATGCCTGCACGATGAGCATTGTTACATGATGAGGAATGAGGTCTAGTGCTTACCCATGCCTGCACGATGAGCATTGTTACATGATGAGGAATGAGGTCTAGTGCTGATTTGGGGCTTCAGGATGAGCATTCTTACATGATGAGGAATGGAGTCTAGTGCTTACCCATGCCTGCACGATGAGCCTTGTTGCATGTTGAGTAATGGGATCTAGTGCCGACCCATGGCTGCACTATGAGCCTTGTTGCATGCTGAGTAATGGGATCTAGTGCCGACCCATGGCTGCACTATGAGCCTTGTTGCATGCTGAGTAATGGGATCTAGTGCCGACCCATGGCTGAACGATGAGCATTGCCACATGCTGAGTAATGGGATCTAGTGCCGACCCATGGTGCACTATGAGCATTGCCACATGCTGAGTAATGGGATCTAGTGCCGACCCCGGGCTTCACTATGAGCATTGTTACATGATGAGGAATGGAGTCTAGTGCTTACCCATGGCTGCACTATGAGCATTGTTACATGATGAGGAATGGAGTCTAGTGCTTACCCATGGCTGCACTATGAGCATTGTTACATGATGAGGAATGGAGTCTAGTGCTTACCCATGGCTGCACTATGAGCATTGTTGCATGTTGAGTAATGGGATCTAGTGCCGACCCATGGCTGCACTATGAGCATTGCCGCATGCTGAGTAATGGGATCTAGTGCTGATTTCGGGCTTCACGATGAGCATTGTTACATGATGAGGAATGGAGTCTAGTGCTTACCCATGGCTGCACTATGAGCATTGCCACATGCTGAGTAATGGGATCTAGTGCCGACCCATGGGCTGCACTATGAGCATTGCCACATGCTGAGTAATGGGATCTAGTGCCGACCCATGGCTGCACTATGAGCATTGCCTCATGCTGAGTAATGGGATCTAGTGCTGATTTGGGGCTTCAGGATGAGCATGGTTACATGATGAGGAATGGTCTCTAGTGCTTATTCATGGCTGCACGATGAGCATTGTTGCATGCTGAGCCATGGGATCTAGAGCCGACCCATGCATGCACGTAGAGCATTGCGGAAGCCGGAGCGAGAATTAATGATTCCAGTGAAGGCCACGAAGATCATGGTCGGCTCATGATGTACTTGGAACTTGGGCACGAATTTCGGTGCCAATCTTGATTTTACGCTTGACTGATCTCCAGATGTACAGCGACTTTTCTGATTTCTAACGGTAGATTCATTGATATTTTTTTTCTATGACCTTTATTCTGGTATTTGATTGCCTCCGTATCATTTGTTAGTGCGTGCAGCTCAGTGTTACGATGGCCTTTAGATGATGCAGGTACATATGATGTTCAGCTTTTGTGAGTTTCGAAATCTCTGGGGGTTTGTATAGACTCTATCATGAACAAAGTTATATGGAATGGAAGAGAGTGTTATAGTATTTCATATTACCATGTTCCTCCTGTAAAAACACTGCCATACAGCAGATCGCCACGCCAGCAGCATTGCAACAACAACTGTTGTTACTGTAGATGGAAAACCAACTATTGAGGTTGTGCTCATGAAGCAAATTTTAAAAATTGTCCACAAATGCCCATTGATCCTACATAGGAGATGACGAAAATGGGGTTCGTTCAAATGATATATACTTGTCTGTTACTGCTCTAGCGGTTGCAATGTATGTTACCAAACTCGGCATGTAAGCGTTTTATGTAAAAGGAAAGATCAAGGGCCGCTAACGTTGGACTATGCGGAGGAGGGGGGGGGGGGGTTAGATGGAAGAAATACCCAAAAAGTCAAAATATCTTTGTTATTGTACATCGGATCAAAAACGTATATAGAGCCAATCATATTGTAAATTGTAGTTCCAAGAAAGTTATTATATATATATATATATATATATATTTATATATTATATATATATATTTCTATGATAAAAATTAACCGAGATTATTTTAGTTTTCAGCCTTCATTAAACCCCCACTCCTTCTCATGTCATATTAACAATAAGCTGTTATATCATGAACCACATTATTCTAAACCTAAATACCAAATATTGCTTTCAATATTACTGCAAATTATATTAATGCAATCATCATTATATTAATGCAAATTTGTTCAGTGATGATGCCATAAATTAAGATTAAGATTTTACGTTATTGTTTCGAAGATGTTCACTTGATCTATGTCGTACTCGATACTTAACTGTTTCAGTCAAACACTAAAAATCATATTTGTTATTGGCTGGAGTCGGAATATTAGGGGTTTAGCGACGGATCGGAAAATGTTATGAACCAATCTTGTTAACCTATTAATAATGCCCTACAATTGTTGCCCTATTCATTTTTTGTAACTGAAGTATTCAGCAAGTTATTCGTACTGTTCTGTTTTCAGACTTCAGTAACACCCCTCCCCCGCCGTGCCTCCGCTTCCTTATATTCATCTGTTGTTTTACATGGATATAGAGAATATTGTTGTGATATGTGATCCAAAAGTGTATTGTACTAGCACTTGGGAGATCTGTTTAGTTTACGCAGCCCTGAGTGGCGGACATTTTTATTTAGGTATGGTATCGGATCTCCGACAGAAATATGTTTTGAAACAGGAATATATTCCCTACATTCTAGGGACTTAGAAAAATGGCTAATTATGCAGCTCTAGCGTGACGGACTGTTTTTTTATGAATTCCCGCGCCAGTGAAACCATATTTGGCATGTCAATATTAATTTATCATAATTATCAATGTATTTGGTGGTTTTGAAGACTTGAGTCAATAGGGGTCAATTGACACATCCATCTTGAGTTTAACCCTTTCGCACCCCTAAATGGAAACCATTAGAATATTTCAATTCGGTAATATGCCGGGACTATCTTGTGGCACTTGCCGAGGTGCTGAGGTCACCATTGATGTATGGGGGTTTGGATCGAAGGTCATTGCATGCATATAAGCCTAGCTCGTATCTCTCCGAAGCTCTCTTGTCCGACTTCCTCAAGGACCAATCTATTTCCATTCCCTCTGCTCATTCCGACCTTCATGAAACTTGCTAAACTCAAAATAATGCAGCCATAATATGGAAATTGTCATATGTAAATAAGTACGACTGTGTTAATCCATTCAAGCATTGTTTGTCAATTTAATGGCACACCTTTTGAGTAACTTTTACGCAATTGGAACTTGGAATTCTGAAGAAGTGCCCGAATCATGTTTTAACATTGTTTTGATGTTGATTCGCTGCTTTTTACTAAACTCTCGATCTGATGACAATCAGTAAAGAATTATTTCCTTAGTGTTACATAAATTCAATTGAATATTGTGTACAGTGTCGGTCTGGTAAAAATTGGGTCTGCGAAAAGTCCATGCATGTCGTATAGTAAATGTCAAGTGAAAACAATATTGGATATATTTTTTATTTAATGTAGTTGAGTAGGAATTGAGGTTTTCCAAGCCCCCCTTCCCTCATCCATTCCATTTTCCGCCATTAAAGAACTTGATTTTTACAGTTACATTACTTCATTTTAATGTGCAACCTATATTGTTCCTTGCTTCATTCTCAATCTTTCTCTTACAAACGAACTACTCAACTACATAACCATACATCGACCATTGTGGACTTCGGGCATGAACTGTGATGTTTGTACAAAGCAGTCCAATTCCTGTGCGATCCACAGCGCAAACCAAAGTCCTCCGAAAAAATACCATTCTAGGTATCTAACCTCTCCCCCCTCAACTGTCTACAGTTCCCTTCTGTTCAACCTCGCCAAATCCATTAACCGGAAAATTCCATTCTCCAGGTTACTCAAATCACTTGCTCGATATCCTATCCTCGAGACACTTTCCTCAGTATCCATTAGGAAGTCTGAGGTTTCAGTAGCCAAGAGAAAATAAAAACGTTATCTTAAAAAGTTATGTGTTTGCGGTAAGTTTACACAACTACAAGTTTTTGTATTTTGGGTAGCATTCGATGTGAGTTCAGACGAACCTTGAAAAGAAATTAACAATGAACTTAAGTGATATAAGAAAGAAAGCCCGTATGCATTTATATTTATTTCAAATATTGCTGAACATTAATATTTATTGAGTGTTAAAAGAGCTTTTGATGGCCTTAAAGATGGCTGGAATGAGATCTTCAGAGGCAGAGTCATCAGGACGTATGCAGATGGCCTTTCGGAGTACATCCTCTACGCGGATCTTGGCTTTGTCGAGGCGGCCGTTGTAGTATGGAACTACATGCTTGGCGAAAACATCGGAGATGTCTCCATCAACTGCAGGGTTGGAGCCGACAAAGCTAACTTTAGCAAGTCGCTCGAACTCCAAGTGGTTGAGAGTGACATCGCATTTGGGTTTGGAGACGACTTGATAGGAGATGCGGAATGAGCTGTCCTTGACAACCAGCCCACCGGAGTATTCGAGTCCTTGGCTTTTGACGTGGCCGTAGGCAGAGGCGAATAGATGCCAGCCGAGATGCAGATCTATGACGACACTCCCATCATCGTGGATGGTAGATGTAGCATCAGCACTTCTCTGCAGCGAGTTGAAACCAACGTGAGCTCCGTCCCTCAGCTCTATTCCTGGGAACTTGTGGTCAGGGAGGCGTTGCAGGCCAAAACCGTACTTCGTCAGAAACTCGTTAGCTTTTACCAACTGCAATCAAAACAATACACATATAATACTTAAAAAAAATACGAGTCACGAAAAAAACCTTAATCTTTCCATATCACATACTGGGTTGTTTCCGCTAGTTTACATAAAATATTTTACCATGGCGGGCGATAGATGGTGACAGATTTTATTTTATTAAGAATATTACAGTCTGCATTTAAATGCATTTTGTAATGTGATATGTACAATTCAATCTTCCTCCATCACTCTCGACAGATGCTACACCCCTTCACCACAATGAGAGGAGCAGCCTCCCTCTGCCTGGCAAGGAAGTCAAGAGCTAAGGAGGAATGGCACTTGATAAGAAAATAGCCACTGCTATCACTTCACTTTGCACTAATAAGAGATCTCTGGGTCATTGTATCTTGAGGTGGAGGGGAATATGGATGAGTGGTACTGGTAAGGGCTAGGACTTCTGGATTAGGATGATTGGACAGCCTGCTGTGGAATTTTTTTAATCTTAGGGGAATTAGGTCCTTTACAAAAGGGATATTAAGATCTTCAGGGGTGTGCTTGGTGATATAATAGGAGCATCTACTAAGCGTCTGATGTTCGAAGGTTTTGCTGTACCCCACATTTCTATTGCGTATGTCCATATTGGTTTAAATAGTAACTTATATATTGTTAGTTTCTTTTCGGTAGAAAAGTGAGATCTTCTATTTAGCAGTCCATAAAGTTGTCCGAATCGTCTGTTAAGTTCCTAGCTTACAATTATTATGTGGGACTTGCTGATGGTCGAGTACAGCTGGCGTTGTGCTTCTGATGCTTTAGCACCAGCCTCAAGCTTGTTGTTATTAGTATTGAATAGTCCCATGAAATTTATGAAGTTCTTAAGTCAGCTTTAGAGGTTTTCTTCAGGAGTTGTTTTCTTCATTTTGGGGAAGTTTTTTTTTTGAATCTTGTTACGTTGTTGTTTACATGTCTATAAGGCCTAATTGTCTATATCGATGTTCTCTTGGCTCCAGTCAAATATAAGGTCTTCGCTCTTAAGTCATGTTCGGTTTTCCATTTTGTTTGTTACTTAGCAAGTATTATTTTCTATAATTATCATTCCTTATTTTATATATTGTTTTTATTTTCGCATGTGTGTGTTTATATATTTATATTGATATATATATATATATATATATATATATATATATATATATATATATATATATATATATATATATATATAACTAGCTAAGGTACCCGGCTTCGCCTGGGAATTCATTTGAGGCTAAATGATGATGATATTTGTTTTGGCAAGGCTTTACTTTGTACAATATTTTGACATTTCCCCGTCCCAGTGTTTAGAGTTTTTACCCGTCGTTGATGTGCATTTGTTAATATTAAAATTATTTGTTATTTAAGGCTTCAATGTCCTCCATATTTTTTATATTTCCTGTCTCCTGAGCATGTAATTTTTTTTATAACGTACTGGACGATATAATTCATAATCATAGAGAGTATTCTGTCTTCAAAACCATGTATGAATTAAAGTTCCTTTCCCTTGGTGTGGACATAGCCAAACGGTGACAACTGTTTTAGGTACGTTATAACCGCAATTAAAAATCTCGCTATCTTTTGTAAGTCTCGATTGAAAACTGTATATTCATATTGGTACAAAGTGTGAGCAGAGTTATAACTGTATAATAACTGAGTCCACCTCCCAGCGTTCATCCTTTTAAATTATTTATTTATGATAATTAAACTAATTCACATTCCTGAGAATTACAATACATTGCTAAGTGTATAAGCATCAAGTAACATGTAAGCATAGACCAATATGAGGTCGGCAAGGGATCGGCAGAACTGGAAAGAAAATGGAAGTATCCCCACACCTCCCCAAGCTCAGTGAGCAAACCTACTAATCATTTAGGGTTACAACCCTGTAATACATTAAATTATATTAACAAACCTAATTACATTATCTTCAAAATAGTAAAGCTGTTTGTTCAAATAATTTTCACGTTTTAATTAAATAAAGAGTTAAATGCGCTTAAGGGCAAACTAAAATTTCTCATGAATTATATATATTATATATATATATATATATATATATATATATATATATATATATGTATAGTTTTAGACCTCATTTTCGTAATCTCCTGGGTAGGATCGATGTGAGTACGATCCCTATAATAACTGATTTCCCTTAAGGGAAATCTGCTAAAAAGAGAGTGTGAGAGACCTAAGGTAGGTAGTGGCAGACGTATGTAAGCAAAGAAAAGTTTTTAAAAAATCGAGTACATCAATAGCTGATTCCTGCTTTGAGAAATTTGCTAAAAAAAAATACAAATAATACGAAAATAACAATCATAACCATTAATAAGTGCTAATAGTACATTTAAATTTTTTTAAAGCATTTAATGAAACTAAAAAAAATGTTACTCTCACCCCTTCATCTATCTGCTTGTTGATGTTGACGACTTTGTCAGCACAGGCCAGAGAGGCGAGGAATAGGAGGCTCACTAGCTTCAGCATGGTGAAGATGTGATGATCACTGCTGGCACATCAATATATATAGGCATATATCATACAGAGTCAAGATTTCTTAATCATTTATCTAATCAATATTCAATTTAAAACCAATCACACTGACTTCAATTAGGAGGCACTCAGTCTTTTACAAAAATAAATTGATTATTTTCCTAAATTTCCTCTATTATGCAATGTTTACTCATCCTATCTCTGTTGACTGTACTGATTTTGCAAAATTAGCGGTGGGGTCCTTCATTCTACAGTCACTTCCAACAATAATTATTGTTTGCTTGTACAAGAAGAGGAAATCCGGTTCGTAATAAATATCCATAGGTCCGGGTTCTGAGGAAGGGGAAATTCAAAAATTCAAAATACAGGGTGTTTCAAAAAGAATATACGTATTACAAAGTATTATTTTGTCCAAACTATCGATTGCTGCGCCTCGGCTCGGCTATTGGAGAAACGAATACATAGTCTAGTTTATATTATAGCCACTAGATAGGCAGTCTTCTGTTAGCAGATTTCCCTGAGTTCTGCTTAGTTTACGCAACCCCTCCGTGACGGACTTTATTTTGCTTGACAACTGTCATATGGTTAAAAAATTTGCTAAAAGGCTACTCTGCAGCAGAAGCCATGTTTGTTAACGCTCTAACGGTAGCAATGTTTATTTGACCGTTACCAAACTCCATATTAAATCGTTTTATGTAAAAAGAACGATCAAGTTCATTAATGGTTAAAATCGGAGCAGTGAAAGGGGGGGGGTTAGAGGGGAGGATTTTGGATCATTCGAAATACTACAATACGTCAGATCGAACAATTTTATAGAACCAATCTTATTGCAAATTGAATGTACTAAAAATATTGTCATATACATTTATTTTCTATGTTGAATATTAACTGAGATATTTGCACGTTTCAGTTTTCGGCCTTCAGCAAGCCCCTAAACCCATTCATGTCACATACACAATACTCTGATATATAGTAGATCAATTTATTCTAAGTTTAAATACCAAATATTGTTTTCATGTGGCCTTTATTATACGAGATACACGCAAATACGTTCTGTTGGTCCCACTACCGATTTGAGTTTTTGTAATACTAAAATTTGAGAGATTGAGACAAAAATTATTCTGATTCATTATAAATTGCAGTACTAGATATAGTAAATAGTTTTCAATATATTAATATAATATTCACGGTGGTGTTAAGTGTTGCCAGTATGTAGGTTTATCAATTGTAAAACTCCAAGTGGGAAATCTGCTTAGTTTACGCAGCCCCTGCTTGACGGACTTTTCTGTACTTGTACGGCCCTATCCCATGTATAAGCCAAATCGTACTGGAAAGTTATTTAGAACTGTTGAAAGCTACAACTCGCTTATATTGTGCTATTCTGGAATCTTTCTGGTCAGCAAGCTGGTAGGATAGTGGATCCTACTTGGAGATGGCATTATGCATGAGGTGCCTGGATTCTCCCGCCAATTCCCAGCTGTGCCGATAAGATCAGCTGTTCTCACCCAGTAACCCAACACCAGCTGATAGGATCGCTGTGTAATTGGGCTCTGCATCATCACGCCGGGCTAGATATCATCGCCAGCAATCTGATGATAGGCCCAGATATTTCTGGATAGTTGTGACAGTTTCCCTCCTAGGCCCACCACAAATATTTCTATGTGACTTCCCAACGTGTATTTCTGTAGTCGTATTTATCTTTGCCACATAGGAATGAAAAACCTTTTCTTGAAGCATACCAGGACACAAGATAGTCTTTTTAGATACCCGAATGAATGAATTTAGATGACAACTAAAGTGTACTATTGCAGCACGTGAAAAACCTACCTTCAACGCCTTTAAGCTTCCACGGGTAGAAATCAGATAACCTTCTTCTACTTTAAAACGAATAAAATATTCATAACTCGTTGAGGAATTGTACTACATTGATAATGACTTTCAACGACTAAAAGGCAAAATGAATAATAATATGTTATTATGTCGGCGAATAATTTGATACGCGGGGGGCTATTAATCAACGATTCAGCGATAACTCTCTACTACAAAGACCGGATCTAAGCTATTTGCATACGAACCAGGTCAGTGTGACATATGTCCGTCGGGAGACAGTGACTGATGATGGCTCTTCGGGTGACGAAACGCGACAATTTGTAATACAGCCGACCTTCGATTACACCTACAGCTGGTCGAAGGAATGCATCTGCGAGGTAAGGCAGTGGAATATTGGATGCATAGAGGTCAGAATAACTGAGGTCAGATGCAGCTGGTTGCAAGATGCAGCCTGAGTAACAGCCAATGGAAGACATTGGGTCAGTTCGGGATATAGTGCAAATCTTATTGCAGCTATCAACCTCTCATAGGCTCATCCCAACGTAAACGTTAGACTATCTGATGCCAGTTGCAGCTGGTTGCAGGATGCATCCTGGGTAACACGCAATGGAAGAAGTTGGATCAGTCGGGGATATACTACATTTCATATTGCGGCTACCAACGTTCCATAGGGTCATCCCAGGATAACAAGCAATGGGACATTTTATTATTATTTTACGTCGTGGAGTACCAAAAAGCCCTTGCTGTGCTTCTCTTATAATTTTTGTTGGCAGATTTAAATTCTTTGTGCCTTCTATTGTGGTTTTTGGCACGATCCCATTTGAACTTACTATAATAATACCTATGGCAGACTTCAGCTTGTATAATTCGTTAGCCTATTCTTGATATTTTCTTAATATTGCGGCATAAGATTTTCGAATATTCTCATCATTGGGTACTGCTCCCTCAATAATATCAGCAGTATTATTGATCATCAGCCAATAATGACATCCGGTTTGTTATGATGCACAGTATGTTCAGTTATCATCGCTTCGTCCAAATACATCTTTACATTATCTTTTTCCAATAATTTTTGAGGATTATAGCGATAATAAGTGACCTTTCCGTCTACCATGCCGAGTTTCTCTGCAAGAGCTTGATGGTATACTTTTACCACGTTATTGTGCCTTTGTAAGTATTCGGACCCAAGAAGTATTACACATCCAGCCGTAATATATTGAATTGACTCATACGATTTATTGCATAACCTACATTTCTGAGACACTACTGTTCTTGAGGATATGACGTCTGTATGATCTGGTGGCAATCACTTGGTGTTGGATAGCAGTAATGAAACCTTCTGTTTCTGAAAACAGCTTTCCAGACATCAGCCCACGCAACAGAATTAGCCAAGTCTACCTCCGAGTCATAAAGACGGTAGACTTATTATTATTATTCAGTTAGTTTTATTTCAATATGTTAGTTCGTTATTATTAGTTTTATTTTTCTATGGCAGCCACAGCCTGTAGTAGGGATCAAAGGAGTAATGAACTTCAGCCAACCCAAGGAGCTGTCAGATATATATACTCACTAGACTCGTGTTAATTCTCAAAGCCTGCAACACTAGCGCGCTCTGCAAGCCAATTCGTGAAATATTATATTCGCTTTGGGGGGGGGGGGGGCTCGAACCGGCACCTATTTTTACCTTCAGCTTATTGAGGGTAGTGATGATGTACCACCCCGTACAACGAAAGAAATATTTCAAATTATATTAATTAAATAGCAGACTGTATTTCATTACCAATACTAACATAATATCATGTAAAAAAGATCAACAGTTTATGTGTGTGTTTATCTGAGGTTGGGAGAAAGAGTTCAAATTAAAATTTGCATATGTAACAGAAAAGGAAAACTGAAACCTTTTTCAAATACTGACAATCATTAATTTTACTAAAAGAATGTAAGCAGGAATGCTGTCATTTGCATGTTAAATATTTTGCCATTAATATTATCATTCTGTCTGTAACATATCACAATACTAAGCAATGCATTCAGATAGTGTGGTAATAATGAAATAGTTGCATGTCATTTGAATTTTGATACGGAAAATAAGCATATATCAATATTTATGGGCAATTAAATTTAAAAAGATTTAAAAATATTTGTACTTAATATACAATTTCTCGATCCGACATATAAAAAAAGAAAAATATTAAATTTGAAATTCCTCCCTAAACCCCGCCCCCTCCTGACCAATTTCGTTAACATTCATTCGTTAACAATTTTGATCTTTAGTTTTACACAAAACGTTTTTATTTTAAGTTTGGTAATGATGAAGGAAAAATTGCGACCGCTAGTGCGGTAACACACACACAAACACACGCGCACACACTTATATATATATATATATATATATATATATATATATATATATATATATATATATATGTATATTCAATTTTAGATGGACCTCATTTTTTATTAGCAATTTCCCTTAAGGGAAATCAGCTATTGAGGTTGTACTCATGACGGAATTTTTGAATTTTTTCTTCAATTGTCCACGATCCTACCTAGGAGATGACGAAAATGAGGTCCGTTCAAAACTGTATATCAATCTATCTATCTATCTATAAATTTGTCTGTTAACGCTCTAGCGGTCGCAATTTTTGTTTGAATTCCTCTTTCCACTGAACCGCTCCACTCCCTAATTTGGTCCAATTTTAGTCATTAATGAATATGATTATAATTGTTTAATGAAACGGTTAAATGTCGAGTGTTGTGTAGATCAAACGTTTTCGAAGCTAGAATTAATATCCTGACTGATGTCATTGCACAACGTATATATTTACGTATGTATTTGCATATATTTCATTTATTAATGATTTGTTGAAAGACAAGATTTGGCAAATAAGCTTGGAATAAGTAATTGGGACTTCCAGTCATTAATACCTGTTTTCCATGTATGTATACATACATGCATCTGTGTGTGTGTGTGTGTGTGTATGTATATATATATATTGGAAAATCTTCCCACTAATTTCTTTATTAAGCACTAGGTTTTTTGGTACTAACCTTCCATCATAATCCACAAACAAAAGTCCGTCACGCAGGGTCTGCAAAAAAATTGATTATTTCAAAATAAAGAATAATGATATTATTTATTTTCATTTCTACTTTGTTTAATATCCTAATCGCTTGAAATATCATGCAGTACGTCTGTCTGGTCCGATAGTATGTGTATATATATATATATATATATATATATATATATATATATATATATTATATCTGTATATAGCTCAACACAAAAAAACATGTAACTAACTAGACAGACATTGACAAACTCAGCACCATATACTGTAACATAATACCATAAACACACCTCAACACCATACTCATAAACATATTCACATACATAACACTACGGCATCCCAACATGAAGGAGGCTTTGATAAAATATAACAATAACAGTCGTAACATAATGAAATAAAAACCACATAGCAGCTTTAATATAACATGAATATACATTTAACGTAATATAACATGTTAGGGCGTGCGGTTAGCCTTTGTGTTGATAATAAGAAAGCATTAGACTGAAATAAAATTAATAAAAGAGATAATTTCCTCACCTTGATTATACCGAAGTATTTATTATTTTTTTTTTGAAAGATGAGGGTGAATAATACAAGTCACTATTTGAGTTCTCCAAAGAATCAAAATATATTGAATGAGTGATAGCATATACATAAATTTTATAGTAATAATAAATCTGATAGGTTAGAACAAAATAATACTAATTTGAAACAATTTAAACCTGATAAAATTTAAACCTAGGACCTAGCCTTAAAACTAATGAAACCAACATTAACACTTATTGATAAATATGTGATGAAAACAAAGAAACTTTAACTTTATGAAATATGGCTGAAAACATTGACAGAACACAATGGCTACCTTTTGTCTTGTTTGTAAACATTAGCGGCAGCCAATACTATATTATTATTATTATTTATTAACGTCCACTTTTTGCAACTTAGGCTAATTGGGACGGGTTATCTACAGGTTACCACCCTTTTCTCGCCAGGGTGGGATTTTAGGACGTTATTTAATGAATTTCGTCACTAAATAATTTCCTTTGCCCAGGCAAGAATCGAACTCGCCACTCTAGGTTTACCATATGAGACAAAGGTCAACGCTTTAACTCGCATGGCCAACCTGAGCCCCGCCAATACTATATATACACTATACTATATATATAAATATATATACTATATATACACTAGAAAATGATTGAAATGTCCTATATCATGAGTACTCATTTGATTGTTCGATAATGCTAGCATTATAGTAAAGAAAGAGGTACCTTCAAGAAAAATATACTTTCCATGAGGCGGATTTTCCTTCCAGTGTTATTTGTGTTCCACATCAGATTCCTTCTGACTGGTGCAGAATGTTAGCGGAGGCCTCTATCTTCGATGCGGGAATCCTTTCTGAATACAATAGCTCCGGGAGCCGCACAATGTTCACCCTTTTGCGGAGCAGAACCCAAGCACACGCCTGACACTAGAAAAATAGCACAACAATGGCTGCTCAGCCATAAAGCGAGCGCTGTAGTTTCCGCTCTTGGCCACCGCCTACGGCGACCTCCGGGTGTAAGGCCGAATAGTGAAATAAGTAAGGGCGGGAGTTGGTGACTGAACATAACAATAACAATAGTAACACATAGCAATAATAGTTTTAACATAGTAGAATAACAATAACATAATAGCTTTAATACAACATGAAGGTGGCTTTGATAAAATAAAATATAACAATAATTGTAGTGACACACAGCAATAATAGTTGTAACATAGTAAAATAACAATAAAATAGTTTGGTACAACATAAGAATAGCTTTAATAAAATGTAGCAATGGTTGTGATAACACACAGCAATAAATGTTGTAACATTATATATATATATATATATATATATATATATATATATATATATATATATATATATAAAACAATAACCTAATAGCTTTAACAAAATATAACAATAATTGTAATAACACATAACAATAGTTCCAACATAATATAATAGCTAGAATAATAATTATAATATAGTTCAACTAACATAAAACAATATACTGTAGATATACAAAAACATAAGGCTGTGGCCCTGCTCAATGTAAACAATACAGGGAAGGTTACTGTAACCAGTAACTCTAGTGCAATATGTATAGTAATTTTTAAGTATCTTTAGTCTTGGTAAGTAAAAATAGCATAAACACCTCCTGTTACACTCTAATTTAACAACAATGTGCAATATTATAAAGTAGCAACTGTATTTTGACAGCCCTGAAGAAGAGAAAATAAAAATCTCGAAATATCGCCATAAACTAAGAAGTTTCTATCACCAACATTGACCAAACCTCCAAAAAAAATCATCAACGCCATATATAATTTTGAACGACCCTCATTTTCGTCATGTTCTAGGTAGGATCGATGGACATTTGAAGAAATGTTTCAAAATCGCGTCATAAGTACAACCTCAATAACTGATTTCCCTTAAGGGAAATCTGCTAAAATAAAAATGAGTCATGACCGCAGATTTAAACGACGACGAATCCGACAATTATATTTGAAATTTTCAACCAACATATAACTACATACTAACATCAGTTTTACAAATTGTCCTAACTAAAATTAAAAATAATGATTTTGAAGTCAATCATACAAAACAAATATTTTAGTATAATTTAATTAATTAAAAATATGGTTAAAATCAGATATTTAAATACATAGTTATTTTGAACATGAAAGACACCTGTAGGTATATGTAGATGGATAGTCAGTATTTAACATACCTCATTTTGGGTATGATCGATGGACATATGAAGATATTTTTCGTCACGTCATGAGTACAACCTTATTAGCAAAACACGGGTAAACAGTAAAGCTGTACAGATAAAAATCTATTCAAAAACTCCACCACGCAGGGGCTGCGTAAACTTAGCAGATTTCCCACGTGAAGTTTTACAATAGAGAAATTTCACGAGAGCCGAACAGTTAAGAAAACGGCCGACCTAGCTTTTGGCAGAAAGTCTGAGTAGGATCGATAGATATTTGAAGACATTTTTTCGAAAATCGCGTCATGAGTATGACCTCAATAGCTGATTTCCCTTAAGGAAAATCTGCTAATATTTCATTGTAATTAAATCTTTTCGAAAAAAAGTGTGGAAATTATTGTTTTAGTCAGGTCATTGAAATTTTACAGATTTTGACAATCTCTTAAATAAATGATTGGATATATTTTATTCCTAAGAGTACAACTGCCAAAAGGTCACGTCACTGTAAGAAAATAGCTTGAAGTTCATCCTGTGACGATGAAATGTCTTGTAAAACTCGTGCTTTAAAAACAAGAAATATGCGGCGTTTTAACTCTATGTTTTAGAAGCTACGATAAATGGAATTACGAAATAAATAACTGTTTTGATAAGCCCTGCCTCTTATATTAAGACCTTCACATCGATATACGCCGGTTTGAAGAATCGATATCCTTGAACTGTGACTTGTAGGGTCATTATTTTGTAATAGAATCGATCTAAATATATTCATTAAATATTTATATCATGGCATAAATCTCTGGTGTAAGATTTCTTAATATTGATCATAGAATTGAAAGGTCTGCTGATGTACATTCAATCATTTCTGTCCAGTGAAACATGGAAACGGGATGTTCTGAGCTTACAATATAGAGTCTGTTGATGGCATCTTTTGTCAGGTTTATTGAAGACTTTTGTGTTATCTGTATTACGTTTGACGTTGATGATAAACTTCATATCATGGCCCCAAGGGCTAGGGAGGGACTGAGTTTGTAGACCAACTTCTAAGTATATATCCGGCGAGTATGGAAGGGGTTATCGGAAGGCTGAAAACCAGAAAGAAAGAATAATTCGCTCACAAACAAACAGGTCTGCAAACCGCTCAGAACGATAGAAATATACTTCAGCGGAATGAAAAACAGTTACTGAAATTGTTCAAGAACAAAAGAAGTGGAGGGGGGATCTACAGAACGCATTTGCCTATATCTCGCAAAGCAGAAGTTCAAAGAAAACAATATATGGTATTTAACCTTCAACAATTGCTGTTCGCGATATAACATCTTATTATTAATATGACGTGAGTATGAGTGGGGGTCTGTTCAAGACAAAAACCGAAAAATTCAAATATCTCGGTTAATATTCACAATAAAGTATAAATGTATGAACAATATTTATAGTAAATTTAATTACCAAGAAGATTGTTTCTAAGCAATATTTTGATACGACAAATAGTGACGCAGATATTTCGAATTTTCGAAAATCCCCCCCCTCCCTCTAGTTTAATTTCAGTTATTAATGAACTCGATCTTTCTGTTTACATAAAACAATTAAGTATCCAGTTTGGTAACGACCGCTAGGGCATTAAAAGTCTGTCACGCAGGGGCTGCGTAAACTAAGCAGATTTCCCACGTGAAGTTTTACAGTAGAGAAATCTGCCTATAACAACTGTACTAGTAAGAAACCTCTAAACCTATTCACGAGGAACGAATAGTTAAGGAAACGGCCGCTAGAGCTCTCGGCGGAAATTCCGACATAGCCGAATCCTGGCGACAACACACAGAATACAAATGCAAATATCTCGGTTAATATTCAAGATACAGAATAAATGTATAGAACAATATTTATAGTACATTTAATTTGAAATAAGATTGGTTCTATACAATTTTTGGATCCGATAATAATAACGGAGATATTTCGAATTTTCGAAAATCCCCCCTCTAAACTCCCTCCCCTGGTCCGATTTCAGCCATTAACGAACTTGATCGTCCTTTTTACATAAAACGATTCAATACCGAGTTTGGTGACGATTAAACAAAAATTGCGACCGCTAGGGTGTTAACAGACAAATATATCTATATATATATATATATATATATATATATATATATATATATATATATATATATATATATATCATATATATAATCATTATTGACTGACTGTTTTTATAGCATGACTTCAAAGTGTACAATTAAACTCGCCACGACGTATTGTTTTTCTGAAATAGCCAATCCTAAAGAGTAACATTTGAGGAATATTAGAATTGAAATTTTAGTTTTGAAGAGTAAATGATTATGTGTCCCTAATCTATCCCTCTCCACTTTTTGACTCACCGTTTTCGAATAATTCAAACCATAATCATAGCATTTATTACAATTAAATACCATCTATAATGAACATATTTCCTGTCAAAAACCAATCCGAGCACATATAGTTTAAGCATAGTTTTATACATAAGATTATATTCGTAATAGTAAATCTCAGTGGAAATCATTTCCCGTAATGCCAGCATTTCACAGGAAATAAGTAAACTCAATAGACTGTTTTGCCTCCCGTCAGTTTCCGCTCTCCTATGAGCTTTATCATCATTGTTTTCCTTAGATTATTGATTCAGAATATTATTTTAATAATTTATCTACCTGATGGAACTAAATAATAGTGGTACCCTAAAAATAATTATATTTATATGCAAAAAGCTAGATGAGGGGAAGAGAGCCCTCCCTCCATGCAACCTAAGTAACACATTAACATGTTACATATTAAACATTCATATCGAGTATATATTAAATACAGGAAATGCTCTTATAGTTTGCATTTCTATTGAAAATAGATAAGAAAGTTATTTTATAGGGAAAATAAATAAATGAGGAGGAGGCGACGGAGATTTATAACCTCACTAATCCGAATCATACTTACAACTATCATATAAGATGAAAACACTTAAATAAGTACTAATAAAATTAATGACTCCCACTATAGTTTCAGCGTATATCCCGTGTTTACTTCATTGTACGATAAAAGTGAAAGCAACAAAGGTTAGTCTAAATAAAAAGTAAACAGCTTTTGTTATGTGCACGATTGCTGAAAAACTTATATATATATATATATATATATATATATATATATATATATATATATATATATATAAACATACACACGCCAAAATAAAAACAATATAACAAATAAGGAATGATAATTATAGAAAATAATACTTGCTAAATAACAAACAAAATGGAAAACCCAACATGACTTAAAAGCGAAGACCTTATATCTGACTGGAACCAAGAGAAACCGATAAAGACAGTTTGGCCTAATATACATATAAACAACAACGTAACAAGATTAAAAAAAAATCCCTTAAGGGAAATCAGCTATTGAGGTTGTACTCATGACGGGTTTTTCGATATATCTCTTCAAATCTCCATCGATCCCACCTAGTCGGTGACGCAAAAGAGGTCCGTTCAAAACTGTATATATATATATATATATATATATATATATATATATATATATATATGTGTGTGTATATATATCAAACTCGATATTTAAACGTTGTATGTAAAACTAAAGATAGAGTTAGTTAATAGCTGAAATTAAACCAGTGGGGGGGGGGGGGGTAGAAGGGGATTTTCGAAAATTCGAAATCGTTACACTTCGTATTGAAAAATTGTATTGAACCAATATTATTTAAAATTAAATTTACTATAAATATTTTTCTATAAGTTTATTCTCTATCTTGAATATTAGCTGAGATATTTGCATTTTTCAGTTTTCAGCCTCCACAAACCCCCCACTTCTACTCCTAAACAATACTCTGTTATATAATAAACCACATTATTTCGAAGCTTAAATACTAAATATTTTTTTCAAGAGACTTTTATTATACGAGGTGCATGCAAATATGTTCTGGAGCCCCCACCCCCCGTCTTGAGTTCTTGGAATACTAAAATTACAAAAGTCTGAGTGAATTTGATACGAATTATAAATTACAGTACCAGATATAGTATATAGTTTCGATATAATCGATATTTTATATTCTGATTTATCTCAGTAATTTTGTTTCTTCCCGGTGAGAGGTTGGCATATCTGTTTGTTTAGATTTCAGAAGCTTCTTGTCGGGAGGTTATTAAAATTTACTGAAAAATTTCTTATTAAATTCTGTATTTATTCACTTAATATTAACCAATCAAGTGGTGTTGTGTTAGCAGTATGTAGGTTTATCTATTGTTAAACTTCACGAGGGGAGTATCCTTAGTTTACGCAGCCACTGTAACGTGACGGACTTTTAGCAGATTTCCCTTAAGGGAAGTCAGCTATTGAGGTCGTACTCATGACGCGATTTTCGAAAAATATCTTCAAATGTCCATCGATCCTACCCAAGATATGACGAAAATGAGGTCCGTTCCAAATTATATATATATATGTATATATATATATATATATATATATATATATATATATATATATATATGTCTGTTAACGCTCTATCGGTCACAATTTTTGTTTGATCGTTACGAAACCCGATATTTAACCGTTTTATGTAAAAAGAAAGATCAAGTTCGTTAATGGCTGAAATTGGACTAGAGGGGGGATTTTCGAAAATTCAAAATATCTCCGTTAATATGCATCGGATCGAAAAATTGTATAGAACCAATCTTATTGCAAATTAAATTTACTATAAATATTGTTATATACATTTATTCTCTATCTTGAATATTAACCGAGATATTTGCATTTTTATGAAGTCTGTGGTCGGGTATAGTTCGGATTAGGTCGGCCATTTTCGTAACTTCTCGGCTCAGGTGGATGCTTCTTCTAACATTACCTGTCGTTCCTAACCTTACCTTACCTTCTTTACTTTGTGAGATTTATGCAAATACGTTCTGTTCATCCGCCCCCCCCTTCTTTAGGTCTTGGACTACTATAATTTGAGGTATTAAAATATAAATTATTCTTACATTTCAGAAGCCGTTTCAGTTGGGAATTTATTTTAATTAACTGAAAGATTTCTCATTACCGTTTGTATTTAAACACCGTGGTTTTGTGTTACCAGTATGGAGAATTCTCTATTGTAAAACTTCACAGGGGAAATCTGCTTAGCTTACGCAGCCCCTGCGTGGCGGACTTTTTTTATTCTTTGCACGAGATATATTGCAGAAATACGTGGAATGATATTTCATTTGAAACTTTAAAAAAAAATTGGTTTAATACCAGGAAATGTTTTTAATTCCGCCTTTCTGTCCAAATTTTATGCCTTCGGTGGTTAGAGTGCGCCATTCAGAAATACATGAATAAAAAATACGACCTTTATGGGGGAGGCCATCGAGGTTTACTCGAGAAAACATCACGCACTTACCGAGAAACGTAACCGTAAAACCTTTACGAAGATATGTGTTGTTTACTTCCTGGGTATAATTGGAGTAATGGAGGGATATAAATTATGTATTTAAATCGTTCAGCAGCGGCCGGAAGTACTTGCGAGGGTCGAACCGGTAACTAATTATGTCAGAAACGATCACGATCAGCTCTATTTATGGCTGAAAACATTGAAGTTTAATTACAGCTGTAAAGCCAATGAACTTCTGACATTTGTAAGAACGGTAGGCACCTCCAAGGACTAGCGAGCTACTGTCCTTTGCATCACTTATTAGCAGATTTGTCTTAAGGGAAATCAGCTATTGAGGTCGTATATCGAGGCGATTTTAGACAAATTTCATCAAATGTCCATCTATCATACCCACGAGATGGCGAAAATGAGGTCGGTTCAAAATTATATATATATTCTTGTAATCCGCCATAAAAAGTATGACATTCCATTGGAAATTCCAAAGTTATCGTCGCAGGAGTACTGGAGAAGGTTACGAGGTAGAACATGGACTAAAAAGATTCTTCAGGAGTCACAAGTATGACACACCAAGTCTCAGCCCTTTATTCAAATAAATGGAGATTTTAAGGCGGGTGGCACGGGAACATGGAACACCCTGTATATATATATATATATATCATTTTGAACGGACCTCATTTGGTCATCTCCTAGGAGGATGGATAGCCATTTGAAGAAATGGTTTGAAAACCCCATCATGAGTACAACCTCAATAGCTGATTTCCCCTAAGGGAAATCTCCTAAGAAGTCGAAGCTAAAATACCAAAATTTTGTTTTCATCAGATTTTTACTTCATGATAATTATTATATATAAACTTCCACATTTTGCTACTATGATTATGTGGAGTGGGTTAAATACAGGTTACAATCCTTTTCTATAGCGCGTTTCACTTCGAGATGGCAGTAGATCTCGTGCGCTGTTGCCAAATCTCACTCAAATCCGCCAAATTTCTGAAAAACTCGGGAAAAATTCTGAAATGTGCAGAATTTAATCTTCTATCGGCCTATACTAAGAATAAATCAACAAAACAAGATACACAATCGAAATAAATTGTATTGTGCCAATTTTTTACCTAAAAAATTTAATGGAAATTCTTGTTTCTCTCGTCACTGCGATCATATTTTTTAAGATATTTGTTTGAAATTCTATACGAAGTTAGTTTATGTTATCTATATTCGTTACAAGGAACAATTTTTTTTAAAATGTCATTCCTTATCATGTTTTTTTCCATAATAAAAATAAAAATTGTGAAATCCAATTTTAAAAAAGTAGCCTGCGGGGAATTTTCGTTCTATAATAGTTTATTATGTTTTGTCATAATCCTTTTAAAAAGGACAGTTCAAATTTATTTTTGAGCCTCCTCCGAACATTATGGGTCGATTACAACTGATGCAATTAATGTTTATATGTTGTGCGAGCGTCGCGGCGGCAAGAGGAGAGCTGGACCCCCTGGCTCTCTCCCGCCTGCTCTGCCGTTCAGCTACCCAAGCCTGCATACAAATTTCAGTTTAATAATAAAAACGACAAGTTACTCTATGGTTTGGTATTTTATTATTTTCAAAATTTTTTGTGCTTCTGTGAAATGTTATTTTCTTTCAAAGTTGTAAGGAGGATGGCAAAATAATGTTTAGAATACATTGTTCTCCAAACGTTTACATTTTTTTAAATAACACCTAATGTAAGTATGGAAACATATTTCTAATAATTCTCTCTTTCCTTAACATGACATTCTTGTTTTACAATACAATGGTCCTTTAGTTATACCTGTTGATCAAGGGTTGATGCGTTGGCCAGTGATGGAGTATTACCCACGGGGTTATTCCCCCTACCTGTTTGGGACAACATTTGACCCTCTCGGAGTCAATAAGCAAGCTTCCTTACAGCAAATATGATCATTACAGTTTATGCATTTGCCACGTACACATCCAGTTCAGTGAAGTTTTACAAGTAGTCCTTTCAATTTTTTTTGGTCATCTATTTGTGATAGCAATCCGATAGGATTTCGTATAAGGGTTAGGACATTTAGTTGCGCATCTGATTTTCGTTGAAGATGCCTGAACCTGGAACTTCATCAGCAGTTCAAAAGCGACGAAAACAGGGGGAACAACTTCGCAGCAAAGAGCAAGGTATAGTTTTCAACGTATATAACTACTTCAGACGGAATTACACTGTGAACAAAGCTGTGAACGAAACATGTAATGCCACGGGAGTTTCAAAGCGAACTGTTTATAGGATAATTAAAAGAAGCAGCCAAGGCCCATTCACAACTCCCACAAAGAAAAGAAAATGTCTAAAAGTTCAAAGAAAGGATTCTCGATTAGTCAAGTATGATTCGTTTGTATTATCGGCTATCCGCCAGAAGGTTCACAGCTTTTATTTCCAGAACATTCCCCCGACTTTGAATTTATTATTAACCAACATGAAATCGGATGAAGATTTGCCTAAATTTTCTCGAACAACACTGTATAGGACACTCGTCGATATTGGTTTTGCCTTCGAAAAAAGAAAGAACAACGCGTTACTAACTGAGAAAGATGAGTTGATTTCGTGGAGGCATAAATATTTACGAAGTATCCGGAAAGCAAGAGCAGATGGACTGTATGTTGTATACCTTGACGAGACGTGGGTCAACGTTGGGCACACTATTACGAGTACATGGAGGGACAAAACTATTTCGTCGGCTCGAGACGCATTTCTCGCAGGTCTATCTGCTGGTCTGAAGCAACCCACAGCACGAGGACCGAGATTTGCGCTAGTTAATGCTGGAGGCGAGCAAGGGTTCGTCTGCGGAGCAGAGTTTACATTCTTATGTAAAAAAAATACAGCAGATGCCCACGAGGAAATGGATGGTAAATGTTTCGAAAAGTGGTTTCAAGAACAGCTACTCCCAAATGTTCCTGAAGGGACCGTAATTGTTATGGACAACGCTTCGTACCATTCTCGGCGCCAAGAACAAATCCCATCGTCCAAAAACACTAAGAAAGAGCTTCAGGAATGGCTGGAATCTAAATATATATCATTTGAAGCGGACAGCTTAAAGAGGGACTTGCTGGAATTAGTGAACTTTCACAAAACCAAGTACATTACGTACAGAGTAGACACTATGGCCGAAAGAAGTAACTCAGTTACTTATAAGCTCTCAGTTTATAAAAGGCCTTAACTCCAATTTTTGTCGAAAATTACATTTTGAAAGATATATTTAAGTTATTAACTTCAAATCACATTAAAAAGATTAATAAAAAAAGTGCTTCCCAGTAAAATTTACAATTTCTGAGTTGAGGCTTTTTAAATAATCATGGTAGAATAGACAGTTATAAGAAAGAACGGGAGAGCGGGCGGGAGAGAGCCGGGGGGGTCCAGCTCTCCTCCTGCCGCCGTGCCGCGACGCTCCCACAACATATAAACATTAATTGCATCAGTTGTCAGCGTCCCATAATGTTCGGAGGAGGCTCAAAATTAAATTTGAATTGTCCTCTTTAAAAGGAGTATAACAAAACTTAATAAACAATTATAGAACGGAAATTCCCCGCAGGCTACTTTTTAAAAATAGGATTTCTCAATTTTTATTTTTATTATGGCAAAAACATGGAAAGGAATGTCGTTGAAAAAAAAATTGTTCCTTGCTACGAATAAAGATAATATATACTAACTTCATGTCGAATTTCAAACTAATATCTTAAAAAATAAGATCACAGTGACGAGAGAAACAAGAATTTCCATTAAAAATTTATGTAAAAAATGGACAAAAAACAATTAATTGCAAAAACAGATTTTATTTTCTTGATAAATTTTTAGCATAGGCAGATGGAGCGATAAATTCTGAACGTTACAGAATTTTTCCCGTAAAAATTGGACAACTTTGAGATATAGCGGCAACGCCGCACGGAGGGAGGACAGAGCTATCTAGCGAGGCATATGCAAGAGGGAGACAGAGCACCCCATTGAAAATACATACTGCCATCTCGAAGTGAAACGTTCTATAGTCCAGGTGGGCCAAAGTATTTTATTTAATGAGTTCGCCACTAAATTCCTATTTGCCCAGTCGGGAATCGAACTCCTCACTCAATGATTCACTAGGTAAGATTAAAGCCTACGCTTCATTTCTAATGGCTAACCTCATCCCCTTTACTAAAAGAGATAAGCGCGCATGCGCTTTGTGATGACATTACCAATTAAGATTTGATTTCACTACTTGAAAATATTTATTTAATATATATCATACTCGATAATTAACAATTTCAGTCAACACTAAAGACGATATTCTTTAATGGTTTCAATGGAACCAAAGAGGGGTGGGGGGAGTTTAGATGGAGTGGGAATTCGAATTCAAATTATCTCCGTTATTATGAGACGGATAGAAAAATATTGTAGAACCAATGATGTTAAACTGTTGGTGCTCAACCACTGTGTCAAACACATTTTTACGCCACACAAATATTAAGGGAGTTATTCTTATTTTCTGGTTCCCAGCCTACCCCCACTTCTACGGATTTGTATTTAGAAATAAAAAATGTGCCGTGATATATCAGAAGTGTGAAATACCAGATGCTTGATGTTTCCCTCCAGTTTTCTGAGAAGTCGATAAAAATAATTTTGAGGAAGAGAATTATATTAAAATTCCAAGAATGTCTTGCTTTCCTACTTTTGGCGCCATCAATATGATTTCTAATTGAGGAAAAGTTGAAGCATCCAAGACTTGAACGTGTCAGTAATTAATTTCATGGGCATTTACATACACAAATAACTACATTTACATTCACATATTTTGAATTCAAGGTGAAAATATATTAGACATATTGATTGAATTTATTTATTTATTTATTTTGGAGCGTTCGCAGCGAGGCGATATTGCTCATCAACAAAAACAATTTATATAAACAAAATACAAAATGAAAATAGAAACAAGAAAAATTTAATTTGCTTCTTGAATATACAGGAAATAGTACGTATTACTCACCATTCTAGTTGGAGCGGTAGTCATGAGGACAACATATGCTAGTTTGGAGACCGAGAATTTATTTGTACGGTCAGCGGGTTTCATGGTTGTTTTTGGCCGATTTCCCCTAAGCAGAGTATTGAGGTTGTACTCCCGACGCGATTTTCGAAAAAAATCCTCTAATGTCCATCGATACTACCGTGAAGATGACGGAAATGAGGTCCGTCCAAAACTGTATATCTATCTACCTATTTTTATATGTCTGTTAACACTCTAGCGGGCGCAATTTTTGTTTGATCCTTAATAAACTCAATGTTAAAACCTTTTATGTAAAGTGAAAATAAGTTGGTTAATGGCTGAAATTTGACCAGTTGGATATTTATTTCATCTATGCCATACTCGATTTTAACCGTTTCAGTCAACACTGAAGATCGTATTTGTCATTGGCGGGAAGCGTAACTAAAATAGTGGAATTATAAACTGGGGGATTCGAAAATACAAAATTTCTCTGTTATAATGTGAGTCGGATCGTAAAAGGTTATAGAACCAATCTTGTTAAACTATTGAGCTACAACTGTTGATTTATACATGTTTTCTTAACTTAAGTATAAAGCGATTTATTCGCACATTCTTGTTTCCTGCCGTCAGTAACCCCCCCCCCTTCTACTAATGATTTTTTATTACGTATAAAGAGAGAAAATGTGGTAAGATGAGATCACAAACAAGTTATATCAGCACGTGAGAAATCTGCTTAGTTTACGGAGACCCTGCGTGACGGACTTTCTGTACATATTTATATAAATAAGTGGTTGTTATTTATTTTGAATTATTTCTAGTAAATTATAAAAAAAATTAAGAAATAGTATTTTATTATCAGTAAATAGCTATGATATTACCCATTAAAATTATAGTAACATTGAAGTCAATTATGGGAGTGATTGGGGGCTCATTTTGAATATTCTTCTACAAGTCACAATTGCTTTAATAATTATTCCAAATTTTTCCTGGGGAATTCTTTTCAGAGTTCAGTAAACCCCCACTTCTACAGATCGGATTTATTCTCAAAAATATACAAACTATGGTGAGATGATATAAGTTGTGAGTGACAAGTGGAAAATCTGTTAGTTACCCCCTTGATGATAGCTGCGTAAACTAAGCAGGTTTCCCACGTGCGTCACGTTTTTGCATTTATCTCAAAAATAATTCGTGCAATGAGAATAATATTTGGTATTTAAGCTTCAAATAAAATGCTTCGTAACATAATAGAATATTGTTAATATGAGATGAGTAAGAGTGGGGGTTTACTGAAGACTGAAAACTAAAAATGCAAATATCTCAGTTAATAATCAAGATAGAGAAAACATGTACATAACAACATTTATAGAACATTACATTTGCAACAAGATTGGTTCTATACTATTTTTCGATCCGACGCATAATAACGGAGATATTAAGTATTTTCGAAATTCTTCGCCTCTAACCCCCCTCCCTCCCCCTGGTCCAATTTCAGCCGTTAACGAACTTGATCTTTCTTTTTGTATGAAACGATTATATATCAAGTTTGGTAAAGATAAAACAAAAATAGCGACCGCTAGAGCGGTAACAGACATATATATATCCTGGATAGGATCGATGGGCATTTGAAGAAAAATTTTGAAATTCACGTCATGAGTACGACCTCAATAGCTGATTTTCCTTAAGGGAAATCTGCTAAAATGCTGCGACATAAAAGTTGTAGTCTACAAAATTATTGTTTAAACAAGTTTACTGGGAAATGAATGGATTCTGAAATTTAAAATATATATATATATATATATATATATATATATATATATATATTTAAAACGAAATAACTCAAAAGTGTTCTTGAATGAATCCAAAAAAACGTTTACTTCAAAAAACGTTCTTAGAATTAATTTATTTTAAACTAATTACGTAGTTATTATGTGTAAAAGGAAAACATTTTTCCACCTTTATAGTTTTAGCTTAGCATTTTACGGCTTAAATCTCAGCTTGGATTAAAATAATTGGAGATTTTAAGGGGGGGGGGTGGCACGGGAAGATGGGACACCCTGTATGTATATGTATATGTGAGTGTGTGTGTTAGCTCTCTAACGGTCGCAATTTTTGTCTGATCAATACAAATCTCGATATTTAATCGTTTTATATACAAAACATGATCAAGTTCGTTAATGGCTGAAATCCGATCAGTAGGGATGTTTAGAAGGGAGGAATTTTGAAAATTCTTAATATCTCCGTAATTATGTGTCGGATAGAAAAGATGTATATTATCAATCTTGTTACAAATGTAGTGTTGTATAAATGTTGCTATGTATGTTTTTTCACTATCTTGATTATTAACCGATATATTTGCATTCGTTTAGTTTTCGGGCTTTAATAAACCCACACTCCTATTCATGTCATATTAACAATAAATACGAAGCACTTTATTTGAAGCCTAAATACCAAATATTGTTCTCATTGAACTTTTATGTTTTGAGATAAATACGTGACGCTCGTGGGAAATAAGCATAGTTAAAGCAGCCACTGCGTGACGGACATTTTTTTCGAGAGAATAAACCAGTATTGGCAGCCATGGGCTGGAGTCTGCTGGAGTAAAGAGTTAATTGCGATAGTGGTCAGCCTGGATAGGCCTAGGTCTTTCTCTATTCTAGTTTCTCCCATTCAGCTGAGCCGATAGGAAATTCCCTTCAAGACTCATTCACAAAGGAAGACATTGTTCTCGAGACAACTCTCTTCTGCCAGTCATATTGTTTCAGAGAAAACACTTTTCATTGTGCTAGCCTTTTTTTTCCTTTTTAGCCTCCAGAATTTCACCGGCGTAATTAAAATAGACAATATAGGCTAATAATTAATAGATATAATAAAGTATTCTTCAAGAGACATTGTGCAAGGGGGCGTCCTACAGGTCTCACTCTGTATTTATTTTTAAGCAAAGCGACAGAGTTTTCAATTATGTTGTGGTCCTTTCTATAATTTAATTAACTACAGTCTATTTATAAGTATTAAGAACTGTGGTGTTTCATAATTTCATTAAATTGTTTGATGTTCTCCACTGCCATAATAATAATCAGATTTGTGCACCGAAGCTTCATTCTACCCCATTAAATTAAATTATCACTATCTGGTGGTCACCATTATTGTTCGATGGCTACCAAATTCGATATTTAATTAATACCAAATTGATTTAATAAATGCAAATTGATATTTATTAAACGAATTTAACAAAAGTCCGTCACGCAGGGGCTGCGTAAACTAAGCAGATTTCCCACGTGAAGTTTTACATTAGAAAAATTTCACGAGAGCCGAACAGTTAAGGAAACGGCCGACCTAGCTTTTGGCGGGAAACTCACTCTCATCCGTTATCCGCCCAGATTTAATAAAAATGCAAATATCTCGGTTAATATTCATGATAGAAAATAAATGTATATAACAATATTTATAGTAAATTTAATTTGCAATAAGATTGATTCTATATATTTTTTCGATCCGACGTATAATAACGGAAATATTTCCAATTTTTGGAAATCCTCCCCTCTAAACCCCCCCCCCTCCCACTGGTCCGATTTCAGTCGTTAACAAACTTGATATTTCTCTTTACATAAAACAACTAAATATCGAGTTTGGTAACGATCAAACAAAAATTGCGACCGCTAGAGCGGTAACAGACATATATATATATATATATATATATATATATATATATATATATATATATACGAGTATATATACACACAGTTTTGGACGGACCTCACTCATCTACTAGGTAGGATTGATGGACATTTGAAGAAAAATTTCGAAACTTCCGTCATGAGTACGACCTCAATAGCTGATTTCCCTCAAGGGAAATCTGCGAAAAATAAAGATCAAGTTCATTAATGGTTGAAATCGGATCAGTAGGAGGGGGGTTGGGGATTAGAGGGAGAATTTCGAATATTCGAAATATCCCAGTTGTTATTCGTCTTATCGGGAAAGTGTAGAGAAGCAATCCTATTGAAAATTTAATATTCTATAAATTATATATATAGTTTCTATTCGCAGCTTAAATACCAAATATTATTTCCATTGAATTTCTCCTGTGATATATATATATATATATATATATATATATATATATATATATATATTGTTGCGAAAATTAAATACATGAAGGGATGAGCAGAGAGTGAGCCTCGTATTTGGGAGGTGCGAGACAGTGCCCGAGTTTAGTATATGCTCAGCGGTCTTCGAGTGATGTTCAGCGCTACAGTGCGACTTAGTGCAGTGCGGTAAAGTGTTTTCATGAGAAGAACAGTGTTGTGCCGTGACTGTAAGTAACAGTTTAGTGCCGTGTTTAAGGCAGTGCAGTGCCGTTAACTTCGTGAAGTAAAGGGCAGTGCAGTGCCGTCTTTTTGTGTACTTCAGTGGCCGTGAGTGAATTATTGGACTGTGTAATAACAAGAACAGTGACGCTATCAGCGCAGACTGTGAGTAGTAATTAAAAATATATAACCAAGTTTATTGTGCATTGTTAATAAATTGTGGAGTGATAAAAACTGTGAAACTTGTGTGTACTTAATTTTGCGATCCAAAAGAACTCTTATTAACAACGGTTATAATTTGATTTGTAATACAACCTAAACAATATATATATATATATATATATATATATATATATATATATATATACATATATATATGTGTGTGTGTGTGTGTGTGTGTGTGTGTGTGTGTGTACTGAAACGAGTTTAGCTACGAGTTAATAACTAGAAACTTCTCTCCATCGAAAATCCACTCTAACACAATTTGATATTAATAAGTATAAAAAAATAATTCACTATTTCAATTGTAGGAACTAATCTCGATGAAATAATACCGAATTAAGGAAGCTGCTAGTGATTTATGGTTTAGCTGTTATTAGCTCCATAACTTCCGCAAACCCTAATCTGGAACCATGAATTGAAACCTCTATTTGTATCATAGATTAATCACCATCGAATGTAATAACTATTTTAGATTGTCCTAATAACGAAGAAAAATAAGCAGATAACCAATTCATGGTCCTTGAAGTTTCCGGAAATTGTGCTCCCACGAACAAAGGTGCACCCCCCCCCCCTCACCCAGCATTGAAAATTACTTTCAATTTACTCCCAGGCAATTTGTCAATGTACTTGAGACAATTGAAAAGGATTGTAACGAATGAAGCAGTTAATAGTTTTCAAAGCTATTTCCACTAACGGCAGTCGGGGAAGAAATAAGATTTATATTGCATCGTGACGTTTTTGTACTTCACGCTTCAAACATGACGCAAAAAACCAAATGGCATAAGAGTTATTAACTCAAGTACTCTACATGAAATAATGGCTAGTCTCCGTACACATATTAGCCAGAAATGTCTAAAATTTAATCCTTCATCAGATAGGTTATACGAAGCATTATAAACAAGAAGACGATATCCTAATCCAGAGGTGCCACGAGCCGCAAAAAACAAAACCTCTAGAAGAAGCCGATTGGACTATTTGCGAAATGTTGTGGTTCATACTGCCTGTGGCTGCAGGAAAATCAAAAACTTTATGCTACTAGGTTAATCGGGAAGGGTTATATACAGGTTACCACCCTTTTCTAGCCAGGGTGGACTCAAGGAGTTTATTTATTGAGTCCGTCACTAAATAAATTTCTACTGCCCAGGGCGGGAATCGAACCCGCCACTCTAGGTCTACCAAGCGAGACTAGGACCAACGCCCTAACTCGCACGGCCAATCTGAGCCCATGAGAGATTAATTTGACACAGGAAGATTTTCAAAAATTTACCATAATCAAAAATTTAGTAATTTCAACAATTCTATTTAAAAACTCGAATTTTGAGACATCATCAGCGTACCATACTAGTGCGTGGCAAATCCGTTTACGTGGAGATTTTTAGACTCACACACTCACATCTATATATATGTAAATGGGACTTGGAATGATGTAAATTTAGAGAATGAGTAAAATACAAAATTGTAAATGCTGCCATCATTTTGCGTCGGACAAAACAATGTTACATATTCAAAATTATTAACGTATTTTCAGTTAACTACCACTCCTGATAAAATAGAAAAATACCAACACCCAATGAACATATACACTGATGGCTCTAAAATTGCATCCTCCTGCGCCATCTACAAAGAAAATGCCTGCCAAAAATTCAAACTCATCAAATTAAATACATCTATTCGGCCGAAATATTCGCAATTCACTTCGCATTATATCACTACATTTGCAAACACTGAACTCAAAAACAATTCCTGATATGCACCGACTCCTTGAGACGCTCTCAGATTATTAAAGATATATTTACTAACAACCCAATAGTACAAAAAATACATAATTATATATACAAATGCTCCTAGAGTTACCCCGAAAAGGGTCGTCTACTTGATGTGGATTCCAAGCCACGTAGGAATAGATGGAATTGAAAAAGCAGATGTAGCAGCCAGAGAAGCCCACCAACTACACTCCATCACCCCTACTACAATTACAGCTACAGAGCTCTATCAACCACTCAGAGAAGAAATTGATAAAAACTGGCAACAAATGTGAAACGAAACCCAGAATAATAAACTAAAAACTATTAAAACCTCCATCCGCCCATGGAAATATTTGACAAGATACAACAGAAGAGATGCAGTCGTTTTAGGAAGACTCCGAATAGGGCACACAAGATTTACCCACGGTTATCTCATGACAAAAGATCAACTCCCGATTTGTGGGAAGTCTAACACAGAGTTAACTATCTACCATATAGTAATGGAATGCCATAAGTATACAGATATTCGAAACGAATGAAATACTTCCAATGAATATAGCAGTGGCCCTTGGAGATGACTCCAAAGAGCTAGATAAATTGTATAATTTTTTGAAAATTACGAATTTATACAAAGAAATTTAAATGAAAAGTTTTTTATATCCTCGTTTATATTGTTAAAATGGCGATATGGATGAGGATTTGATTACCATACAAATTTATAATATTGACAATTTACATAAACGCATTTTACTCTCCAAATGCAGGTACTTAACCAAAAAGAGAGTTCTAGATATTACAGAGCGATGATAACCTAGTAGTTTTTCGCCCTAAAACCTCATGAAACAAATAAACCACAACTAATCATTAAACAATTATTCACTTGATATTTGAAGGCCAGTTTAAATTTCATCTGTTTACAAAGGCTTCTTTCAAGACTGAGAAGAACGAATAGATCTTAGATTCAGATGAGCTGCTGGGCATTAAAGCCGGAGTATTTTTTTAGCAGATTTCCCTTAGGGGAAATCAGCTATTGAGGTTGTACTCATGACAGAATTTTTGAAATTTTTCTTCAAATGTCCATCGATCCTACCCAGTAGATGACGAAAATGAGGTCCGTTCAAAACAGTATATATATATATATATATATATATATATATATATATATATATATATATATATATATATTTGTCTGTTACCGCTCTAGCGGTCGCAATTTTTGTTTGATCGTCACCAAACTCGATATTTAGTCGTTTTATGTAAAAAGAAAGATCAAGTTCGTTAACGGCTGAAATTGGACCAGTGGGAGGGGGGGGGGGTTTAGAGGCGAGGATTTTCGAAAATTCGAAATATCTCCGTTACTATACGTCGGATCGAAAAATTGTATAGAATCAATCTTATTGCAAATTAAATTTACTATAAATATTGTTATATACGTTTATTCTCTATCTTGAATATTAACCGAGATATTTGCATTTTTATTATATCTGGTCGTATAACGGATGAGAGTGAGTTTCCCGCCAAAAGCTAGGTCGGCCGTTTCCTTAACTGTTTGATCTCGTGAAATTTGTCTATTGTAAAACTTCCGTGGGAAATCTGCTTAGTTTACGCAGCCCCTGACGGACTTTTTTTTTTTTTTTAAAAGAAAATAATTGTGTAAGAGTCAATGAAATTGGTTCCTTGTAGCGTGTGTATAATTTAAGTTTGACTTTGGCTAAGGTTTTGAGAACAAGGAACGCCGCCAGACTTTCTGCTTTCTTCCGGCCTCCTAAGTCAACCATTGATTCCATGGTGAGCTGTTGCAAGGGAACCATGATCCGGCTTATCGCCGTTGCTTAATAGCCTTTGGGTCCCAGATTCTATGTGTTCGGTTGTATCGCAGAATGAAATCTTTTCCTTTACCCTCTTCCTTTCTCCCACCCTTCGGGGCCGATTTACTCAGAGTAAATGCTCCAGAGGTAAGACGGACTTGTTATATTATATTAATGAGTAGATTTATTCCATCTTTCGCTTATTTGAGCTCACTAGAGCATAACATATTCTTTATTATTTTATTTACCCGTTCCCATTTTAATAACTATTGCACACAAATTAATATACCACAGTTGTTAGGATTCGTTATTTGTAATTGTTTCTCTGGTTTTACGTAATATAATCTACCTGAGGAAGAAAGATTTTTTTTTTTTTTTTTTTTAGCATATTTCCCTTAGGGGAAATCAGCTATTAAGGTCGTACTTAGGAAGCGATTTTTGAAAAATTTCTTCAAATGTCCATCGATCCTACCCAGGAGATGACGAAAATGAGGTCCGTTCAAAATCTCTCTCTCTCTCTCTCTCTCTCTCTCTCTCTCTCTATATATATATATATATATATATATATATATATATATATAGAGAGAGAGAGAGAGAGAGAGAGAGAGAGAGAGAGAGATCTCTAGCGGTCGCAATTTTTTTTCGATCTAAACCAAACTCGAAATTTAATCGTTGTATGTAAAAAGAAAAATCAAGTTTGTTAATGGCTGAAATCGGACCAGTGGGAGGGGGATTTTTGAAAATTGAAAATATCTCTGCTACTATGCTTCGGATCGAAAAATTTTATAGAATCAATCTTATTGCAAATTAAATTTACTATAAATAGTGTTCTATACATGTATTCTGTATCTTGAATATTAACCGAGATATTTGCATTTGTATTGTGTGTGGTCGGGAATGTTCGGGACTTTCCGCCGAGAGCTAGTCCGGCCGTTTCCGTAACTGTTCGTCCCTCGTCAATAGGTTCAGAGATTCCTTACTACTACTGTTATTATTAGGCAGATTTCCCTATTGTAAAACTCCACTTGGGAAATCTGCTTAGTTTACGAAGCCCCTGCGTGACGGACTTTTTTGTCGTACTTGGCCTATATCTAATTTCAAGGAATTGCATTCCTTATGCATTTTATTTTTTGCCTTATTTTATTTGTCTCTTGGAGGATTGAGGTGGAGTTCAAAAAATCTCGGTACTATGAGTCAGATCGAAAAATGTTATACAATCAATATCGTTGGAAATTGAATATTCTGCAACTATTGTTTTGTAAATGTTTTCTCTCAGTCGAATATTAACGGAGTTATTTGCATTTATTTAGTTTCAGTCTCATATAAATCCCCACTTCTATTTATCTGATTTTCATTTCAAGCACATCAGTCACGATCTCAAGTCCCACTAACATTTTAATTCCTGTTTACATAGGCTTCTAACTGCAGGATAAATAGAGTATCAATTCTGTGTTTCTGGAGATGAGATCATCAGAGTGTCAAATAGCGTGGGAAATCTTTTTAGTTTATGCGACACATGCGTGCCATACTTCTTGTTACGTCTTAATTAGGATTAATGGATAAGTTTTTGAAATGTCCCGTCATGAGTAGAATAATGGAGACGAGGAAATTAAAGCCGATCAAACGTCATTTAATAAACATTTACCGATATGAAGGTCGGGACTCGATAGACCGGCTTGGAGCAATCAAAAAGGTTGAAAAACTCTGGGGGGGGGGGGCGTTATATTAAGACAGAGAACAGCTGATGACATAGACCCTGACCCGGGGATTGGGATCGGACAGCTGTCTCGGTTCCCGCCCAAAGTAGATTGGCGGGAGAAAGAATCAGCTGAACTCTTTCACAAACAGCCATGGCCTCCTAATTTGCCCTCTCACGCACCACTAACGCCATCTACTCTCTATCATCTCCGTACCTATATATTGTACTAGCTAAGGTACCAGGCGATGTCCGGGAAATCATTGTTGATTGAATAATAATGTGATTTTTTATAGATAGACTCCCTTAATAACACTTTATTTATTTATGAACGTCCACATTTTGCTACTATTTACTATTTTGTCATAATGAATTGCCAAGTAGCGTTTAATAGTTATAGATAGAACAATAGCTATTTCAATAACTCCAACTGATAAAAGGAAATATAATATATTGCAGTGTTAAAGAGTTTGATTCCCCAAAATGTCCGCTGTCACTCGTTGTGCAAATTCAGCTTGACTTTTTTAAAATGATACACTATAAAAAATTAATAATCAAAATGCTGTTATAGTTTGCATTTCTATTGGAAATAAATAAAAAATTTATTTTTAGTGAAAATAAGATTTATAACTTCACAAATCGAAATCATACTAAGAATTATCATATGAGTCAAAAAATATAATATCATTTGTCATAATATGCCTACATATACAAACTTTACTCTAACAACATTTTATTTTACTATAATAACTATAGTACTAATATAAAATTGGTCTCCTGCATTACTATTTAGTGAAATTCATGTTTATACTGCGTTGTACGACAAAAGTGTATAATAAAACAAAAATTACTATAAATATAAGAATAACTGATCAAGATAACATTGTTGTTTGGAAAAAATAAAAACTTAAGTTAGTACAAAATGAGTTTCATTACTTTTTTCACAGACCTCGTATATCGAGTTTGTTACCGACAAAACGAAAAATGGCTTGTAAATACATAATATGTATTATTTATTTATATATATTGTTGCAAAAATTAAAGGATTTGCAGAGAGAGTCGCGTATTTGGGAAGTGGAATATATATCAAAGAAGCCGACAGGGGGTCGGGCTCCTACTAGGCCCTTCCAGCCCAGGCGTCGAAGGGCTCAGCCAATTCCCCTTTGATGTATGCCGACAACCTATATAAAGAACCGGCCAGCCACGAGCGAGTGAGTTTTGTTCTCACCTGTCTTGATGTTCACATCAGTGCTATAGTGCGACTTAGTGCAGTGCGGTAAAGTGTTTTATGTGAAGAACAGTGTTGTGCCTTGACTGTAAGTAAAAGTTTAGTGCCATGTTTAAGACAGTGCAGTGCCGTCTTTTTGTGAATTTCAGTGACCGTGAGTGAATTATTGGACTGTGACTCATTGAAGAACAGTGACGCTATCGGTCCATACTGTGAGTAGCAATTAAGAACAATTAACCAAGTGTATTGTGCATTGTTAAATAAATTGTGCAGTGATAAAAACTGTGAAACTTGTGAGTATTTAATTTTGCAATCCAAAAGAACTCTTATTAACAACGTTTATTACTGGTTTTGTAATAAAACGTAACAATATTATGTCTATAAATATGTGTAGAATCGACGGACATTTAATGAAAGTATTCAAAAATCATAAGTACACACTCAACCCGCTAAAACGAGGGTAGTTTGTGTTTCTAGAGTACTAGAAATTGCTTCTATGCAGGCCAAAATTTATTTTCTTCAGGAAAATTACTCATTTCGACCACTTCAAATTTATAAAATAACGTCAGAGGTCTAAAAACGTCATGATTGAGACCGTTTCTAAAGAAAATGCCGCGTCCATTGAGTGTGAAGGTCGAAATGCTTGATGTTGTCGGCAAATAAAAGAAGTAGAATTTGCAGTTTTTGTGATGAATTACATAACAAGTACAGAATTAAGAGGTCTCTGAATGGAGTCTCATCGAGTGCGATTTTCTGAGAAGTCATGTTCAATATTCCCAACACTTCACAAGTCCATTGGTCATAACACCAGGAGGGCACTCAACTGCGTAACGCTTTTGTTAGTAAATGTTTGCGTTTGGTAAGTGTAAATCAATTATAAATAATGTTATCGCTCAAAGAATTGAACGATAGGTTTTTATCTGAAAAAATAACATAAAATTATGATTAGCAACATTAATTAAATCGAGTTTATTGAGATGCGATATTATGCACGGTTTAGTCATGATTACATTGCTACATTAATGAACCATAGCAACGTCACGCAGGGGCTGCGTAAACTAAGCAGATTTCCCTTGTGCTGGTATAACACACTCGTGACCTCATATTCCTATTTCTATTCAAAAAACTGACGAGGAGAAGAGGCGCAGTGGGCCGGGGGGGGGGGGTACTGAGGACCGATAACAAGAATGTAGAAATAAGTCGATTATGATTTACGAAAAAAAATATAATATAATTGTAGGCCATCAATAGTTTAACAAGATACAACATTTTACAATCTGTCTCTTCATAACGGATATATTTTGAATTTTCGAATCCCTCTGTTAATCCTATTACAAGTCGGATGTCAGCCACTAAATAATATGATCTTTAGTATTGGCATAAAAGGTAAATATGGTGAATGGTTTAGAATGAATAAATATTTTCGAGCTGGAACGTAAATTCTTAATGGAGGACGTCATCACACAATGAATTTGCATGTATCCTAGCATAATAAAGGTCTCTTGAAAACATATGGTATATAAAGTTAGAATAAAGTGGCTCGTAACTGGTGAAGCTTATTGTTAACATGACATGAGTAGGAGTAGGGGTTTACTTAAGGATGAAAACTAAAAAACCAAATATCTTGGTTAAAACACGGACGTATACACTCACCAGTTCCTACTACATATCCTCCTTGGCGTATTCAAAATTTACAATGGACATATCTTTAGGCAAGCTCAAATAATCCAACCTAACCTCACAACACATTTACAGTGCCTATTTTAGGTCAGTATTGGGTGACAAAGTTAATAGTTTGTTTGCTTATACTGATGGCTCAAAGACACTAAATGGTACAGGTTGTGCTGCGATAGTTGGGTCCAATAATTACCAGCTAAAATTGACGCCTGTATCTAGCTCCTATACAGCTGAGCTTCAGGTCATCCTATTAGCCTTGTCAAGAGTCCAAAGCTGCCAGAATGAAATAGTATTGTGCACAGATTCATTAAGCTCGCTACATACACTCAACAACATTTACTCGACAAATCCTTTGGACATTCGACATCTATCAAAATGTTTGAACGATTTCACCGACTAAACTCTAGTCATACACACATCAGTCTTTTATGGTTACCCGGACATACAAACATTAAGGAAAGTACAGAGATCGACAAATTAGCCAAGTGTACTGTAGACAAACCAGACATTGACATAAACTGTGCAGACCACCAAGACGTATTAGCCGAATCCATTAAGACACTACAACAGCAGTGACAGCAATCTTGGGATAACACAAACGACAATAAACTAAGACAAATAAAACAAACAGTTAAGGAATGGCCATCAAGTAACAGGAGCACACGAAGAGAGGACGTTGTGCTGAGCAGACTACGCATTGGCCATTCCTTGCTGACCCACGGACACTTAATGACAAACCGACTTGTAGATATTGTAACGAAACTTTAACTGTACACCACATATTGGCTAACTGTCGACGAAGAGACAATTTAGACATTCCACAAGACTTACAGGAACTTTGACCGATAGTAGTAACTACATTGAACACCTAAAATACATCAATATATATAACACACTATAATCTAAAATTTCTACACACTACTCTTCACATATTTTCCACGTTAGCAGGGTGTATACACTTTAATTTTATTTTTTTAAGGCGGAATTTAATGTCTCCGTCATTATCATAAAATGTTATGAAACCAATCTTATTAACTTTTGATTTTCTACAATTGTTGCTTTATGCATTTATTTGGTAACTTAAGTATTAAGGGAGTTATTCGTACATTCTTGTACATTATTGTTCTTTCCTCAGTCACTCCCCCCCCCCTTTACCCCTTCTACTCATAGGTTTTTTTTTACATATTATACAGAGAATACGTGGTGATATGGGCTCAAAAGTGTTATACCAGCACTTGATAAATCTGCTTAGTTTACACAGCCCCTGCGTGAAGGACTTTTCTGTTTTTCTTAAGCGTCCACTTTTTACTTACCTAGGCAGAAAATGTGAAATATTACGAAATATAAAACGGCATGGACCTTGAGGAAAAATATGAGTAGTTGATTTGGCCATTGGCCCATTCCACTGCTGACAGCTTCACGGAATATGAAGCTGTAAACGTTTATGCAATATATCAATTGCAAAACTAACAAGCTAACTAGATTGACAGGCCAACTGAGAGATAAACCAATAGCAATTTAGCTATTCGCTTCAATTTAACAACACTAAATTGCGCCAATTATTAGTCGTGTCATTTTCGTGTTGCGATTCCAATTACTTTTTGAAGTCTAAATCCTTGAGCGAATCAATCTTGACAGAGAGCTAGTGGAGTTATAGATCAGCTGAGATATGTTTATTGCACTAGCTGCAAATACCGTACTCATTCACGTTTGGCACAACATTTTTGGGCCTAGGTTCATTCAATTCTATTGTTTAATCAGGACGCAATTTTTAAAAAATGTCATGAAGTTATAATTTCAATAAACAGATCTTAAATTGAATATACCGAAAATAATTTCACAGTAGTGGTATTAGAAGAGCAAACTACCATTTACATTGTAGCATAATAACGCAAAACCTATCAAGGCTTTCAGCAGATCTCACAGATATCCACAAATATCCATTGATTCTACTCAGGTGATATATATTTTCCCTTTTTATTATTTTTTTTAAATTTTATTTTTTTATTTATTTATTTAAATGAGTTCCTCAACGCCGGCGATTTAATCATTATTCAAGTATTAAAAAATCGAAATGGAAAACAAAAAGAACAAGAAATGGAAAAAGTGTGAACTAAGGCTTAAGGTGATTTTTGAGACGGGTTATTGGCATGCCAGTCTTATATGAAGCAAACGATATTGGATATGGAAGCATCAGGGTGATGAAAATAATATAAATGAAAATGTAACTATAGAAAGGAGGGGGGGAAGAAAAATTAAATAAATTAAAAAAATGAGGAAAAGGGGTAGCCAAAAAAATAGAATAAATAAAATAATAAAAAAAAAGGAAAAAGGGAAACCTATTTAATTTTTGGTTTCCCTTTTCCTTTTTTAACAGATTTCTCTTAAGGGAAATCAGCTATTGAGGTTGTACTCATTGCAGAATTTTTCTTCAAATGTCCATCGATCCTACCTAGTAGATGACGAAAATGAGGGCCGGTCAAAACTGTATATATAAATATATATATATATATATATATATATATATATATATAAATATATATATATATATATATATATATATATATATATATATTTGTCTTGTTTGATCGTTACCAAACTCGATATTTAGTCGTTTTATGTAAAAAGAAAGATCAAGTTCGTTAACGGCTGAAATCGGACAAGTGGGAGGGGGGTTTAGAGGGGAGGATTTTCGAAAACTCCAAATATCTCCGTTACTATACGTCGCATCGAAAAATTGTGCAGAATCAATCTTATTGCAAATTAAATTTACTATAAATATTGTTATATACATTTATTCCCTATCTTGAATATTAACCTAGATATTTGCATTTTTATTAAATTTGGGTCGATTGAATTTCCCGACAAAACTAGTTCGGCCCTTTGCCGTAACTGTTCGGCTCTCGTGAGATTTCTCTATTGTATAACTTCACGTGGGAAATCTGCTCAGTTTACGGAGCCCCTGCGTGACGGACTTTTTTATTATTTTATTTATTTTTTTTTTTGGCTACCCCTTTTCCTCATTTTTTTTATTTATTTAATTTTTCTTCCCCCCCCCCTTCTATAGAATTTATCTCTAAGCCATTACAATTCTATCTCCGATTTCAGCCAATTACACATATGATCTTTAGTGTAACTGAAACGGCTATATACCGAGTATAGTATAGATAAAATGAACATTTTCGAGTAAAGAACGAAATGATTTAATTGATGATGCCATGTATGTATCGTATTTGCCATGTATCTCACAAAGCAAAAGTTGAAAATTAAATTTGCAATAAGGTTGGTACTATTCTCTTGTTCGATCCAACGTATAATAACGGAGATATTTAGAATTTTCGAAATCCCCCCCCCCTCTAAACCCTTTGACTTCCCAAATTCCCGTGCCTTTTCACGTAGACTTGTTTCAAAGATAATTTTTTCACTTGAACGTTTATGTCGCAGAATTTTTCAATAAAATCTACCGTTTCTCAAATAAAGATTTGTGCATTTTACTATTAAAGGACGTGTCAAATAAAAAAGTCACTGACATAAATTCGTTTTAGAATTTGATTTTCTACAAGAATCCGTCATAAAATGAATGGCATTAGGGTGTATATATGTGTGTGTGTGTGTGTGTGTAATTTTGAACAGACCTCATTTTCATTATTTCCTTGGTAGGATTTATTGACATTTGAAGAAATATTTTTGAAATCCCATTAAGAGTACAACCTCGATAGCTGATATCCCATGAGTGAAATCTACTAAAAGTGGGTGCATAAGAAAAGCACAAACTCTGCTGTTCTAAAAACAAAAAAAAAAAGTCCGTCACGCAGGGGCTGCGTAAACTAAGCAGATTTCCCACGAAGCCGAAAGCCAGCGGTTTTCTATACGAGAGCCGAACAGTTAGGGCCGAAGTAGCTTTTGGCCTGAAACGTTCGTTATCGGTCCACATTTAATAAAAATGCAAATATCTCGGTTAATATTGAAGATAGAGAATAAATGTATAGAGCAATATTTATAGTAAATGTAATTCGCAATAAGATTGGTCTTATACAATTTTCTGATCCGATGTATGGTAACGGAGATATTTCGAATTTTCAAAAAACCTCCCCTCTAAACCCCCCCCTCCCACTGGTCCGACTTCACCCGTTAACGAACTTGATCTTTCTTTTTACATAAAACGACTAAATATCGAGTTTGGTAACGATTAAATAATAATTGCGACCGCTAAAGCGGTAACAGACAAATATATATATATATATATACAGTTTTGAACGGACCTCATTTTCGTCATCTCCTGGGTAGGATCGATGGACATTTGAAGAAAAATTTCGAAAATCGCGTCATGAGTACAACCTCAATAGCTGATTGAATAGCTGAGGGAAATCTGCTAAAAGGAAAATGCTAGCTCTAAGATCGGATGTTAGGGTCGAGAACAAAACCCTGGATGCATTCATACATACATATAAAGTCCGTCACGCAGGAGCTGCGTAAACTAAGCAGATTCCCCACGTGACGTTTTCTAGTAGATACATCTGCCCAATTACACCTGTAGTAGTAAGGTATCTCTAAACCTCTTCAAGAGGGACGGATAGTTATGGAAACGGCCGCCAGAGCTCTTGGCGGAAATTCCCGAACTCCTGCCGACGACACACAGAATACAAATGCAAATATCTCGGTTAATATTCAAGATACAGAATAAATGTATAAAATAATATTTATAGTAAATTTAATTTGCAATAAGATTGATTCTATACAATTTTTCGATCCGACGCATAATAACAGAGATATTGTGAATTTTCAAAAATTCTCCCCTCTAAACCCCCCCCCTCCCACTGGTCCGATTTCAGCCATTAACGAACTTGATCTTCCTTTTTACATAAAACGATTAAATTCCTAGTTTGGTAACGATCAAACAAAAATTGCGACCGCTAGAGCGTTAACAGACAAATACATATATATAGATATATATATAATTTTGAACGGACCTGATTTTCGTTATCTCCTGGATAGGATCGATGAACATTTGAGGAAATTTTTTGAAACTCGCGTCATGAGTACGACCTCAATAGCTGATTTCCCTTAAGGGAAATCTGCTAAAATGAATATTTTTAGCATTTTATTTTCTATAATATGACATTAGTAGAGGTGGCGGTTTTCTGAAGGTGAAAAATGTGATTTGTTGATTTGACTATTGGGCCATTGCCTTGCTCGACAGGTTCGCGAATATGAAGCTTTAAACTATTATGCAATATGACAATCGAAAGTTTTGACGTATAATTTGTTTCAAGATCCCTTTTTAGCAGTTTCCCCTTAAGGTATATCAGCTATTGAGGTTGTACTCATTTATATATATTTGTCTGTTAACGCTTTAGCGGTCGTATGTAAAAATGAAGTTCAAGTATGTTAATGGCTAAAATTATACAAGTGGGACGGAGGTTTAGAAGGGATAATTTCGAAATATCTCCAGTGTAATGCATTGGATCGAGGAATTGTATAATACCAATCGTATTGCATATATAATATTCTATAAATGTTCATATATGCATTGAAATGTTTCGTCTAGATTGAATGTTAACCGAGATAATTCCATTTTTTAGTTTTCGTCCTTCCGTAATCCCTCACTCCAAATCATGTCATATTAATTATAAGCTGTTAAATCATGAGCCACTTGATTGCAAGGATAAACATCAAATTTGGTTTCCATTGAACTATTACTGTGTGAAACATATGCAATTACGTCTTGTGATGATTTTGAGATTTTTCGTTCTTTACTAGACTTTTTTATTTATTTATACCATACTCGATATTTAGCCGTTTTAGTCAACAATAAAGATCATATTTGTTATTGGCTGGTGGTTTAGAGAAGAGGAATTAGAAAATTCAAAATATCTCCGTTATTGTGAGTTGGGCCATATAATGTTGTAGAACCAATCTTTAAACTTTTGGTTATCTACAAGTGTTGTTCTATGCATTTTTTGGTAACTCAAGTAATAAGGGAGTTACTCTTATATTCTTGTTTTCTGCCTTCAGTACCCTCCCCCCTCCCTTCTACTCGTCCTACCCAGGAGATGACGAAAATGAGGTCCGTTCAAAACTATATATATGTGTGTGCGTGTGTGTGTGTGTGTGTGTGTGCGTGTGTGTGTGTCTGTTACCGCTCTAGCGGTTGCAATTATTGTTTAATCGTTGCCAAACTCGATATTTATGTTTTAAGTAAAAAAAAAAAAAGATCAAGTTCCTTAACTGCTGAAATCGGACCAGGGGAGGGGGAGGGGGTTTAGAGGGGAGGAATTTCGAAAAATGGAAATATCTCTGTTACTTTATGTCGGATCGAAAAACTGTATAGAATGTATCTTATTCCAAATTAAATTCACTATAAATATTGTTATATATATGCATTCTCTATCTAGAATTAGCCATCAGTAAACCCCCACTTCTAATGGGGTGTACATAGACAATTTTCTGTTATATAATAAACCACATTATTCGAAGCTTAAATACCAAATACTATTTTCCAAAATCGGTGAAATCGGACCAGTGGGACGGGGAGTTAAGAGGGGGGAGAGGATTTTCGAAAATTCGAAATATCTCTGTTACTATTCGTCGGATCGAAAATTTGTATAGAACCAACTGTATTTCAAATTAAATTTACTATACATATTGTTATGTACATTTATTCTCCATCTTGAATATTAACTTAGATATTTGCATTTTTATTAAGTGTGTGCGGATAACGGACGAGATGAGATCGGCTGTTGTCGGTACTATTCGTTATTTTCCGCCGGAAGCTAGTTCATCCGTTTCCGTAACTGTTCAGCTCTCGTGACATTGATTTAGAGACTCTTTACTACTACAGTTAGTAGTATGCAGATTTCTCTATTGTAAAACTTCACGTAGTTTACGCAGTCACTGCTTGACGGACTTTTTCACATATAAATAGAGAATATGTGGTGATATGAGATCAGAAGTGTTATATCTGCACTTGAGAAATCTTTGTTTCCGCAGTTCCTACACGACGGACTTTTGTACATCAGGTATAATTCACGCATACGCGTAAAATACCATTCGAAAACTGCTGTAGTCAAATGCAAATCTATCAAGAGAACAATTTGACAGTTAGCCCGGAGGCTGATGATCCAAGCAGAGACAGCGGGAGGTCAGTGACATTATAAGAAGCAAGAGCCTAACAGGCCGTGACGAGGGGAGCTAGTGACCGATTGAAGAAGCGCAGACCTTGACTCTTCCTACGTGTCCATCGCTTTGCGCTGATTCATAGTTTTGCGCAAGAGCTCACAGTGCACCCCAACCTTGGGCCATTCATAGCCTCAGCCATTATTCCTATAGGCCTCATTCAACCAACTGCGTGGGATGTGCGCATTACTCCTTCATTATTTCATTAGGGATAATTAGAGGTTTGGTCGTCCTGGGTATCTAGATCGCATGAACTAACTATTCAATCTATTTCAGTATCACAAGGTCCGAGGAGTCAAGGATACAGTTAATACTAATGGAGAAAAGTATATATAGTGATCCAAATCAGTTTTCATTGCTACTTCCGTTGTTGATCATCTGTTTTAAGGAAAAACAATTTATTACCAAACATGACCCAATCGTTAAAATGTTCGAAAACCAGGGGCTGAGTATACTCAGCAGATTTCCCACATTTTGGAATTTCGCAATGGTCATCTCAACTCACATTCTATTCTCTATGAAAAATGGGGGTTTAGTAACGGCTAAGTTGAAGTGGAAATATAAAAGAGAGAAGGAAACCAAAGTAATACAAATGTATTTTACGGTTAATATTCGAATCAGAGAAAACAATAGTCATAGGAAATAAATACTCCAAGAAGATGGGTTAAATAAAGTTTTTCTGGCCGACGCATATAGCACAGATAAATATTGTTTATATGGCATGACTAATTGTGGCTGAAAACTAATATATACAAATTTCTGGGTCTATACGATATATTCAAAATGAAGAAAAAGTCCGTCACGCAGAAGCTGCGTAAACTAAGCAGATTTCCCACGTGAAGTTTTACAATAGAGACATTTCAGAATAGAGTGCCAAAAAGTTACAGGAACGGCCCGAACTAGCTCTTGACGGAAACTCACGACTAGACCCGAAGTAAGCCGATCTCATCTCGGAAGCAGAAAACATAAAAATGCAAATATCTCGGTTAATATTCAAGATACAGAATACATGTATATAACATTATTTATAGTAAATGTAATTTGCAATAAGGTTGTTTCTATATAATTTTACGATCCGACACATAGTAACGGAGATAATTTGAATTTTCGAAAATCCTCCCCTCTAACCAGCCATTAACGAACTTGATCTTTATTTTTGCATAAAACGTTTAAATATCGAGTCTGGTAACGATCAAACGAAAATTGCGACCGCTAGAGCGTTAACAGACAAATATATATATATATATATATATATATATATATATATATATATATATGTAGATATAGATATAGATATATATATAATTTTGAACGGACCTCATTTTCGTCATCTCCTGGGTAGGATCGATGGACATTTGAAGAAATTTTTAGAAACTCGCGTCATAAGTACAACCTCAATAGCTGATTTCCCTTAAGGGAAATCTTCTAAAAACACAAAGTATAATAATATTTGAAGGACATTGAATTTGCAATAAGATTGGTTAAATTCAATTTTTCAGTCCGACGTATATATATATATATATATATATATATATATATATATATATATATATATATAGAGAGAGAGAGAGAGAGTTTTAACTATTGCTCAAAACTCGACGTTTTTAACACATTTTTGAAAACTAATCAAATAATAAAGGAACACGTATATTTTTCTTTTCTTGTTTCCTCCCTAGCAACAAAAAGGTGGCGAAAGTCATGCCTATTTTCAATGTCACAAGAGAAATATTTGATGTCTACCACACTCAAACATTCATTTTTATTTTTAGTAATTGTAGTTTTATCCACAGACTCAATTAAATATATATATATATATATATATATATATATATATATATATATATATATATATATATATATATATATTTGTCTGTTAAAACTCTAGCTGTCGCTATTACTAAACTCGATATTTAAAATTTTTTATTTAAAAATGAAGATGAAGTTCGTTAACGGTTAAAATCGGACAAGTGGGAAGGGAGGGAGGGTTTAGAGGGGGAGAATTTCGATCATTCGAAATATCTCCGTGTATCGAAAATTGTATAGAATCAATCTTATTGCAAATTTAATGTTCTATAAATGTGGTTATATACCTGTTTTCTCTATATTAAGTATTAACCCAGATATTTCCATATTTTAGTTTCCTACGGTAAACCTCCAGCTCATTTCACATTAACATTAAGCTGTTGTATCATGCATCACTTCATTTTAAGGTTAAATATTGGATATTGTTTTGTTGTTGTTTTTTGAACTTTTACTTTGTGAGATGCATGCAGATACTTTCTGTGATGTCTTCATCAACTACAATTGTTGGTTCTTTACTCGAAAATGTTTGTTCACATTATACTCTTTATTTATCCTTTTCAGTCAACTCTAAAGATGTATTTGTTATAGGCTTAAATCGGGTCTGGAGTAATGGGGGTTTAGGAAATTCAAAATACCTCTGTTATTGTGAGTCGCATCATAAAATGTTATGAACCAGTCTTGTTAAACTATTGATGTTCTACAATTGTTATTCTATGCATTTTTTTCGTAACTCAAGTATTAAGCATGTTATTTGAGCTTTCTTGCATTCTTCCTTTAGTAACCACCATCCCCTTCTACCCATCAGCTTTTCAGCAGATTTCCCTTAAGGGAAATCAGCTATTGAGGTCGTACTCATGACGCGATTTTCGAAAAATTTCTTCAAATGTCCATCGATTCTACCCAGGAGATGACGAAAATGAGGTCCGTTCAAAATTATATATATATATATATATATATATATATATATATATATATATATATATATATATATATAAAATTGTAACCTCTGTCTGTACATTGATTTTTTTCGCGAAATTTCACGATAACTTTTCGTTTCACATGCCATAGACACCATAACTGCATTTTGTTTCTTTGGTGTCTGTTTGTTTGTTTATTTGTTTGTTTGTTTGTTTATTTGTTTGTTTGTTTGTTACCTTTTCACGCATAAACGGCTGAACCGAATTTTATGAAACTTGGCATGTATATTACTACTAGCCCAACTTAGACTTTAGGCTATATTAATATTCTGTAAGACGAACAGGAGTGGGGGTTATAAGGGAGGCCTGAAATTAAAAATAGCGATATTTCGTTTCCTATGGCTTTTTCAGCAAATATGCACATAACAAAAGTTGTTTATTTTGTTATTTAGAGTAACTTTTGTTATATGCACTTTTGCCGTATACGGAAGCATAAATTAGTTATACGCTATAAACTAAAGTTGGAGTCCACAATTTTATTTGGCACTAAAGACTCAACCGAATTAAACCAAACTGGTTATGTGAATTAGTGCTAACGCCTTCATTATAATAAGCTATACTAACATTTCTAGGGACGGGCAGGAGTGGGGGTTATAAGGAAGGCCTGAAATTTATAATAGTGATATTTCGTTTCCTATTGCATTTTCGGCAAATATGCAGATAACAAAAGTTGTTTATTTTGTTATTTAGAGAAACTTTTTTTTATATACACTATCATCGTATACCGAAATATTAAGACGTTATACGCTAAAAATTATAGCGGGAGACAACAATTTTATTTGGCACAAAAGACTCAACCGAACTAAATAAAACACTCAGTATGTGTATTAGCACTAACGCCTTCCTTATAATAAGCCATTCTAACATTTCTAGGGACGGGCAGGAGTGGTGGTTATAAGGGAGGCATGAAATTAATAATAATGATTTCCTATTGGGGTTTCGGCAAATATGCACATAACAAAAGTTGTTTATTTTGTTATTTAGAGAAATTTGCTCAACATTTCTTTTCAATATGAACTACCAGGTACCTCACCTGAAAAAATTAATTCAAATGTATATCAATATTTTCTCCTTAATAATTCAAATCTATGCATAATGCACAGGAGACGGGAAATATGACAATATGCAGGACAGTGAAGTTTTACATAAAAAAATAATTTTATTATTAACAAATGCCAACAACGGGTATTAACCCTAAACACTGGAACGGGTAAATGTCAAAATATTGTGCAAAGTAAAGCCTTGCCAAAAATATACCATTACCATTCAGCCTCAAATGAATTCCCGAGCGAAGCCGGGTACCTGAGCTAGTATATATATATACTAGCTGAGATACCCGACTTCACTCGGGAATTCATTTGGGGCTGAATGTTGGTGGTATATCTTTGGCAAGGCTTTACTTTGCACAATATTATGACATTTACCCGTCCCAGTGTTTAGGGTTAATACCCGTCGTTTATGTGGATTTTTTAATAATAAAATTATTTTTTTATGCAAGACTTCACTGTTCTGCATATTGTCATATTTCCCGTTTCCTGTGCATTATGCATAGATTTGAATTATTAATGAGAAAATATTGACATACATTTGAATAAATTTGAGGTACCTGGTAGTTCATATTGAAAAGAAGTGTTGAGAAAATTTCTCTAAATAACAAATTAAACAACTTTCGTTATTTGCATATTTGCCGAAACCCCAATAGGAAATAACTATTTTAATTTCAGGCCTCCCTTACAACTCCCACTCCTGCCCATCCCTAGAAATAGTATGGCTTATTATAAGGAAGGCGTTAGTGCTAATTCAAATACCGAGTTTGGTTTGGTTCGGTTGAGTCTTTTGTGCTAAATAAAATTGTGGACTCCCTCTATAGTTTTTAGAGTATAACTCATTTATACTTCCGTATACGGCAAAAGTGAATATAACAAAAGTTACTCTAAATTACACAATAAACAACTTTTGTTATGTTCATATATGCCGAAAAATCAATAAGAAACGAAATATCGCTATTTTTAATTTCTGGCTTCTCTTATAACCCCCACTCATGTTCGTCTCAGAGGATATTAATATAGCCTGAAGTCTAAGTTGGGTTAGTAGTAATATACATACCAAGTTTCATAAAATTCGGTTCAGCCGTTTATGCGTGAAAAAGTAACAAACAAAAAAATAAACAAACAAACAGACACCAAAGAAACAAAATGCAGTTATGGTGTCTATGACATGTGAAACGAAAAGTTATCGTGAAATTTCGTGAAAAAAATCAATGTACAGACAGAGGTTACAATTTTATATATATATATATATATATATATATATATATATATATATATATATATATATATATATGTGTGTGTGTGTGTGTGTGTGTGTGTGTGTGTGTGTGTGTGTGTGTGTGTGTGTGTGTGTGTCTGTTAACACTCTAGCGGTCGCAATTTTTATTTAATCGTCACAAAACTCGGTATTTAATCGTTTTAGGTAAAAAGGTAGATCAAGTTCGTTAACGGCTGAAATAGGACCAGTGGGAGCGGGGGGGGGGGGGGTTTAGAGGGGGGATTTTCGAAATTAGAAATATATCTGTTACTATACGTCGGATCGAAAAAGTGTATAGAATCAATCTTATTGCAAATTAAATTTGCTATAAATATTGTTATATACGTTTATTCAATATCTTGAATATTAACCGATATATTTGCATTTTTTAGTTTTCAGCCACCAGCAAACCGCCACTTCTACTCATGTTATATAAACAATACTCAGCTACATAATAAATCACATTATTCGAGGTTTAAATACCAAAAATTGTATTCAAGAGACCTTTATTATACGAAATACATGCAAATATGTCCCGGTGAACGCCCCCCCCCCGTCTTAAGGTTTTGGACTAGTAAAATTTGATTGATTGAGATAATAATTATTCTGACTTATTATTAATTACAGTACTAGATTTAGTAAATAGTTCTCAATAAAATTAATATGTTATATTTTGATATATTTCAGTAATTGTTTTTGTTTCCGGTGTGAAGCGGGCAGACCCGTATGTTTACATTTCTAACCTAACGCTTCCTGTCGGCAGGTTATTGAAATTGGATGAAACATTTCTTATTTCCGTTTATATTTATTCACGGTGGTGTTGTGTTACCAGTACATAGATTTATCTATTACTAAACTTCACGAGGGAAATCTGCTTAGTTTACGCAGCCCCTGCGTGACGGACTTTTATAAATATAAATCGAAAACATGTGGTGAGATGAGATAACAAATGTGTTATACAATTTGGAAATCTGCTTAGTTTACGTTGCCCGTGCGTAATGGACTTTTTTAATAAAGCGATATCATAAAGCAAGAAATCTATTATCTTGCTCCGCCAGCAGGACTTAATAAATATAAAACAATTATCTGGATTTTTATATTTGAGCAATTTGATATCGTATGAAAATATTAAAGATTGCTATTTTATTCGTTATTAGCGATAAGGGAGGAACAAATTGATCGTTATTTGTAAGTTTAAATATTAATTCATACCTATATAGTATTCCTTTCTGAAAAAGAGTGGTGCCCTATATTGACAGAAGCCCTGGACCTAAAATGACTGGATTTTCTGCCATTTCAAACTTCTAGTGAAATCCAGTTATTACTAGTAACTAGAAAAATGAGTTCTTGATTTCGATATTGAGATACGATAATTGAAATATTTCCTTTTAATTAACGTTGCAAATATTTGTAAAAGGAACTAATTGTTCCTTGATTTTAATTAAAGTAACCGACAATTTATATACAGGTGAATAATTGTCTTTTTTTTAAAATTTCATTTATAAAAAAAAAAAAAACTTGAGCAATCGATATTGGTTAGCTTATAGCAATCAGTAATTATTTTAAATTAATTAATATGTGCTTAGAGTGAGATAGAATCACCTTTATAGCGGGGCGTGTAGACCTAGTGGCATAGGTCTTGGCTTCTCAATGCACGTGCATCAGATCCTCGGACATTGATAAAAAGTGCATAATTGCACTGATAACACCCTCAGCCTTTATCTGATCTCGCCCCCTTCTCTTCATCTAGATCATTTCTTCTTAGTAGATTTCCCTTAAGGGTAATCATCTGTTGAGATTATATTCATGTTGCGATCTTCGGCAAAGGTCTTCAAATGTCCATCGATACTAACTAGGAGATGATGAAAATGATGTCCGTTGAAATAACTATTTATTAACCTAAGTAACAAATAAAGAAAAAACAGGTATTAATACGACCTCAAGAAATGATTTTTTAAAAAATTCAAATGTCAAACCGAAAATAATGGTAAGAGTAAAGTCCTTCAAAATATCATTAATAAATACACATGGCGTGCGTTTGTCTATTAAATGCCTCAAATTTTTATTGTATAGATACTAATCTCGATATATATTATTATTATTCTTTAGCATTTATATTCTGCTACAAAGTCTAACTGGGACGGGTTACCTACAGGTTGTCACCCTTTTCTGGCCAGGATGGGACTAAGGATTTTATTTAATGTATTCGTCACTTAATAAATTCCTATTGCCCACGAGAGAATCGAACTGGTGACATTAGGTTTACCAATTGAGATGAAAACGTCTATCAATAGTTAACTAAGCAGATTTCCTACGCCCGTCATGTAGTTGCAATTATCTCAAAACGTAAAGGTTCATTGAAAAAAATATTTGGTATTTAGGCTTGAAATAAAGTGGTTCATTATATAAAAGCTTATTGTTAATATAAATAGGTAAAAGTGGGGGTCTACTCATGGTTTACTGAAGTCCGAAAACTCAAAAATGCAAATATCTCTGTTAATAATGAAGATAGTGAAAACGCGTACATAACAAAATTTATAGAAACTTATATTTGCAATAAGATTGATTTTATACAATTTTTCGAACAGACGCATAACAACGGAGATATTTCGAATATTCAAAATTCCTCCTACTGATCCAATCCTCCCCGTTAACTAACCTGATCTTCATTTTTTACATAAGAGGTCTAAATATCAAGTTTGATAACGATCACACAAAAATTTCGACCGTTAGAGCATTAACGGAGTCCCAAGTTCCCATGCCACCCCCCTAAAATCTCCAATTATTGTAATACAAGGCTGAGATTTGGTGTGCCATAATTGGGACCTCAGCACATTCCCTTGAGTCCAACCTCCTAACCTTCTCCAGTACTTCCCCAGCCACCATAACATTGGAATTACCAATGGAATACCCTGCTTTTTATGGCAGATTCTGGTAAAAAATCAAATTCTAAAAGGAACTTGGGACATCCTTGATATATAGAACGGACCTCATTTTCGTCATCTCCTGGGTAGGCTCGATGGACATTTGAATTTTTTTTTTCTAAAATCCCCCAAAGAGTAAAACCCTAATAGATGATTTCTCCCGAGGGAAATCTACTAAAAGAACGCGTTCACGGCTATAAATAAAATATAATAAAATAAAACTAAGATCAAAAGAGAAACAAAATATAGGACAGAATGACTGAGTTAAGTAATTAATGTAGGTAGGATGAAAGCATTGGCTGCACTATACCAATTTATTAAAACGGGAGAGCGCTTTCGATGAAGTGCATCATCGTCAGTGCATCGAAAGCGATCTGCCGTTTTAATTATTCTTTTTTTAACGGTTTATTGTATTTAAAATATAGAAGTTTTTCCTCAACAGACCAATTCGTCTTTTAATCGATTAACTGCATTTTTAAGTCATTTTCATTGCTCCGTTAGCAGTCTACAGTCATCTGAAGCATCTTACTGTTAGCTAAACAATTTGGTTGATCTATTCGACCAAATCGATTAAAGTTTATCGTTCCATGTTCTGCTGATAATTGTGCCAAATAATTGTCTTTTGATGTCAATATTTGTTCATAACACTCTTTAATTTCTGGAACATATAATTTTGAGCGTTCTCGTTTTGTTATAGTATACCATTTCTGTTGCCATTTATTACAGATAATACATATTGCAGCTATAACTCTTGAAGGAAGTAGAAGAGTATTGTGGATTCTCTCCAGCAATACATTTGCAGGAAACAAGTCACGATGTGAGTTGGAGTCAATAAATAAGAAACGAGTCAATGGGGATATATCTTGAAAGTGCAGTCGATATATCTCGAAGACTCGGCACGAACTGCAAACAGTTATCAAATGATGACAGGATCATGCAATCAACAGGTGTGGCTTATCCTCCGTGAAATGTATTCCTATGCAAGATCTAGTTCACAAGGATGATCTCACTGCTCTGCCTTGGGGCTGATAATTCATAATCCCTCCTCAGCTCTGTTTATCTCGTTATCCAAGAGGTTCTTTTTTTCGTGTAAATGTCGATAGGAAAAAAACACCGACTTGTTCCTTATATATTTCCCGCTAATAGTTTTATCGAAGAGTAGCTGCACTAATCACAACCTTCAGAAAGGCAAAGGTAATAACAGGTTCCCGTTTGAACCAGTGAAAGAATCTTAGATCACTATTCGGTTACAAGAGTGCACTACTCTTGCGGTATTTAATTCTATTGGGGAGTAAATCCTAGCAAGAATAAAAAAAAGTCATACTGGAATGCCGTCGCAAATTCCACGGACACTTGTCCATTAATCAAAAGCTTGCCAAAAAAAAAAATAGTATCATAAAAACTTCTCCCACCAAACATATGGAGTTTTTTAGCTAAGAAGTTACATGGCCGACTTTTCACCAATGGAAATTCTAACCAGGCGAATTTTTAGAAAATTCACCTTTATGTATTCCTGTATATGGGATTAATTTTAAAAACCGATTAAGTAGAGTCGGGGGCAATATTTTTATATTTCCACCACTATTAGCGATAACTCCCCTAGTAGTTGAGTTCTGCCACAAACTCTAAATTTTTCAGTAGTATATAAAAAAAAAATTAAACTCTTAACTTAAAGCTGAAATTACTATAGTTTACTACAGTACCTTTGGTAGTGGATGAGCTATTTGAATGTTAATTAGAAAACTCCGTCACGCAGAGGGTGTGTAAAGTATGCAGAATTCCCACGTGCTGTGTAAGAGTGGGGATTTATTTGTGGCTATAATTATTATAACTATAAAATACAGAAAAAAATATATAGAAACGTGCAATGACTAAAACGGGGGAAGGCGGTCCTGAAGTAGGACAATTAAAAAATTGCAAATGTCATGGTTAATAATCGAGACACAGAAAAACTGCATAAAACAATATTTATAGAATCCTCCCTCTAACCCGATTTCATCCATGAAAGAGTATATATATATATATATATATATATATATATATATATAGATAGATAGATAGATAGATAGATAGATAGATAGATAGATAGATAGATAGATAGATAGATAGATAGATAGATAGATAGAGATGTACATTGATATTAGGTTGTAAAGTAAGTTTGTAGCGTTTTTTACTGATTTCAATAAAAACTTCAGATTCATGTAAATATATTTAGTCAATTATTAAGACCCATTTTTATCTACTATGTTGCCATCTTTAGGTATTTTTCATCAGGTATTTTTTTAATTCCGTCATCCCAGAACTTCTCAGATTTTTGCGCAATAAATTCCTCTATGTGCGCTATGCAGTCCTCGAGTGAATTTGAGTGTTTCCCGTTAAGAGAGTTTTGAAGGGCACGAAATAAGTGAAAACCTGTTGAGGCAGGTCTGTTAAATAGGGTGGGTGGGAGATCACCTCTCATCCTGTGTAGCGGATTTTTCTTTTCTGAAGTAAAAACCCATTAAACCATGAAAATGAATTTTTTTCTCTTTCACTTTGAACAAGCATATTACTTAAAGATAAGGAATCTCTGTTGAAACTGATGCATAAAAGTATCTTAACCAATCATTTTTTAGAATATGTAAACATTATTGACCAAGTAAAAATGATTTTATTGGCACAGAGAGGGTTAAATTGAAATATTGATAAACTCTACGAACTTATTTCACAACCTATTAGAAAAACAATTTTGAACGGACTTCATTTTCCCCAACTCCTAGATACGGTCATGGTCATTTGAGGACATATTTCGAAAACCGCGTCTTGAGTACAACCTTTAATAACTGACGGGGTTAGTAATATTTGAACACAAATCACCATTCTTTGTTATTTTTCTTAATCATTATTTCTTTAATCATTGATTTCTCGGGTAGAGCAATAATACACTTTTTAATATAATTATTTTATTCAATATAACAAAATATATACATCCACATTTTATATTACAAATAAATTAATAAATATAAAACAAGTTCTTCTATATACATGAAATAGATATAAAATAAATATTTATAACTCCATTCTATCGAAACATGGCGCTTTTCGATGACACTACTATAATAGATATGCTACACATTTTTACAAATACATTTCAGAACACATCAATAAAGAAATTTAAAAGTTTATTCATATTTTAAACAAAAAAAATGTCTAATATATTCTCGAAAGTAAAAACGAGAATTTGAATTGTATTGAATGCATTTCTCAACAATTCCCTAAAAATGTATTCCATTGTGTTCAAAATTTATAATCGTTCTCTTTCCTTCTTAAGATGTCATTTCCTGGTATACTTGATCTTCAATTTCTTTTAATCTTATGTTTTTTAAATAAGTCTTAGGTTTAATGGTTTTTATGTTATCGGATTTTGTTGTTTTTTAAAAAATTTCTATGATTCAGCTTGTAAGATGTTAAGTGTTTTAAATTGTTAATTTTAGTAGTTCAGTCTTAACTTTTACCTGTTGACTGTAAGTGTATGCTTTAAAGTGATGGCTTGTTTTCTGTGATATTTATTTATATTTTTAGTTT
>CM032230.1:14562500-14795000 GCA_019009955.1 Riptortus pedestris | reverse complement strand
AAGTGACGAAAGTAGATCATTTTAGAACTCGAGCGAAACGTTTACCCACACGAGCGAAGCGAGTGTGGTAATTTCACGAGAGTTGTAAATTCTACTTTTGTCACGAGTGTAATATTAAATTATTTCTGTAATCGAGTAATACATGATCAGATCTAACCAGAATATGAACAAAATTAGGATGTTGTGAAGATTATGGTATGTTGTTGGTAGGTTATAAGCATGGTTGTGAAAGGTTATAAGCATAGTTATAAAACAACTAGTGATGATTGTGAAGTAGTGCAGTTATAAACAAGGCAGGTAATTATTATTATATTTAAATTTTAAATATATATTGATAATTCCACTAATAATTCATTCACATTTCAATTTATTCTGTTAAAATAAATTCTTACAATGTTAAGAAACATTTAAAAGCATTTAATTTCCAACTTCAAATTATTTTTTAATTTATAGTTATTACTAATTAAGAAGGCAATTCATCACAGGCCTCACTTGTGAAGAAAGTGATTACTTTCTTCACTCTATTGCAAAATGTTTCACTCATTTCAGTTTAGTAATGTTACCATTATTCAACGATTACAGAAAAATAACTGTTATCGGGCATAGCAGAAGTAGATAATGTGATATATCAAATTATGACATGTAAGCCTATAATTCATTTTGATAATTCCAATTAAGAATTTATTAATATTTTCATTTTGATGTATCGTTTAATTTATTTGTTTGTACTTGAGACTGAAAAAAATTACCCTATTACTTATATCTGGTTCAATTGCCTTATTAGTACGGAATAATTAACTTAAATAAAACATTTCACGGTTGAATTATAGTCTGGTAGTCAAAAATACAATACAAATTAAATAATTAAACTAATTTCCAAAATATTTACATAATTAACGATAATTTCTTTTTATAATGTAAAAGCAGAATAAATAGAGCCCAGCCAAATATAGCGTTCAGTGGATTCCTTGTTAATAGAATCATCTCAAATGGAAGAATGCATGTAAAGGCTGTAAATAGTAGTAAGTTAATTAGTGAAAATTGTAAATAAACATTATTACGTAAGGGAAACTAGTTCGAACGTCATTAGAGCTGAACAGCGGGGCTTCTATTTCTGGATAACTATCATTAAATATGAAAAGGATGCAGTTGAAATACACTAAATGACATGCAAGCTGTTACGTAACCAGCCGATAGTGAGAAAAAGAAAGAAATACAAACACACGTGTTTAATTGTTCATATAAAAGGTTACAAAGAAGTCATTTAATTTAAATAAAGTCGATACAATGGACGGAGAATAATTTATTAAATTTATTGGAGGAAAATGTAGGATATTTTTTTTTTTTTTTAACTTTTAAAAATGTTTTCCCCAGGGGACTCCAAACATTTTTTTTAAAGAGGGTATATTGTTCTTCCCTTGACTTGTTAGAAAATATTCAGGCCATATCTGGAAATAGCCAATGGATACAATGTCTGGATATGATCTTCATTATTGGTCTAAATTCTTTAGATTTTAGCGTGAATACTCGGGAAAATCAATTATTGAGGCTGTACACGAAGCGGGATTTTTGAAAAAGTTCATTACTTAGTATATAACAGATCAAAACGAATGTCCACATGAGAAGGAGGGAGGGAGGGTAGGGTGGTACGGAGGAAGGGGGGGGGGGGAGAGAGAGAGAGAGAGAGAGAGAGAGAGAGAGAGAGAGAGAGAGAGAGAGAGGGAGAGGGGGGGAGAGAGAGAGGGGGGGAGAGAGAGAGGGGGGAGAGAGAGAGAGAGAGAGAGAGAGAGAGAGAGAGAGAGAGAGAGAGAGAGAGAGAGAGAGAGAGAGAGAGAGAGAGAGAGAGAGAGAGAGAGAGAGAGAGAGAGAGAGAGGGGGAGAGAGAGAGAGAGAGAGAGAGAGAGAGAGAGAGAGAGAGAGAGAGAGAGAGAGAGAGAGAGAGAGAGAGAGAGAGAGAGAGAGAGAGAGAGAGAGAGAGAGAGAGAGAGAGAGAGAGAGAGAGAGAGAGAGCGGGTCCACAGTGTTTGAGAGATGCATCGATCAGCCCTCCAGCAGGTGCAGTGAAGGGATGCACTTCACTATACTAGAGAGTGGTGCACCACCACTAGTCTGCTAACACCCTGCACCGCCTTCCAAGGACATCGGCAAGGACCCCGCCATTAGTCTCCCCTTGTTTTCGTCTTAAGACATAAATACACAGGCCAAAGTCAATTTGAGCAACAGCAATGATTATATGAAAGCCAAGACAATTGGCATAAATTCACACGGGATAACAAGGTTGTTGCTACGACATTGTTGATTTGCGCCAACAAATCTTAGTCCTAGACCGCCTAAATTGGACCAATAAGAATTTATTAGAATAAATAACTTCCCTAGATAACAAAACTCATTATCTTTTTCAAGGAAAGATTTATTAAAATTCTATAATATTATTTATTTGGTTTATGCCCCACATCGAAGATGAATGGCATAATCTATGTTCAGAGTAATATATTTATCCCTTCAAGTAGGTACACCTTAATTCTTTATTTTTCTAGTATGGAAAATATTCCTTAAATATCTTTTCTCATATCAGCACTTTGCCTATTAGAATATAATAAAAGTTATCCCTTTTAAATCTTTGTAAATATGTTGTTGACCTATTGTATTCTTATTCTACACTAGCTTAGGTTGCCGGCTTCGCCCGGGAATTCATTTGAGATGAATGAAGATGGTATTTTTTTGACAAATCTTTACTTTCCACAATATTTTGACACAGTCTTTAGGGTTCATACCCGTCGTTGCTGTGGATTTGTTCATAATAAAATTATTTGTTATTTAAGACTTCCCTCTCCTCAATATTTTTTATATTTCCCGTCTCGTGTGCTTGTGGTTTTTTTTTTTTATTATAACATATTGAACAATATAATTCATAATCCTAGAAAGTATTCTATCTTCCAAAGCATGTATGAATAAAAGTTACTTTTGTACTTTAAAAGTACGCTTTCGTAAGTTTTGATTGTAAACTGTATATTTATATCGGCTGCTGTCAGTTAGCAGTCCTGTAATATCGTGGGGTAAATAAATGTTTTTTCGTTGAATGCAGTCTGTCAGTATGTGTTTTATGTTTTTTTAGGTGCTTGTTGGAGTATCAATTAAAATTAAAAGCTCTTGCTTACGTCCTTAATTTAAAATTTTTTATTATGTATGATTCATACTAGAGACTTATTGGAGAATAGGTAGCGGTTAAGTCTAAAGTGGTAATGATAATAATAAATAGCCTGTCCCTCAAAACGTGTCGTGTTCTTAATAAAGAAACGAGAATTTATATATGTCACATGTTCTTAATAAATAAATGAGAATTTATATATGTAGCGTGAAGAATAAAATATTCCCCCCAAAGTGAGCACATTATTTCTTAATCCCATATATTCGGAAACACCACGTGTGATTAAACATAGTAATGTGTGAGAAGTTATATGTGAAATCAAGGCTGTGACAGATATACAAAAATAATTGAATGTTGTTATTTTCCTATTAATAATTTAATTAATTGAAAGAACAATCTCGTTTCATATACTCTTTTCATTTTATTTAATATATTATGAATTTATCAAATGGAATACACGTTTTCTGTTCAACGTTTTGCGATGATATTATTTCCTGACTAGATATAATATATATATTCTCTGGGTTTTCCACTCTAGCTAAATATAACTGGCCCTGAGACAAGGATTTTAAATGGATGCCTCAGTATCTTTCGCACTTTTGCAATATATATAGAGTCAACACAAAGTTGTAATCTGAGTTAGAACAGATGTTTGACAATTATGGACAGAAAACCCTTAGAGTAGGGATTATTTCGTTAGGAAAAACACTACGGAACCTCATAAGCACTTCTGTAAAATTAATTTCTTTGATAAAAGCTTCATTAAGTTTTTATTCTTCGTACATCGCATAAACTTGCTGGATCTAAATTTGTGATCGAATAATTATCTTAAAGAATAGAGCCCATTCCTAACACTTGCAACGATTGATTTGTGTACGCATTCCTAGCTAAATCTTGCTTAGAATTTTTGAATTAATAGGGCAATTGCTTTATTTCTCGTTGCAAAAACTGCTTCTGAAATAAATAATTTGAACTCATTTGTAATTTTGAACAATGTTCTCATAAAGTGAGGTAATGTAGTGATATTGGCCTGCAAGGTTAAAGCAGTGAGGCACTTCCAAGAGTCCATCGAAGTGTAAATCTTTGGCCTTGCATCTGGCGAAGGACAAGGAGCGGCGACACGATTTTGGCGGGAACGCAAAGGTTCAGCTTAGTGCAAATCACTCAACACTCAATTGCCCCACGTTGCTGAGTAGGCCCAGCGGAACGAGTATAAGTCCGACATCAAAGCCCCATAATAACCCAAATAAATATAATTTAGCGTGTTATTATTCCAATTACTCTCAGATGTTCATCCAATAATCCATTAATTATTCATGAGTGCAAATTGTCCAGTTATACAATCCAATTAGTAAGTGGTAACAACTTACAAGCAAAACGTCTCATTTTTTCATTGAAAGGGGATTTTTTTCTTGTATTAACTGTATTCAAATGAGGGCAGAAAAATGATTATTTTAAATATGTAAAAAACCCTTCCATTAAAGGGATGTCATCCATTAATAATTTAACATTAATGAAGAAACATGCCAATAAATTAAAAATACATGATATATATTTAGAATATCATTATGATTAAAAAAAAAAAAAATTATTAATCTGAGTTGTATTCATTCAATGAAATTGAAATATTTTTACAACTTTTTTTATTACTTGTTTGCTAAGTCATTATATGAAAAGAAATTAATTGTAATTGATTTAATACTACTTACTTTATTAAATCAAACTAAAAATATACATATTTACCGTTTCCAATTTTTTTTTTTTTTAAACTGTTAATGGAAATACATTTCATTTTATATTTTGCATCAAATCGATGTCCCCAGAACCACCCATAAGCATTTTATGACCAATTTTGTTAGTCATTGTGTGTCAGTGGAATGCTCATGTCCAACTTATATTTAAACTGATGTTCACAGAGTGTTCTTATTCAGGGGAAAATTGAGATAGTGTGATTTGACGTCATCACATTCATTCGAGAAGTTTAACGCACTATGTATGAAGGAATTTAAACTCAATCTTGACACATTACAAAACAGAAATGAATGTCCTGGAACATTTAACGATGGTTTCAAAGCAGAATGATCAGTTGAATGTAAGTGAATTAACGGAAGACATTTTTTTTTAATTATGTTATTTCAATGAACAATAAACTAATGAGAAAGGCACTGAATTATGTAAATGAAATGGACTTGCAACGAAACACTTACATTCTTCTACATACAGAAAAAAACAGCTAAACAGTCAATAATGCTTCTATACAAACTACATAATATAAAAAAAAATACAACAAACATATAGATCAAGTGCCCAATAATATAATACAGTTAAAAAACAGACTGTTTTTAATTCAGTTCAAAAGGCTCAAAGCAAATGCAGGAATTATGAGCAATAAAATAGCCCATATCAACGAAAGAGTGTCTCTAAAAGTAACGAAGAGGTAATTTACGACAAATTTACTCAATCAAAGTTAAAATCTTTATTAAATGAAAACAAGTATTAATTTGTGGCAACAGCTGTGAAATCAAACAGATAAAGAACCACTTCTGAAATTATACGTACCCGTTTAAAAAAACCAATATCTCACTATCCCAGGATACATTTTATCTAACAAAATTACTAACTGGACACGGAATTACAAACTCTTACTTATACAGATTCCAACTTACTGACCCAAATACTTCTAAATGCAACAGTTATACTGAACATACAAAGACAGTTAAAGAATAACACTGGCCGATATCAGTCCCGATATTTTATTCTCAAAACACTTACACTTATTAAAACAATAGCCAATGATATCCCTGAGAGAAGAAACGAAAATATAATATTAAAATTATGTAATATTTTTATTATTGTTTTAATTTATTTCGTTAATTTAATGATTTTTTTTTGTGAAACTTCATTTTCGAGTTTTTATTTACATTTATTAATATGCGTACATATTATTATATAACAAATTGTTATAAGCTTTGACAAAATGGATATACAATCCAATGTGCAGAAAAATAAAATCCCCTCACATAGAGTTACTATGTAGTGGAAATAATAAACTAATGAGAAACGACATAGCTGGGCCACAAATCGACTGAATCCCAACATTTACTCTCTACACATGATTCTTGATGAACTCATAACCTTGCTTTTGACTTTCTAGTGACTTTGAATGGCCACTTTTGTGCAATGTTTTGCAATAATCCCTCAACAATAAGCCTTTTCACTTTTTATAATGTTTAAAAAGTAGGATAAAAATAGTGCCAACTGTGGTTTAGATTTTAAGAACACATTAACAACCATAATAAGCCAATCCTATTTGTATATGCTTCTTCATTTTTTAACATAAATAAACAAGGAAGCGAACTCTTTTCGACAAATAATATACAAGAGCATTCCATATTGCATTAAATGACTAAAAAAATGACTAGAAAATGACAAATAAGATGGATAAATGTAGGAGAGCTGATGTATTAAGGTCAATTGAGAAGTAGAAAACCAACAGTTACCTGGATCAAACGTGGCGGTGACGTAATGATCCAAGGAGCTATAAATAGAGTGGCTTACTGTAATCTCTTTAGGAGGCCTTCGCAACCTCTATGCATAACCCAACAGCCTTATATCAACAACAGCCCCATATACTTGCCTCTCTATCATACTTCAGATCAACCAGACACATTTTTATCGCTCATATTTGATTTGAATGTCCTTGCTTCGATTTGTGTGTGTGTGTGTGTATGTGTGTTTACGAGCGTAATATATTACAATGGATAACAATAAACGTCCGTCACGCAGGGGCTGCTTAAACTAAGCAGATTTCCCACGTGAAGTTATACAATAGAGTAACCTCCATACGAGAGCAGAACAGTTACGGCAAATGGCCGAACTAGCTTTTGGCAGGAAATTCAGACATCCGTTATCGGCCCACAATTAATAAAAATACAAATATCTCGGTTAGTATTCAAGATAATAAATGTATAGAACAATATTTATAGTAAATTTAATTTACAATAAGATTGGTTCTATACAATTTCTTTTTCCGTCATATGGTAACGGAGATATTTTAAATTTTCAAAAATTCCCCCCCTAAACCACCCCTCCCACTGGTCCGATTTTAGCCATTCCGAACTTGATCTGTCTTTTTGCATAAAACGTTTAAATATCGAGTTTGGTAACTATAAAACAAAAATTGCAACCCCTAGAGCGTGTATATATATATAATTTTGAACGGACCTCATTTTCGTCATCTCCTGGGTAGGATCGACGGACATATAAAGAAATTTTTCTAAAATCGCGTCATAAGTACGACCTTAATAGCTGATTCCCCTTAAGGGAAATCTGCTAAAAAGTCCGTCACGCAGGAGCTTCGAAAACTAAGCATATTTCACATGTGCTGGCAACACACTAACAATCTCATCTCACAACGTATTCTGACAAAACCAGAAAACACAGTAATTCACACTATAAAGGAAATCAGTTCTTTGAGGGAAATCAGCTATTGAGGTCGTACTCATGACGCGATTTTCGAAAAATTTCTTCAAATGTCCATCGATCCTACCCAGGAGATGACGAAAATGAGGTCCGTTCAAAATTATATATATATATATATATATATATATATATATATATATATATATATATATATATATATTTGTCTGTTAATGCTGTAGCGGTCGCAATTTTTGTTTTGAAGTTGCATTTTTATAAAACGTAGTTTACGGGCGAGTGAGTTTCCCGTCAAAAGCTAGTTTGGCAGTTTCTGTAACTGTTCGTCTCTCGTCTGGAGATTTCTCTATTGTATAACTTCACGTGGGAAATCTGCTTAGTTTAGGCAGCCCCTGCGTGACGGACTTTTTTAATTCACCCCTTCTTAACATGTTACCAGTTAGTAAACTTGATCTTTAATTTTGCATGAAACGCTTATATATCGAGTTTGGTAGGGGCAAGTTAAACGCTTAAACGGAGCTCTTCGGAGTCACTTTCAGCCTTCAGTAAACACCCACTGCTTTGACTTTTATGATAATTGTATTACTCGGTAACTTTCCTTGATAGCTCACGATAAAAGTCTGTCACGCAGAGGCTGCGTAAACTAGACAGGTTTCCCACTTACGCCTATAAAACATTATTGATCACACTTCGTAATATATTGTACACTTGCATGCAAAAATCGGTTGAGTAGAAGTGGGGGTATCCTGAAAGCAAACAAGTAAAAATAACGAGCTAAAAAAAAAAAAAATGTATTGACAAAAAATTGTAGGGTATCAATAGCTCAACAAGACTGGTTCTATAACATTTTTCCATACAACTCATAATAACGGAGATATTATGAATTTTCGTATCTCCCTCTAGACCCAATATCTGCTAATAACAAATATGATATTCAGTGTTCACTAACAAGGTTAAATATGGAGTATGTTATAGAACAAACAGTTTCGGGAGAAGAACGTTAAACATTTGTTGAAGGCGTCAATGTACAATGAATTTCCATGTATCTCCAATAATTAAGGCCTCTTGACAAAACAAATTTGGTATTCAAGCTTAGACTAATGTGCTCGATGTTATAAAAGGAATTTCTTAATATGAAAATAGTAGGGGTTTTATTGAAGGATGAAAACTAAAATAAATTGACATATCTCGTTTAATATTTATGATAGAGAAAATATGTATATAACAACATATATAGATACTGAATAGTTACTAAGATCGGTTTTATTTTGTTTGGTACTCATGTTCGTCAACTTCTAGGTAGGATCGATGGACATTTGACAACATTTTTCCCTTAAGGGAAATTTGCTAAAAATGACTGGCTCTAAATTTAATAGTTCACCAAAACGGACATAAAATGTATCAGTAATAAAATATTATCAATGGTGGAGTTGCAGTGTTATCAGTGTATTTTGAAGAACTCTCATAAGTTTAAAGTCGTTGACCGTTGTCCTGCTCGCGTCTTCTTTCTAAATAAACACACTCATATATTTCTCAATCGGTCCAATGTAGTTATTACATATTTATTCTGTAACTTCTTCTGTACCATCTATATTGCAAACAAAATTGTAATATAAATGAGGTAATAGGATGAGTAGTTCATTTTATTGCTGAGTAGTGCTGAGCGTGACGGAAGATATCACAATGACAATCTTCCTAAAGTATTCCTACAAAAAAATATTGACTGACCAATTAATTAAAGAATTGACAGTTTATATTGCTGTCTGCACCGTTAGGAATGTTTAAAACAAAAAAAAACCTTTTTAAAACATGAATAACAAGATTTCATGATGGAGATGAATAAACGTAAAGAAATTGTACGCTGGCTTAATTTTTACACAGTCATTGACAAAGAAGGAACATATTTCAGAGAAAAATAAAAGAGATTATAAATATTATTAAGAAATCAAAAGCCGTTATCAAAAGTCCACCACTTAGGGACAGGGTAAACTAAGCAGATTTCACTCATACTGATCTCAACACAATATATATACTACCCAACTAAAGATAATGGGGATTTTTTTAATTGTACGATTTCAGCGAAAGGACTTAAACTTTTGAGTATGGTAAAAAATCAAATGAACATGTTGAAGTCAACAGTAAAATATCTTAATTGATAACGTCATCACGCATTTGCATGTATCTCACACAGAAGTACAATGATGGAAATATTTAGTATTTAAGCCACAAATAAAGCCTTTTATGATATAACAGCCTATTGTTACTATGACATGATTAGGAGTGGGGGTTTACTGAGGGCCGAAAACTAAAAATGCAAACTTCTCGGATCATAATGAAGATAGAGAAAAAAAAAACGTACATAACAACATTTATAGTACATTTAATTTGAAATAAGATTGGTTCTATACAATTTTTCGATCCGAAGCATAATAACGGAGACATTCAGAATTTTCGTAACTCCCACCACCTCTGAACCTCCCCTCCGACTCGTTTGATTTCAGCCATTAACGAACTTGATCTTTGTTTTTACATAAAATGATTAAATATCAAGTTTCTTAAGATTAAATAAAAGTTGTGTCAGTTAGAGCGGTAGCAGACATATGTAGTTTTAAGTGGGTATTCATTTTTTGTGACATCTCTTGGGTAGGATCGATGGACATTGGAAGAACATTTTCGAAAAATGCGTCATGGGCACAACCCCAATAGCTGATTTCTTTTAAACGAAATATTTTACTATTGTCATCCATTATTCGATAACTTGATCAGCTGATCCTGTGCCGCCATGTTTGACAACCAGGTACAATGCATTTAGTGTTTCTTTCACTCAGTATTTTATGACATACTATCATATGATTGACTCTTTTAACACAGGTTTAGTGGTGTATAATTAGCCCCTGAAGAGTTGTATATGAAGAACAACTAAACAATTAGGTTGTTTTATTTAATAGGAATACGAGGAATTCATGTGCGGCCCACATCAGACTTTTTTAAAACGGCAAATCACCTTTGATATTGGGCCCATGAATAAATAATCGATGAGTTATCAGCAATTTACATACGTTATTCACTTCAGTCACTGCCATGTCTTTACTACCAGTACGCTAGAGCACATAATTAATTCGGGAAGTTCCTGAGAGAAGTTGGGTTAGGTTCTTGGAAGAGAAAGCAAGAACACGTCAGGGGGCAAACAAAGCAGATAGGAAAGGTCAGGATCGATCAAGCAGAGAGAAGGTCGGATCTGGAGGGAAAAATAAATGTGAAGGCATTCTGGGAAATATTTGGCGGGAGAGTGGTGTATAAATGAGAGATGTGTTTTTTCCTGTTTGTCAACTACCGAAATACCCCCAGATCGATGTGGCAGGGGAAGAACACCGCCTTACCAATCAAAGAACAACTTTTTCTTGTTGTCTGCTTGTATTTTTAATGGCTTACCAAACACAGCCCGCCAGTTAGCAACTTTAGTGGTTTTATCTTTCTCGGGAAGTTTAACCATGTAAAAAAAAAAAAAAAATACCAACAGCAGCTGGCTAAGGTAAAGTTGGTTCTAACTTTACTTCAAGTGAAATATTTTAAAAATAAAATCCACTTTATATTTGCCCAGGCTAATCAGGAAGGGACCTCTCTACAGGTTATCACTATTTTCTAGCCACTCTTCCAACCCTTCCCATCGGAAATCACCTCAATTGGTTCTATATGTTATCTGACCCACCCCCATCAACTCTCAGCTAAATTGAAAAAATTATATCCGTTTGTCATATAATAATAAATATTGAACAAATACCTGGAATATACGGACACGTAGTAAATAAATTCTCCCTCTGAACGTTACTTCACCGAGGAATATACTCGTATTTACTAACTAACTATAGGAACATTGAATACTTAGAGACTCGACATATAAAGTAGGAACGTCTTACAGGCAGGAGCCCACACATCGACAATATACAAAAGCACATTAAAAAAGTCCGTCACGCAGGGGCTGCGTTAACTAAGCAGATTTCCCTCGTGCACCACGTTCTTGCATTTATCTCAAAACTTAAAAGTTCAATGAGAACAATATGTGGGTATTTAAGCTTCAAATAAAGTGCTTCATAACATAATAGAATATTGTTAATATGAGATGAGTAGGAGTAGGGCTTTATTGAAGACCGAAAACTAAAAAATGCAAATAATTCAGTTAATAAGCAAGATAGTGAAAAAATGTACATAAGAACATTCATAGAACATTACACTTGCAATATGATTGGTTCTATACAATTCTTCGATCCGACGCATAATAACGGAGATATTAAGAATTTTCGAAATTCTCCCCCTCTAAACCCCCTCCCCCTGGTCCGAATTCAGCCGTTAACGAACTTGATCTTTCTTTTTGTATAAAAATGTTATACATCAAGTTTGGTAGCGAGTTTTACAGTTTTGAACGGACCTCATTTTCGTCATCTCCTGGGTAGGATTGATGGACATTTGAAGAACATATTCGGAAATCGCGTCATGAGTACGACCTCAATAGCTGATTTCCCTTAAGGGAAATCTGCTTAAATTGATCTGTTTTACAAAATTTAAGTTGTCCTTTTTGATTTTGACTTAGTTAGAAATTTAATATAATTTTGAACAATTGAAAGTAATATAAATGTACTAATACACAGGGTTAACATTTTATTAAAACCATTTTAAATTGTTGTCTTTATTACTATTACTTAATTTTGTCCTTATTAGCCTAAAGTTAATTTGTTGGTCTGTTTTTGTTATTTTTCTATAATTTTATTTTTATTTAACATTGTTAAACTTAAATTTAGGGATTGCAACTACAAGGGGTAGGTTTCAGTACCAAGCAGCTCCTGGGTTTATTGCAGCAAACTTTCAACTTTGTCATATCTCCAGGCTTCATCAAACCCCATTTTGCCGGATGATACTTTCTTTGGGAACTGTATCTGTAGATTTATGATGCATATAGCTCATCATTCTAGCCCTGCTAGCTTCTGAGGAGGCCTTTAAACTCATGAAGTGAGTTAGATTCACGAGCAAACAGCATTGAAGGGGGACAGCTCGTTGCCTACACCTCGATTTGAATGCAAATTGGCAATATATTTAAATGCAGCTAAAAATAGCATATATATAGTGGAGGGAAGGCTACCTCCATGTCCCCGCTCCTTAGCTTATTACACGCATTCGAATGATATATATAGACACACCGTCATCACTATATATAGCCGCCATCTTACACTCTCTCCTCCTAAACCTTCCATTCAACTAGTAATTAATTCATCTTAGTAGTTTTTTGGACTTGCGCCAAAAAGCAATATCATGGACCGTTTTAGCAGATTTCCCTTAAGGCTGATATCCCTCAAGAAGAAACTGCTAAAATTGAGAGTGATATTATTCTCACAACCCAAGTAGGAAAAATTAAAACGAAATAACGCAAAAGTATTCTTGAATGAATCCAAAAAAGGTTTACTCTTAAAAATATCAACATAACGCGAAACTTTATTAGAATTAATTTATTTTAAACTAATTACGTATTTATTTATAAAGCGAATACATTTTCTAACAGCATAGCTTCATGTAAATAAACAGAAACCAGTTTTTTCTTTGTATCATAATACAGGGTCCGGCATAAAAACCTGGCGATTTTTGAGGGATAATAATTAAAGTGTGTTTCGTACAATTAAAACATGTAATATATCAAATTGAAGATCAAATTTTGCAATTTACAGTGCACTAACATCATCTTATACGGATGGAATTTCAGGTCGGAATGAAGAATTCGTCGTACACTTCGAACAGAAATGGCTAGCGCAACAGCATGTTTCGCTGCTGAACGTCGTGGAGACCGTGTAACAGCTACTCTTACTGCGTTAATGTTTTCAGGCGTTCTCACAGTCCGTTTTCGTCTTGGTGGTTTCGTTTTTAAAGCAGACGACGTGTTCCTAAAATTCTTTACCCACAACAAGATCGAATTTCTGCTGGGAACAGGCGCGTGTCGATTTAAATTGAAATGTCTGCGAAATAAACGCTGTGTTAAAATAACTGAGTCATTATTTTTAAAATAGGCTTCAATCACAAACGCTCGATGTTCACCCGACCACGACATACTGGCTACTGAAATTGCAAGAATAGACCTGTCGTTGTACAACATTCCCGCCGTCTCAATGACAGTGGTGCCAACATAACAATTACTACAAAATCGTCAGATTAATATGCCGAACCCTGTACTTAAAGCTAGTATTTACAAATGTTCGAATATCCTTCCTCATTTATGCACTTCAATGACGATAGCTGAACTCCCTTTTGCCACTGTGTATTTCTGATAGTAAAATTGAATTTATCGCCATTATCATGAAGCTATGCAGGTGGAAAAATGTATTCCTTTTATAGATAACTACAATATAAGTTTTAAATAAATTAAATTTTAAGAAAGTTTTTTGCTATGTTGATGTTTTTAAATGTAAACCTTTTTTTTCGATTCATTTATTATTTTTGAGTTATTTTTTTTTTCCAGAATCCATCCCTCACTCCCCCTCCCCTAGACTTGTTTCGAAGATAATTTTCTTCACTACAACTTTTATGTCACAGCATATTTAAATCAAATGTGCCGTTTCGGTCCTCAAGAATTGTATAGTTTATAGCTAAAGGATACGTCAAATGGAAAAATTCTCAGATATAAACTCGTTTTAGAATTTGATTTTCTACAAGAGTCCGCCAGAAAAAAGTAGGGCATTCTATTGGAAATTCCAAAGTTATGATCGCTGAAGAAGGTTAGGAGGTGGAATATGGACTGAAAGGATTCTTCAGGGGTTCCAATTATGGCACAAGGGAAAGTCTCAACCTTGTATTAAAATATTTGGAGATTTTATGGAGGGTAGCACGGGACGTTCGTACACCCTTTATATATATGTTTGTTAACACTCTGGTGGTCGTAATGTTTGTTTGATCGTTATCAAACTTTATATTTAAACGTTTTATGTAAAAATATAGATCAAGTTCGTTAACGGCGAAAATCGGACCTGCGGGAGAATTTCGAAAATTCCGTTATTATGATTCAGATCGAAAAATTGTATAGAACTAATCTTATTTCCAATTAAATGCACCATAAATGTTGTTATGTACGTTTTTTTCTCTATCTTCATTATGGTTCGAGATGTTTGCATTTTTAGTTTTCGGCCTTCAGTAAACCCTCACTCCTACTCGTGTCATATTAACGAAAAGCTATTACATTATGAAGCGCATTATTTGAAGGAGAAATACCAAATATTGTCATCATTGAACTTTTACTTTTTGAGATAAATGCAAATACGTGGCACAAGTTGGAAATCTGCTTAGGTAACGCAGCCCTTAAGCTAAACGGGGTGGGCCTGAAGAATACGAGTTGCTGAAGATCTCAGGAGCCACTATTCAGGGAGGTGGCAGCTATTTCCAGCTCCAGCAACCAACTAGCTCGTACAGCAAACGGGTTAAAATAAACTACATCAACATCATTTAGTCTTTCCCATTCATTCTAACCTCATCTCGAATTCAATTAAAGACAAATAAAACTTAAATACAGAAAAATTAATTTAAAATTAAATTTCTTTTGAATGACCCGAATCAAAAAATGTGTTGGAGTATCATTTACAGATCTCTTGTCAATAAAATGTTATATAAACTCAGAAATGTTTATTTTATTTCCCTCTGAACACTCCTTCCCACTTTTAATACAGTCTTAAATATAAAAAGTCCTTTACGGATGGGCATTGTTAACTAAGACTAAGACAAATATATATATATATATATATATATATATATATATATATATATATATATATACTAGCTCAGATACCCGGCTTCGCCCGGGAATTCATTTGAGGCTGAATGGTGATGGTATTTTTTAGCAGGCTATACATTGCACAATATTTTGACATTTACCCGTCCCAGTGTTTAGGATTGATACCCGTCGTTGCCGTGGATTTGCTAATAATAGAATATTTGTTTAATAAGGCTTCACTGTCTTCGATATTTTTATATTTTCCGTCTCTTATACATGTAAATATAGGAATTTTTATTTCAGGCCTCCCTTATAACCCCCCCCCCTCCCGTTCGAACCTAAACATTTTAATATAACTTATAATCATGGAAGAATTAATGCTAATTGACATACCGAGTTTTGTTAAGTTCGGTTCAGCCGTTAGTGCCCAATAAAATTGTTGGCTCCCGCTAAAGTTTTAACGTATAATTCATTTATACTTAGGTGTACGACAAAAGTGTATATAACAAAAGTTACTCTAAATAACAAAATAAACTATTTTTGTCATGTGCATATTTGCAGAAAACCCAATAGAAAACGAAATATCGCTATTTTTAATTTCAGGCTTCCCTTATAACCCCCACTCCTGTTCGTCTCAGAAAAAATTAATATAGCCTAAAGTCTAAGTTGGGTTAGTAGTAATATACATACCAAGTTTCATAAAATTCGGTTCAGCCGTTTATGCGTGAAAAGGTAACAAACAAACATACACGAAAGAAACAAAATACAGATATGGTGTCTATGACATGTGAAACGAAAAGTTATCGTGAAATTTCGCGAAAAAAATCAATGTACAGACAGAGGTTACAATTTTATATAGATATATAGATATATATATACTGCTCAAAAATGAATAGGGATATTGGTTGTTATGTGGTATTTTTGGGGCCTAGCATATTTCTTTGTTCTTAATTATAAATATCATTAATATTTATTAGAAATTATTGTCTTTTTACCCCTCCATAAAAACTAATTTACTTAAGGTCGATTTAATTAAAATTAATAGGATAAGAAAAAATAACCAATATCCCAATTCATTTTTGAACAGTATATATTTGTGTTGATGTTTTCGACTAGGTTATATTTACATACGGTGTTATTATTCTTTTTGGAGTTTTGGTCAATGTGGATGAAAAAAATCTTAGTTTATGCCGATATTCTTAGAATCTTTATTTTTTCTTTCAGGGAGGTTACTGTAATCCTAGTCTTAAGTGCAATATTTATGTGCAGTAGATTTTAAATATCTTTAGCCTTGCCCTAAAGAAGAGAAAATAAAGATTCTCGAATTATCGGCTTAAACTAAGATGTTTTCATCAACATTGAGAAAAACTACAAAAAGAATAACAACACCATATATATATATATATATATATATATATATATATATATATATGTATATATATAATTCTAGAGAGAACCGATGGACATTTGAAAGTACAAATATCGGACGACAACTCAATTAAGAAAGCCGCTATTCCCAATATTTCTGTCACGCCGTAAAACAGGAATCTTCAACATTCTTGCATACAATATTAATTAGTTGTTCTTTAATTAAAAGATATAAAAGACTATGTTTATATTTCTGAGTTTAGTTATAGTAAACCGCTATACTAAATATGTAACTTGTGTCAGCTAAGTATTCCTCAAGTTTATGATAATTTCAATAATATTCTAATTTATAAAAATCCAAGGGACACGACTTTTTCTTACAAAGAATTTCATTTATAGCTATGAAGCAATCTAATTTATGAATCCGTTAAGATACGATATTCATTCAGCGAAGACTGAAATCACGAACAAATATTGACAATCGTTATTGGAGCTAAAAATAAAACAATAATAAGAAACTAAATAAAAAAAATGAATCCTAGAAAAATGTAGCACGCAATAGTAGATACACAAAATATTTGGGATGACCGTAAATAGGAAATAGGTCAGCAGTAAACATCTATAAAAAATTACAATGGAATTTCACAACGTTGAAATCCAATTTGTAACAAGCGATTGATAAAAGGGAGTAAAACAAAACGTGTAAGACATTAATAAATGTCGTTTGTGAACAGTTATGTCAAGAGATAAGGGAATAGTTGCAATATTTAACCTAATAATTCTCAGAAATAGTATAAGAAAATAAAAAGGCAAAGAGGAAAAAATGAAGACTAATTACGGCTGATAATTTCATATCAGCTGATTGATAAAGCTAAATGTCAACAGGAGTATGTGATGTCTTTCTAAATAGTCGCGCAACAATCCTAAATAGAAGGCAATTTATACAGCTGGCTCGGTGGGCTTTTCACGTTCAGCTACGGCTTCAGAATTAATGATAGTCTGTCACGCAGGGGATGCGTAAACTAAGCAGATTTCCCAAGTGTTGGCGTGGCACACTACTCATCTCATCTCAACATTTATTCTCAATTTCCAAATAACAATTCGATGAGTAGAAGTGCGAGGCTACAAAATTATATATATATATATATATATATATATATATATATATATATATGGGTGTGTGTGTGTGTGTGTGTGTGTGTGTGTGTGTACAATATACCAATACTCTGTCGGTCGCAATTTTTTTAGCGTAATCAAATTCGGTATTTAAACGTTTTATGCAAATGTTTACTTCTCTATTTAGGGCTTTAAGAAATACAAATATAAATGATACATTTTATGAGGATACCAATCAAGAGATAATATATAAAAAAAGTTCGTACATACTCGTAACAACACAACCGTGAATATTAAGTGAATAAATACAAACGGTAATAAGAAATCGTTCAGTAAATTTTAATTATTCCGGATCGGAACATTTGAAATGTAAACCAAATAGGTCTGCCAACCTCTCAGCGGAAAGAAACCAATTACTGAAATATATCAAAATATAACATTAATTGTATTCAAAACTATTTACTATATCTAGTACTGTAATTTATAATGAATCAGAATAATTTCTATTTCAATCAAACACATTTCAGTAGTTCAAGAAGACGGGGACGGGGATCACTAGATGTATCTCGTATAAAAAAGATCTCTTGAAAACAATATTTGGTATTTAAGCTTCGAACAAAGTGGTTTATTATATAATAGAGTATTGCTTATGTAACATCAGTAGAAGTGGTGGTTTGCTGAAGGCTGAAAACTAAAAAAGTGCAAATATCTCGGTTAATATTCAAGATATAGAATAATTTTTTATAACAATATTTAATGTACATTTAATTTGCAATAAGATTGATTCTATACACTTTTTCGATCCAACGTATAGTAACGGAGATATTTCGAATCAGATATATTTCAGTACTTGTTTTTCTTTCGGGTGAAACCTATTCCTGACTATCTGTTCAGTCCTGCGGGGTTGTCCAACCTGTTTGTTTATAGGTCAGACGCTTTCCGTAGGGAGGTTATTAAAATTGACTGAAATATTTCTCAATATCATTTTCTTTTATTCACTTAATATTCAAGTTGTTGTTAAGTGTTACCAGTATGTAGAATTATCTATTGTATAACTTCAAGTGGAAAAACGGCTTAGTTTACGCAGCCCCTGCGTGACAGATGTTTTATGAATCGGATAGGACAATATTATGTAACCAATTGAGCTTAAAGTTTCGAGTAATGTTGATGGTCTATTTATTTTTCGTTATCTCGAATATTAACAGAATATATGTATGTTTAGTAGACTTTACTATCACAAACTCATGTTAACAATAAGCAGATAGATCATGAAACGATTTATTCCAAGCTTATATAATATCAAATGCTATTGTCTTCGTAGTTTTATTTTTCATGTTTTAAAATTTTACGTTCTTCCAAGATTAATGCCGTTCTCGATATTTAACAGCTTCGAGCAAAACTAAAGATGCACTTAGCTAATGGCTGAATTATCGTATAGAACTCTTTGAAATAAAAAAAATAGAGAATGGAGAATCAGGCAGTGGAGCGTGAGAAATATGCGAGGCGAAGTTTTCATTAGGTACAAAGTGCATTTCATAACATGAATTGGCTATGATGATCAATGCGTTATGGAGAACACAACGCTGAAGTGAACAAGCAAATTAATTTCCACACATTATTCTCATTAGCATGTAAATGAGCAGCTGATTAATTGTTGGGAAGCTGATTTTTATACTTCTAATTAAGAAATAAATTCAAGCAATTACTATGTTATGATTACATTGGATGTGTAATGATTGGTTAAACTATCTGGGAAACTAAAGAACTTTATCAATGAAAATAAAATCGCTCGCAGCCTAGAGTGAAATAAAGGTTTTACAGGAAAACAGGAGGTTTTCGAGGGACGCGCACATCTGATAAGATTCGCTGATATAAATGAGAGAGAATGATATTAGCTAATGAGGAAGGCGGCAGCCTTTGTTGTCGGTTAATTATGATGCAGAGTGAAGGAGGAATAGGAGAGTAAGAGAAGTAAATAAAACGCCATTGGATCTAATCAGCAATGCAGGGGGTGTACTTACTGGCTGATCAGTCAAACAGAATCAGCAAGCAGCACCAACGCCTCCCAGATACTGGATAATTGATAACCTACAACGGCTTTATCAGTTCGAAGCGAGCAAGTTGCGACTCAACCAAATTTAAAAAAGTCCGACACGCAGGGGGTGCGTAAATTAAGCAGATTTCCCTCGTGAAGTTTTGCAATAGATAAATCTCCGGAAAGAAAAACAAATACTGAAATATATCTGAATAGAACATATTAATTTTATTGAAAACTGTTCACTATATGTAGTACTGTAATTTACAATGAATCAGAATAAATTTTACTTCAACCACTCAAATTTTAGTAGTCCAAGAACTTAAGCCAGGGGATGAAAAGAACATATTTGCATGAATCTCGTATAATAAAGGACTCTTGAAAACAGTATTAGGTATTTAAGCTCCGAATAAAGTAGTTTATTATATAACGCAGTATTGTTTATGTGACATTAGTAAATGTGGGGGTTTGCTAGAGGCTGAAAATTGAAAAAAAATGTCTGTCACGTAGGGGCTGCGTAAACTAAGAAGATTTCCCACGTGAAGTTATACAATAGAGAAATCTCCATATGAGTGCCGAACAGTTACGGAAACGGCCGAACTAGCTTTCGGTGGGAACGATTAGAAGCGACCATAGCTCGTCCGTTACACTTAATAAAAATGCAAATATCTCGGTTAATATTCAAGATAGAGAATACATGTATATAACAATATTTATAGCAAAGTTAATTTGCAATACGTTTGGTTCTATACAATTTTTCGATCCGACGTATAGTAACGGAGATGTTTTGAATATTCGGAATTTCTCCCTCTAAACCCCCCCTCTCCCATTGGTCCGATTTCAGTCGTTAACGAACTTGATCTTTCTTGTTACATAAAACGATTAAATACCGAGTTTGGTGACGATTAAAGAAAAATTGCGACCGCTAGAGTGTTAACAGACAAATATATATATATATATATATATATATATATATATATATAGTATTGAACGGACCTCATGTTCGTCATCCCCTGGGTATGATCGATGGACAGCAATGTTTCGAAAACCGCGTCTTGAGTACGACCTCAATAGCTGATTTCCCTAAAGGGAAATCTGCTAAAATGCAAATATGTTAATATTCAAGTAAGAGAATGAATATATATATATATATATATATATATATATATGTGTGTGTGTGTGTGTGTGTGTGTGTGTGTGTCATTTTGAGCAGACCTCATTTTCGTCATCTCCTAAGTAGGATCGATTGCCATTTGAAGAAACTTTTCGATAATCACGCCAGGAGCACATCCTCAATAGTTGATTTCCCTTAAGGGGAATATCATAAAGGTTTAGTTGTAACATCGTTTCAAAGGTTAAATTTTAACTCAAATGCAACATGATATTCGACATTTAAAGTTAATTTCCATTTGGTTCGCTGTTAATAATAACATATGACTTACAAGGGTGTAAATTTTTTTAATTGCCAGGGACCAAATAAATAATAAATGATGAAAAAAGTACTGTAAAGAAATAGTTTAAAATAGTATGAGCAGTTCTGATCATCATATTAGCAGATAGCATAGAATGGTTACGAGCTTGATGGAGTCATCGAGAGGGAAATTAGTTTAGAAATTCCTAAACTGTCCGATTCAATGTTCTGAGAGGAAAATGTCGAATTTCAAAAACAAATGTTGAATTAATAAATTATTCATGAAATATTCAAGAGTCGGAGGTTATTGAGAAGGCTGAGAACTAAGTAAATTTACAAAGAGAAATAAAAGAAAATACCTGGGCGAGGGTTTTGGGAATATTCTTTAATGTTGACCCCGGAAAGGGCTTCAAGGGCGATCAGAGTACGAAGCAAACAGAGAAAATGAAGAAAGAAAAAAAATAAAATTAAAGCTTAAACATCTCAAATAATAACCCGGCAAAAAGGAAGGAAACTCCACGGGCTCTTCATCCATTAATTTATAAATGAAATAAAAACTTTAGAATTTAGAGGAGAACATAAAACTTTCCACGGAAAACGTGGCAAGTGTTTATTAATTACTAGGTTAAGTTCTAACAGAAAATTATTAATTAGCACAAGATCTGCATACAGTCAAAATCTGCCGAGGGCACCCCACGTGGCTCCAGTTAAATTCAATAAAATGTTTTGTGCAGATCATTTAAAATGATTTTATTTGAATGTAATACACGATATTTCCGTTCCAATGCATCGGATCAAAAAATGTCATAGAACATAATGAAAAACTCTTCATGATGTACAGAATGTTTCCAAATAAACTTCATGTATCTCTAACAGATGAATAAATTTGAAAAGGAGGTGAACAATTATTCTGTCAACCAATCCTTATTACGGAATTTCAACATCCTAATGTAAGACGCTGTAGCAGATAAGCTTAAGGGAAATCAGCTATTGAGGTCGTACTCATGGCGCGATTTTCGAAAATTTTCATCAAAAGTCCATCGATCCAACCCAGGAGATGAAAATGAGATCCGTTCAAAAGTTTATATATATATATATATATATATATATATATATATATATATATATATATATATATATGTGTGTGTGTGTGTGTGTGTGTGTGTGCCTGCTAACGCTCTAGTGGTCGCAACTTTTGTTTGATCACTACTAAACTTGATATTTAATGATTTTTCGCTCGATATTTTTGTTAATTGCTGAGGAGGCGGGGTTAGAAGGGGGATTTTTGAAATTCAAAATATTCCAGTTACTATACGTCAGATCGACAAATTGTATTGAACCAATTTATTGAAAATTAAATGTACTATAAATATTATATTATACTTTATTCTCTATCTTGAATATTAACATAGATTTTTGCATTTTTCAGCCTTCAGCAAACCCCACCCAAGGGACATAAACAATACTCTGTTCTATAATAAGCCACTTTATTTGAAGCTTAAATACCAAATATTGTTTTCATGAGACCTTTATTATACGAGATACAATCAAATATGTTCTGGTGACTGTTGTGAATGTTCTTGGACTGCTATTTAAAATTAATATGATATATTTCAGTAATTGTTTTTCTTTCCGGCGAGAGGTTGGCCTTTTTGTTTGCATTTCAGACACTTTGTCTGTAAGTTGGGAGGTTATTAAAATTGAAATATTTCTTATTAGCATTTGTATTTATTCACTTTATATTCACGGGGGTGTTGTGTTCTAGTATGTAGATTTCTCTATTACTAAACTTCACGAGGGAAACCTCCTTAGTTTACGCAGCCCCTGCCTAACGGACTTTTTGTTAGTTTTAACCAAACTTGATATTATATGTTTCTTGTAACATTAAACGTGAATTTGCCAGTAACTGAAATAAGATGAGGATTTGTGTTTAGGAATTTGAGCCGATCTCATTTATGAAAACAATTGCAATTTTTCGTATAAGGGTAATTTGCGCATATTATTAAAGTACAATTACAGTCCTGTGAAATTTCATTGTTACAAAGAGAATTCTTGTAGCATCATTTGATCTTCATAAAGAGAAGTGGACAAATATAAAAATCGGTATTGATTCGAATTCAAGGAAATACATCAATTATTATACAATATTCTATTTTGGGGACAGGGCTTACTCTACATGCAGAATTAAACAAAGGTAAGGTATTTAGATATTCTATTAATTCCATCATGCATTTATACGGCATTTAAAAATGTATAAATGCAATTGGTTAATATGTATAACAGACAAAATATTGAAATGACATTACTTTTTTAAAATGATTATATCAAATATTACATTAATAGCCTTAATTTAATTACATTAAATATTCAAACCCATTTTAAACCCTTACTAATGATTTATAATAAATATTGTCTTTACAACTTTTTAATTAAATACATTTTTTTTTACAGCAATAATTAATAATTAATTATTAAGCGATAATAGCTTTCCAAAAGTAATACCATTTTTAGCAGATTTCCGTTAAGGGAAACCAGCTATTGAGTTCGATGCGATTTTCGAATTTTATCTTGAAATGTCCATCGATCCTACCTAGGAGATGCCGAATTTGTATATATATATATATATATATATATATATATATATATATATTTATCTATCATCAATAACATAAGTAGAAGAATGTAGAGAAGTCTCATGCGGGAGCGGAAGATGACGGGAGCCTTACCAGTTAATTGAGTTTACTTCTTTACCGTCTGGCATTACTGGAAGCGATTTCCAGTGAGATTCACTATTACAAATATAATCTTACGTGCAAAACTTTGCCTATACTATGTGAGCTCGGATTGGCTTTTGAAAGAAAATATGTTCATTATAGATGATATTTAATTGTAATAAATGCTACCCATGATTATGGTTTGAACTATTGAAAAACTGCGAGTCAAAAAGTGTAGAGGGATAGATTAGGAATACATTTTCATTTATCCTTCAAAAATAAAATTTCTATTCTATTAATCCCCAAAAGTTACCCTTTAGGGTTGGCTATTTCGGAAAATCATTACGTCGTGGAGGGAAGTGTAATTGTACACATTGAAGTCTTACTATCAAAATACCATCATCAGAATGATTTCCCAGGCATCGCCGGGTACCTTAGCTAGTCTATCTATATATTTGTCTGTTACCACTCTAGCTGTCGCAATTATTGTTAAATCGTTACCAAATACGATATTTAGTCGTTTTATGTATAAAGACTGATCAAGTTCGTTAACGGCTGAAATCGGACCAGTGGGTATAGAGGGAGAAAATTTTAAAAATTCGAAATATCTCCGTTACTATAAGTCGGATCGAATAAATGTATATAATCAATCTTATAGCAAATTAAATGTACTATAAATATTGTTATATACATTTATACCCAATCTAGAATATTAACCGAGATATTTGCATTTTTCAGTTTTCAGCCTTCAGCAAACCCCCACTTCTACTCATGTTATACTAACAATACTCGGTTATGTAATAAACCACATCATTCGAAGCTAGATACCAAATATTGTTTTCAAGAGACATTTATTATACGAGTTACTTGCAAATATGTTCTGGTGACCCCACCTTCTTAAATTTTTGGACAACTTAAAAATTTGATTGATTGAGATAAAAATTATTTTGGTTCATTATAAATTAAAGTAATATAAGTAGTAAATAGTTTTCAATCAAATTAATAAGTTATATTCAGATATATTACAGTAATTGGTTTTCTTTCCGGTTTGAAGTTGGCAGAACTGTTTGTTTACATTTCCTCTGGGAGGTTTCTTATTATAGTTTGTATTTATTCACTTAATATTCATGGTGGTGTTGTGTTACCGGTATGTAGATTTATCTATTGTCAAACTTCACGCGGGAAATCTGCTTAGTTTACGCAGCCCCTGCGTGCCGGACTTTCATTTACTAGCAAAGAATTTAATTTTATTTCAAAATTCTGAGAGTGCCAACGGAAATGATCTAAAATATGAGCTGATTATCGAGTATGGATTATCGATAGTAAGAGCAAGGAGCTACAGGGGAAGTGGCACTGAACTAGGTTAACAGCCGTTACGTCACCGGTTTATTTATATTTCAATAATGCGGCGGATGATAAACGACAAATAAAAATTCCGAACAAACAACCCATTCCGCAGAAGAGATATAAGTAATTTTTCAAGGGAATTTTAGGGAAATCTCAGATCAGAATTAATAGGCATGGCGACAGAAGGGGTCCAATGATCGATGACTTGCTTGGAAAGTGAATTTTGTTTTCTTAAAAAAAGAGTCTGTAAACATTTAAAATACCTCTGCTTTTATGATACAAGAATATGGTGCTTCAGCCTCCTCAATCACAAACCTAAATATTCTGAGAAAAGTCTATATTTCATTTTGAACGCGCATTCGTAACGCACTTCCAAAAGGTATTGAACTAGTAATCATTATTTTAAAATACATTGAAGAACTTCATGTCTGTAGGATTATTTTATACTCATGATTAATTATCTCAAAAATAAAACTCCAATTTGTTTGCCACAATAATCCTTCAACAAATAATTTATGCTGATGTATATTCTATATTTAAGGTAGAGGCGCAAATTTCTCCTAATAATTTATATATAACGCATGTAATTTAAGATTAGCAATAAATGCCAAACAAATTAAAAATAAATTTTATATATTTCCAGTGTCCTATAAATTAACAAATACATTATAATAATTAATGACCTGATATTACACTTCTAAAAATTGTATTGAATCAGATTTGAAATATTTTGCGAAGGATGTATTATTTTTGTTAAAGTAAACCAATAACATTTTAACGTATCCTATTTTATGATCATTTTTTTTTCCATCCAATAGAAATGAATACATTTAATTTAATTTTATTTTAAATACATGTTATTTCACTTAGTGACAGAATGACACATTTCACACAAATAGAAGGAGTAATGGACAAGAATTTCTTTCAAATGACAATAAACAAGGGAACTAACAAAAACAAAACAAAAATTAGAGCATGGAAGTAAATGTGGCACGTTTGAGCTTAAACGTACAAAATTCCAATAGAATACTAAGACTAAATATTAATAAAAAAAAAACATGCAGGAACTGTTTAACAAATAAATACACACATGAATAAATAAATGATTATTTAAAAGTGATGCAATGGATATTTAAAATTTCGTCTTAGCCGTTATCAATGTTTAATCAAAGGAAAAGATAACGTGCTATATTAATTTTAAGAAATTTCTCTTGTATTAGACGTGTTCATTTTGAGAGGATGGATATAATTTCTAAGTATATAACAACAAGGGTCAATCATATTTTACTGAATTAGAAGACAAACTACACCTTGAATAAATAATGAAAGTAACTGATACTCATAATTATTAATAATCTCTCTTAAAAACAAAATTAATTACAGTAAATATTTTCCATGGCGAAATGTATTGAAATAAAATAAAATATTTTTGAATCGATTCGACAAAAATGTGATCCAAATATTTATTAAAACACTACATTACAAAAAAAATATTTTTACTTTTCATTCTTTGTAAAATGCAATCTCATTGAGTAATATTAACAATATAAAATCCACTTCATTATTTAATTTAAAATATAGTGGAAGAATATTTTTCATTGAAATAATCAATCATATTATGTAATGATAGAATTACTCAGTAGCGTATACAGAAATGATATTGCAAGTTTTAAAAGTGGCTGTGATAAATATATTCAGAATTCAAAATATGCGTTTGGTATAATTAAATATATTGTAATGAGTGCTTCTCATAAGTAAATCTGATGTAACTGGTGGTGAAGTCAGGGATTTGTTTATGAAGACAAATATAGAAGGCTAAAACTGTGTTATCATATAACAAATGATAAGCCGGCAGTATGTTTATATTTGTCTTGTAACAAATTTTTAAAATACATCGGTGTCAAAGGGAATTAATTAATCTAAATTAATTAATATGTAGGTACAATTGTAAAATAACTGATGTACATACCCATAATTAGAGTGACTCCCATGTGTCGTGGTGGCTGTCGGGAGTACGGGACTAACAGAACCATTCACTAGGGCAAGCCGCCTCCGACTGGCGTGCCCCACCACCTCGCCTCCCCACCCCTAGGCTACCCCCACTCTCACCCCTATTTACCCCCTCCACTACTCCCTCCCCACCCCTCCGCCACGAGCTATATTTACCTTATCAGGAGAGGTCTCCCAGGGCAGCTAGCTCGGACCGCTGTTATCAGTGCTAGATAGCATCTTGAATGCTAATGCGTTTCATAGGGAAATTGACAAGAGTTTTCAAAGGTCGCTATCGTCAGAAATAGACAAGAAGAGACGCCAGGAGTTCCACACCCCCAACAACTCTATACACAGAATACAAATAAATATTACCCTCACAGTCACTTCAGCTGTGACTTAATGGTATCTTCCAAATGATTTGGATGAGAACTACACGTCGAGTTAATGTCAAATTAATTACAAGAGGAACCCCTACGTCTGCCCTTACAAACCAGACATGGTCAGGATGGTCCCCATCCGAGAACATGCAAGGTGAGGATGGGAAACGGCTTGGAAAGGCTTTAGAGATTAATTAAGATTTTGGACATAATCATTAAGGTTCTATCCAACCCTTCTGTAACTCTAATTGGCATTGTGCGGGCCACAGGAGGCAGGAACGGAATGAAAAGGTACCTAGCCGTCAGGCCTCAACCCCTCTCACCCTCCCCTCGAGACTAGTTGATGAGAATGGAAGTATCCTATTACTCCAACAGACCCTGAGTTCTCTGGTAAGCGTATAATTAAATAAGATGATAATTGTCAACTGTGACTGAAAACGTCGAGCAGCCTCTTAAAGATCTGCTTGAGTGAATAGAACTCATAAAAACGAAGATGCATCCTTGACTGAATGAAGTTGGTTACCTCAATATCGAGTAGGATATCCAAAAGCAAATCCCTCAGGTCTCCTTGGTTGAATAAGAATCCTCATAATGAAGTTTATCCCTTGATTGATTGAAGTTCGTTGCCTTGAGTATCATCGAGAAGGATATCCAACAACAAATCCTTCAGGTCTCCTTGATTGAATGAAGTTGGTTATCCTGAATATCAAGGAGGATATCCAACAACAAATCCTTCAGGTCTCCTTGATTGAATGAAGTTGGTTATCCTGAATATCAAGGAGGATATCCAACAACAAATCCTTCAGGTCTCCTTGATTGAATTTAGTTGTTATCGAATATCTTGAGAATGAACAAAACAAATCCTTCAGGTCTTCTTGAATGAAGTTGGTTATCCTGAATATCGAGGAGGATATCTAAAAACAAATCCTTCAGGTCTCCTTGATTGAATGAAGTTGGTTATCCTGAATATCGAAGAGGATATCCAAAAAAATCCTTCAGGTCTCCTTGATTGAATAAGATTCCTCACAATGAAGTTTTCTCCTTGATTGAATGAAGTTCGTTGCCCTGAATATCGAGTAGAATATCCAAAAAACAAATCCTTCAGGTCTCCTTGAATGAATGAAGTTGGTTGCCCCGAATATTGAGAAGGATATCTAAAAACAAATCCTTCAGATATCCTTGATTGAATTAATATTTCTAAAATCGAATTAGCTTCCTTGATTGAATAAAGTTGGTTGCCCTGAGTATCAAGAAGGACATCCAAATACAGATGCTTCAGGTCTCCTTCATTGAATTAATAATGAAGTTGGTTATCCTGAATATCAAAGAGTATATCCAACAACAAATCCTTCAGGTCTCCTTGATTGAATGAAGTTGGTTATCCTGAATATCGAGGAGGATATCCAACAACAAATCCTTCAGGTCTCCTTGATTGAATGAAGTTGGTTATCCTGAATATCGAGGAGGATATCCAACAACAAATCCTTCAGGTCTCCTTGATTGAATGAAGTTGGTTATCCTGAATATCGAGGAGGATATCTAAAAACAAATCCTTCAGGTCTCCTTGATTGAATGAAGTTGGTTATCCTGAATATCGAAGAGGATATCCAAAAAAATCCTTCAGGTCTCCTTGACTGAATAAAGTTGGTTGCTCTGAATATCGAGGAGAATATCCAAATACAGATGCTTCAGGTCTTTTAGATTGAATTAAGTTGGTTGCCCTGAATATCGAGAAGGACGTCCAAATACATATGCTTCAGGTCTCCTAGATTGAATAAGATTCCTTATAATGAAGTTGGTTGCTCTAAAAACCTAGGAGCACAACCAAAAACAATTCCTTCAGGTGCTGATAAGGAAAGATCCTCAGATTATTTCTCAAACCACTGTGTCTTGATAGATTGGCATATGATTTTCTCACTCATGACGTCATACCACATTATTCTCTAATTCTCCTGTAATAAGAAACCCATGTATGTGAACAGACTTTATATACTGTAAGTTGAGCATGGGATGTTCATTGAGGCGATTGTTTCAAACAAAAATGGAATGTGTCGAAATAGTGGCTAAAGATTGAGTAACAATAAAATGTAAATAAGTCGCTTAATGTTTCAGTTAGAGAATAACCATATAGAACGAACAACAATTGTAGAAGACTACATAATTGCTTATATAACATTTTTCGATTCGACTCGTAATGAAGGAAATATTACGACATTTTTATTCCCCCCCTCTCTCTCCAATCCTTCTTGATTATTCGTTTTACATGGAACGCTGAACATATATACAACAGATTTAATTTATGTTTTGTGTATGGGCAATAGAGATTTGAAATGTTTTTTTTCGAAAACGGAGTAACGAAAACTAAGAAATACATAAATCTCCTTTAATATTAGAGGCGAACAAAAAAAGTATATAAGAACAGCTGTTGAAAATGGAATTTGCAATTAGATTGGTTTTAGCAGATTTCCCTCAAATATGAATATTATCCCTCTCCTTCCTAAATTCTCACTAACAACATGTAAGTGGGGCAAGACTGGAGGGCAGATAAATGTTGTAGTCTGTATACCCATACTAGCTAATGTCTATCATTAGTCAGCTTATGCAGGCTGCAGGCTACTGAGGGATGGCTATCTAACCACTCTGGCCTTAAATAGAAATTTCTCTACTAATACCTTTACTGGCGTGAATGAAATTTTTCTTATGATGCCTTTATTGCTGGATGGACTAATGCAGAAGGCAATGGGAATCCACTGCAAGTCCTGGTTACCCTCTTATTACCTTGCTCGCTCCCGTGTATATTATATTAACCGAGTATACATGAATATTAACCGAGCTTTTTGGAATTTCTTAGTTTTCAGTCTACAGTAACCCCCTCTCCCGCTTCTTCCTTCTAATAATTTGTATTTTTACATAGTAATATACATAGAATATGGTGTGATCACGAGAGTGTTATACCAGCACGTGGGAAATCTGCTTAGTTTACGCAGCCCCTGCGTGGCGGACTTTTTAAAAATTATTAATATTTCTCATGACATTAAAGATACTATGAAATCCTCTTCAAACCCCTCCCGATTTCCAAGTTCTATCTCAGCCGATCAATCAAATAAAACTTAAAAAATGAAGTAAGCTAGGGCGTAAAATGTGAAATACGTATGGGTTCCTCGCAAATATTTGTACGTAACTTACATATGAGGGATTTAAGCTTGGAATAGCACGTTTGGTGATAAACTGAAGAGTAAAAACTAATATACAATAACGCGATCAATATTTGAGATGGGACTTAGGTTAGCCAAGTATTTTAATAAAGCGTTGGCCTTAATCGCACAGGGTAAACGTAAAGTGGAAAGTTCGATTCCCGCCTGGGCAATAGGAATTTATTAAATCAGTAACTCATTAAATAAAATCCAACCCTGGCTAGAATAAAATTCCGTCACGCAGGGGCTGCGTAAGCTAAGCAGATTTCCCATGGGAAGATTTACAAACAAAAAAAAAAAAAAAAAAAATCTGAATGCTGGTAACACCACCGTAAAAGTTAGTGAATAAATACAAACGCTAATAATAAATCTTTCAGTCAATTTACAAGTTAATAATCTCTTCAACGGAAAGCGTCTGAATTGTAAACAAACAAGGCAGCCAAACTCGCTGCGCTGAATAATTTTTTGAGACAGGAAAGAAGAAATATTAATAAAATATAGCTGAACATAACATATTAATTTTATTGAAAGCTATTTACTATAGTTTGTGCAGAAATATGTAATGAACCATAATTTATTTGATCTCAATCACTCAGATTTTAGTAGTCCAAGAACAAAAGTAGGGGAGGGGGGAGGCGGTCAACAGAATGTATTTGTTTGGATCCCGTACAATAAAGGCTTGATGAAAACAATGTTTGGTATTTAACCGTGCTTATTATTACTGTGACACAAGTAGGAGTGGGGGTTTACTGAAAGCGGAAAACTATAATATCCAAATATCTCGGTTAATACTCATTATACGGAAAATATGTATAGAACAAAATGTATAGTAAATTTAATGTCCAATAAGATTGTTTCTATACAATTGTTCGGTCCGACGTATTGTAACGGAGATATTTCGTTTTTTCGAAAATCCTCCCATCTCAGGGGGGGGCCGTTAACGAACTTGACCTTAAGGGAAATCTGCTAAAAGAGTGCTAGATAACCCGTCCCAATTAGCAATAGTAGCAGAAAGTGGACGTTATTAAACAATAATCATATTTGAGATACCAAAATCATATTATAGAGACATCAATTTCCAACAAGAAGAATTATTAAGTGTTACATCTACGTCTTTGTATACGAAGAACAGTTATATATAATCCTCGAAATTAAAATTCAGTAAAACACTTAATTTGACCGATTTCCGAAGAAGAGCGGTCGAAAATTTGAACGCTAGAGAGCTGATAGGATGCACGATTTGAATATGACAAGAGAACAATATTGAGTTTAATTTAGTCTGTTTCTGAGTGGATAAGGGTCTCATAAAACTTATTTCCGCATTTAAACGTGAATGAGGATAATTTAGCACCTTTCGAGTGGGTAGAAAGGTCAATACCGGAAATGTATACTGTCCTACATACCGATCTAAAAATAAATAAAGAATTGTGATCAGATAAAATTTAAGAAATATAAAAACTCCTGTTTTTTTCCCCAATGCAATAGAATTTATGAAGTTTCGTCTAGTAAGAATTAGTACTAAAAACATTTAAAAAAAAAGTACATCAGTCAAACAAGACAAATACGCAGTGTCAATAGGTGAACACGTGTTTGTAAAAATTAACAAAAATAGCTCTGATAACAAGTGTCCCCGCTGATATGTTATCAGCTGTAATTCTAAAAAGGGAGGCTCAGGTTCGCCAATCAACAAAGTCAACACTCCAACATTATATTGCTAACATACGTCTAATTTATTTAAATATATATATATAGCAGAGCCGAAGGACTTCTGTACAATATTAAATCCCACTCGTAGTTGCACAATAAACTCATCCATCAAAAAAAAAAGAAGGAAAGAAAAGACGTTGATAAAAATGTTTACAGTTTGTAATTATTGTTTATTTTGCTCTTAACTCAAAATAAAACGTGTTTAATGTTTTAAATGATACAAAAGTAAACGGGGTTTTCTAATTTAAGAAATGATAATAAGAACTGACGAAATGTCAATGTACATATTATTAAGTGTGATTACCTTCAGGTTCTTGCAATACAACGTTGGATGGTTATAAAGTTAGGATTTCATTAATCAGTTGTTAAAAACATAATATTCTTCCACGGAGCATTTCAAACCATATTCTACTACTCAAACGGATAATTTTTCCTCACAACTACACCTTTATTATATTCCTTTTAAGGGAATTCAGCTATTGAGGTCTTACTCATGACGCGAGTTTTGAACAATTTCCTCTAATGTCCATCGATCCTACCCAGGAGATGACGAAATTGAGGTCCGTTCAAAATTATATATATATATATATATATATATATATATATCTATATATATATATATCTATATAGATATATATTTATCTGTTAACGCTCTAGCGGTCGCAATTTTTGTTTGATCATTACCAAACTTCATATTTAAGCGTTTTACATAAAAAGAGAGATCAAGTTCGTTAATGGCTGAAATCGGACCAGTGGGAGGGGGGGGGGTTTAGAGGGGGAATTTTGAAACTTCGAAATATCTCTGTTATTATACGTCGGATCGAAAAATTGTATAGAGTCAATCTTATTGCAAATTAAATTTACTGTAAATTTTGTTCTATACATTTATTCTGTATCTTACATATTAACCGAGATATTTGCATTTGTATCCATGTGTATGGTCGGCAGGAGTCGGCAATGCTCGGGACCCTCCGCCGAGAGCTAGTGCGGGCCGTTTCGGTAACTATTCGTGCCTCGTGAATAGGTTTAGAGATGCCCTACTACTACTGTTGTTAATAGGCGGTTTTTTCTATTGTAAAACTTCACGTGGGAAATCTGCTTAGTTTACGCAGCCCCTGCGTGACGGACTTTTTACATAGAGATAGAGATTATGAAGTGAGTTGAGATCACTTGTTGTGTCATACCAGCAAGTCGGACGGTCTTTTGTCTTAAGTATGCGGCAACCAAGTACAACTTTCAAATGGCAAATTGTTCTGTTATCAACTCATATCGTAACAGAATTGACTCATATTGAGAGTATAACACTAACTATGAGACAGCTCGACAGATAGATAGAAAAACAATTCCTGACATATATATGAATATAACATATTAATTTTATTGAAAACTATTTAGTATATCTTGTACTGTAATTTGTAGTTAATCAGAATAATTTTCATCTCAATCACTAAAATTTAGTTTAGTCAAAGAACTTAAGAGGGGGGGGGGGATTACCATGACATATTGCATGTATCTCGTATAATAAAGGCCTCTTGAATACAATGTTAGGTATTTAAGCTTCAAACAAACGGGCTTATTATATAACACAGTATTGTTTATGTGGCATGAGTAGAAGTGGGGGTTTGCTGAAGGCTGAAGACTGAAAAATGCCGATATCTCGGTTAATGTTCCAGATAGAGAAAAAAAGTATATAACGATATTTATAGTACACTTAATTTGCAATAATATTGGTTCTATACAAATTTTCGATCAGAAGTATAATAACAGAAATATTTCGAGTTTTATAAATTCTCCCTCTCTAAGCCCTTCCTCCTCCTGATTTCAGCCGTTAACGAACTTGATTTTTTTTTTTTTTTTTTTTATATAAAACGATTAAATATTGAGTTTGGTAACGACCAAAGAAAAATAGCGATCGCGAGAGCGTATATATATATATATATATATATATATATATATATATATATATATATATACATATATATATAATTTTGAACGGACCTCATTTTCGTCATTTCCTGGGTAGGATCGATGGAAAATCGCGTCATGAGTACGACCTCAATAGCTTCATTGGAAATCTGTTAAAAGGATAATTAAAAAAGTTAAGATGACATCCCAATTTCGTGAAATTCACATTCAGTCTTATTATGAGAGGCTTAGGGGTTATAATGTGAGGTGACATCATCAGTCTGCAATTGGAACAAGTGGGAAATGTGCTTAGTTTACGCAGCATCTGCGTGACCGACTCGACGTTTGAAGAACTTATTCAACTGGAAATACGAATAGTTTTGGCTAAGTGCTGTAGCATTTCAGAATCAAGAATGCATTCATTTATATTACAATTCTCAAAGTATGAGCTTTTCTTGTCTCGTTTGATTGATTATTGTGAGACGGCTAATCTTGTATATTTAATTAGGCGATTAAAGAAATAGCACTAATCTTGTCATGGAGTAAATCGATCAATTAGTCTTTTCCTGTCATCTGTCAATCATGCAATAAAATCAGCAAATTATGCCATAATTTAACGTATGACATTTCATTTTGCACTTTAAACGTTCATTTGGATCTTTATTACAATTGAATGATATATTTTGGAAAGATAACTTGCGCACCTATTAGCAGATTTCCTTTAAGGCTCCGCTATTTGTATATTTTGTTGTAGTAAGATGTAACAACATGCATAGCAAATCTAATTTGCGATAAGATTGGTTCTATAAAATATTTCGACCCGACGTATAATGACGGTGATATTTCGAATTTTCGAAACCCCCCTCCCAATGGTCCGATTTCTGCCATTAAGGAACACGATCTTTACTTATGTAAAACTTTTAACGGACCGCACTTTCGTCATCTAATGGGTAGGATCGATGGACATCTTTCGAAAATCGATTCAGGAGTAAAACTTCAATAGCTTATTTCCCTAAAGGGAAATCTAATAATAATTCTTCAGCCTCTAGATTAATATAGAATAAAAATGGAACGATAATTTTACTGAAGCAAGCTCATTTTAATAATAATGTAATATTTGCAACTAAAACGACACTTGCTGTCATCAGTTTCTATCAAAATATAAAATCAGCAATATTTGTTCCAGCTGTTTATGAGAGATATAGGACCAGCAATGAGGCTATTTAAAGTTAATTCGCTGGCTAAATAGAAAGATAATGGAAAACAATTACCATCAACTGACTTAATAAATTTTTTAATTAAGTGACAAAAAATGACGTAATTCAGGAAGACAATTTTTCGTGTAAGAGGGGATACAAGAAAGGGTGGGAACCCATTTCGCAAATGTTGTGTGATCTAAGCAGATTTCCCAAGTGCTTTAGTGAAGAGGAAGACGGAAATACAGCCAATTTCTCCGAATTACCGAAAAGTCCGTCACGCAGGGGCTGCGTAAACTAAGCAGATTTCCCACGTGAAGTTTTACAATAGAGAAATTTCACGAGAGCCGAGCAGTCATGGGAACGGCCGAACAAGCTTTTGGCGGGAAAGTGCCCAGATTTAATAAAAATGCAAATATCTCGGTTAATATTCAAGATAGAGAATAAATGTATATAACAATATTTATAGTAAATTTAATTTGCAATAAGACTGACTCTGTAAAATCTTTCGATCCGACGTATAGTAACGGAGATATTTCGAATTTTCAAAAATCCTCCACTCTAAACCCCCCCTCCCACTGGTCCGATTTCAGCCGTTAACGAACTTGATCTTTCTTTTTACATAAAACGACTAAATATCGAGTTTGGTAACGATCAAACAAAAATTGCGACCGCTAGAGCGGTAACAGACAAATATATATATATACATATACAGTTTTGAACGGACCTCATTTTCGTCATCTACTAGGTAGGATCAACGGACATTTGAAGAAAAATTTCGAAAATTCCGTCATGAGTACAATCTCAATAACTGATTTCCCTTAAGGGAACTCTGCTAAAATTGAAATGAAACGTATTTATTTCCACTAAATGCTAACAATCCATAAGAGCATCAGTCAAAAAGTTTGTTTTCTGTAAATAATTTACTAATATAATGACATACAATTTCATTAAATACCATATATAATACATTCGTCATAAAATTAGCTCAATTTCCATAAATAGATTTTATAAAACCTATCATTTTAATACTTACATATAATAAATTAATTTTGTTAACAATCTTAATAGTAGTCTAAACATCTCTTTTAACCCTAAAATTATTTTTAAATTTGCTTTTTTTGTATATTGTCTTGTTAAAGTTGTTGAGGTGTTTTGTTATTTTTGTTGATGTATTCTATATTTATTATAGTTGTTGATGTTTTTTTGCTATTATTGTTGATGTTTTTTGCTATTGCTAACGTTGATGTATGTATTTAGCAGATTTTCCTTGAGGGGAATCAGCTATTGAGGTCGTACTCATGAAGAAATTTTTGAAAATATCAAATGTCCATCCCAGGAGATGACGAAAATGGAGATCAATTCAATCCAATCTTTGTCTGATAACTCTCTAGCGGTGCCAATTATTGTTTGATCGTTACGAAACACAATATTTCATTTTTTTTTTTTATGTAAAAAGAAAGATAGAATTCGTTAATGGCTGAAATCGGTGGGAGCGGGTTTAGAAGGGAATTATCGAAAATTCTTAATATCTCCGTTGTTATGCGTCGGATCAAAAAATCGTATAGAAACAATCTTATTGCAAATGAAATGTTAAATAAATGTTGTTATGTAGGTTTTTTTACTATCTTGATTATTAACCGAGGTATTTGTATTTTTTAAATGTTGTCATTCAGTAAACCCCACTCCTACTCATGTCATATTAACAATTAGCTGTTATGCTATGAAGCACTTTGAAGCCTAAATACCAAATACAGTTCTCATTGAAATTTTACTTATTGAGATAAGTACCAATAAGTGACGCACGTGAGAAATCTGCTTAGTAAACGTAGCCTCTGCGCGATTTTAGCAGATTTCCCTTAAGGGAAATCAGCTATTGAGGTCGTACTCATGACGCGAATTTCGAAAATTTTCTTCCAATGTCCATCGATCCTACCCAGGAGATGACGAAAATGAGGTACGTTCAAAATGATATATATATATATATATATATATATATATATATATATATATATATATATATATATATATATATTTGTCTGTTAACGCTCTAGCGGTCGCAATTTTTGTTTGATCGTTATGAAACTCGATATTTAACCGTTTTATATAAAAAGACAGATCAAGTTCGTTAATGGCTGAAATCGGACCAGAGGGAGGGGGGTTTAGAGGGGGGATTTCCGAAAATTCAAAATATCTCCGTTATTATGCATCGGATCGAAAAATTGTATAGAAGAAATCTTATTGCAAATTAAATGTACTCTAAATATTGTTATATACATTTATTCTCTATCTTGAATATTAACCGAGATATGTGCATTTGTATGAAGTCTGTGGTCGGGTATAGTTCGGAAGCTTCTTCTAACCTTACCTTACCTTCGTTACTTTGTGAGATTTATGCAAATACGTTCTGTTCATCCGCCCCCCCCCCTTCTTTAGTTCTTGGACTACTAAAATTTGAGTTACGTATTAAAATATAAATTATTCTTACAATTCAGAAGCCGTTTCAGTTGGGAATTTATTTTTATTAACTGAAAGATTTCACATTATCAAATCATGGTGGTATTGTGTTACCAGTGTGCAGATTTCTCTATTGTAAAACACAGGGGAAAATCTGCTTAGTTTACGCAGCCCCTGCGTGACGGACATTTTTGCTTTTAGATCAACGTTTTCCCCACTAAAGTTATTTTTCAATTTGTTTTCTTATTGTTGTTTATGCATTTTAGCAGATTTCCCGTGGGGGAAATCTGCTATTGAGGTCGTACTCATGATGCGAGTTTCGAAAAATGTCTTCAAATGTCCATCGATCCTACCCAGGAGAGGACGAAAATGAGGTCCGTTCAAAATTATATATATATATCTATATATATATATATATATATATATATATATATATATATATATATTTGTCTGTTAACGCTCTAGCGGTCGCAATTCTTGTTTGATCTTTACCAAACTCGGAATTTAATCGTTTTATGTAAAAAGGAAGATCAAGTTCGTTAATGGCTGAAATCGGACCAGTGGGAGGGGGGGTTTAGAGGGGGGGATTTTTGAAAATTCAAAATATCTCCGTTATTATGCGTCGGATCGAAAAATTGTATAGAATAAATCTTATTGCAAATTAAATTTACTATAAATATCGTTCTATACATTTATTCTGTATCTTGAATATTAACCGAGATATTTGCATTTGTATTCTGCGTGATACTGGTCACCAGTAGGCTATGTTCGAACTTTCGGGCGAGAGCTCTGGCGGCCGTTTCTATAACTTCGCCCCTCGTGAATAGGTTTAGAGGTTAGGTCAACTGTTTTTTGGGGCTAGAAACTACTGAGTTGTTACGCCCTAAATAATGTTTTAGGTTTAGAGGTTTCTTACTACTACAGTTGTTAGTTGGCAGATTTCCCTATTGTAAAACTTCACGTGGGAAATCTGCTTAGTTTACGCAGCCCCTGCGTGACGGACTTTTTTATAGTTATGATTGCTGTCGATGGTTTTTGTTCTTCAGTTATTATAGTTGATCTTTTTTATTGGTATCGTTGATGTTTTGGTTTTTCTTTTGTTATTTGAGCAATACCGCTTCGCTCACATACACATATGCGCGCGCGCACTTTCAATGGGCCACAGTTTTTCATCTCATAAGATCAAAGGACAGGTGAAGTAATTTTTCTAAATTCGTGATATGATTATATGCTAAAGGGAAATTTTGCTAATAAAATAATAAAAAGTCCGTCACGAAGGGGGTACGTAAACTAAGCAGATTTCGTTCGCACGTAAAGTTTTACAATAGAGAAATCTGCCTAATAACAACTGTAGTAGTAAGAAACCTCTAAACCTAAAAAAAACATTATTTAGGGCGTAATAACCCAGTAGTTTCTTGCCCCAAAAAACAGTTAACCTAATCTCTAAACCTATTCACGAGGGACGAATAGTTATGGAAACGGCCGCCAGAGCTCCAGAACATAGCCTACTGGTGACCACACGCAGAATACAAATGCAAATATCTCGGTTAATATTCAACATAGAGAATAAATGCATATAACAATATTTATAGTAAATCTAATTTTCAATAAGATTGATTCAGTACAATTTTTCGGTCCGACGTATAGTAACGGAGATATTTCGAATTTTCGAAAATCCTCCCCTCTAAACCCCCCCCCCCCTCCCACTGGTCCGATTTCAGCCGTTAACGAACTTGATCTTTCTTTTTACATAAAACGACTAAATATCGAGTTTGGTAACGATCAAACAAAAATTGCGACCGCTAGAGCGGTAACAGACAAATATATATATAGATAGATAGATATATACAGTTTTGAACGGACATCATTTTCGTCATCTACTAGGTAGGATCGATGGACATTTGAAGAAAAATTTCGAAAATTCCGTCATGAGTACAACCTCAATAGCTGATTTCCCTTAAGGGAAATCTGCTAAAATAAAATTTGATTACGCTGCAAAGCTTTTTAAAGCTTCTTCCACGATTCAATGTTACCACTATGTAAAATGAGCTGAATGGTTAAATTACAAAGCTATTACTTTAGCTACCATGAACTGTAAAAGTTCGTCACGCAGGGGCTGCGTAAAGTAAGCAGATTTCCCACGTGAAGTTTTACAATAGAGAAATCTGCCTACTAATAACAGTAGTAGTAATGAACCTCTAAATAATTTTGAACGGACCTCATTTTCGTCATCTCCTGGGTAGGATCGATGGACATTTGAAGAAATTTTTCGAAACTCGCATCATGAGTACGACCTCAATAGCTGATTTCCCTTAAGGGAAATCTGCTAAAACTAATAGGATGCACAGCCTAGCCATTAGTTAAAGCGTTAACCTTAATCATGCGAGCTATACTGTACCTACCTACAGTGGTGCTTTCGATTCCTGCCTGGGTGATAGGAATTCATTTAGATACGAACTCATTAAATGAAATCCTTAGTCCCGCCCTGACTAGAAAAGGGTGGTGACCTGTAGATAAACCGTCCTAATTGTCCTTAGTAGGAAAAACTGAATTTTCAAAATTAATAATAATAAAAGCTAATATAGTTTTGAAAGTGTTGCGAGTCATAGGCGGAGTATATTCATCCGCTACGTCATATCCTTGTGGAAAATATGCTAAGACATAACTGTATAAAAAGGAATTACAGGATCGTTCCAATGACAAAGACCTTATTAATATTCATAATTCAACACACAGGTAGAAGGCAAAACAATACCAAGAAATGATGAAATGATAAGCAAATAAGTCAGTAGCTGATAACAATGAAGAGGTTAATTGAGGAAAATACTGAAGGGAAATAGAATTCTATACATGGGCAAACAATACAGATTTTATTTTTGGCTAAAAAGCTGCCACAAGCACAGCTAAACAAGCTAGACCCTCTATAAAAAGTCACACGGGGGCTGCGTAAACTAAGCAGATTTCCCATATGCTTGCATAAGACTCTTGAGATCTTATCAGACCACATATTCTCTATTTACATACAAATAATCGATGAGTAGAAGGGGCAGGGTTACTGAATACAGAATACAAGACAGTACGAATAACACAATTAACACTTGAGTTATAAAAAGTCCGTCACGCAGGGGCTGCGTAAACTAAACAGATTTCTCACGTGAAGTTATACAATAGAGAAATCTCCATACGAGAGCCGAACAGTTACGGCCGAACTAACTTTTGGCGGGAAACTCTCCTCAGTTATCTGAAGAAAAATGTAAATATCTCGGTTAATATTCAAGATAGATGTATAGAACAATATTTATAGTAAATTTAATTTGCAATAAGATTGTTTCTATACACGTTTTTGATCCGACGTATAGAAACGGAGATATTTCGAAAATCCCCCCCCCCTCCCACTAGTCCGATTTCAGCCATTAACGAACTTGATCTGTCTTATTGCATAGAACGTTTAAATATCGAGTTTGGTAACGATCAACCAAAAATTGCGACCACTAGAGCGTTAACAGACAAATATATATATATATATATATATATATATATATATATATATATATATATATATCCGGGTATCTGAGCTAGTATATATATATATAGTTTTGAACGGACCTCATTTTCGCCATCTACTGGGTAGGATCGATGGACATTTGAAGAAATATTTCGAAAATCGCGCCATGAGTACGACCCAATAGCTGATTTCCCTTGAGGGAAATCTGATAAAAAGTCCGTCACGCAGGGGCTGCGTAAACTCAGCAGATTTCCCACGTGAAGTTTTACAATAGAGGAATTTCATGAGAGCCGAGCCAGTGAAGGAAACGGCCGAACTAGCTTTTGGCGGGAAAGTAACTCTCGTCCGTTAGGCGCCCCATTTAATAAAAATGCAAATATCTCGGTTAATATTCAAGATACTTCGAATTTTAGAAAATCCTCCCTCTAAACCCCCCCTCCCACTGGTCCGATTTCAGCCGTTAACGAAATTGATCTTTCTTTTTACATATAACGACTAAATATCGAGTTTGGTAACGATTAAAAAAAAAATTGCGACTGCTAGAGCGGTAACAGACAAATATATATATATATATATATATATATATATATATATATATATATATATAGTTTTGATCGGACCTTATTTTCGTCATCTAGTCATCTACTTGGTAGGATCGATGGACATTTGAAAAAAGATCGAAAATTGCGTCATGAGTACGTCCTCTATAGCTGATTTTCCTTAAGGCATTTTTAGCAGAATGCATAGAGCAACAATTGTAGATCATCATTAGTTTAAAAAGATTCGTTCTATAACATGTTACAATCCAACTTATAACAACGAAAATATTTGGAATTTTTGGCATGCCCGATTTTTGCCAATAAATATGATCTTGAGCGTTGACTGAGACAGTTATTGTCGAGTATGATATAGATAAAATAAGCATTTTTTAAACAATAAGTAAAATATTGATTGATGATGTCATAACAAAAAGAATTTGCATGGTGGTTCATAACATAATAGCGTAATGCTAGACATAATGCTCAGACTTGATTAGGAGGGGTTTACGGAAGGCCAAAAAATAAAAAGTGTAAATATTGCGTTTAGTATTGGAGATTGAAAATAAATGTAAATAACAATATTTATAGAACATTCAATATGCAGTAAGATTGGATCTATATAATATTTCGATCAGCCGTACAATAACGGAATTATTTTGAATTTTAGAAATCCTCCCTCTAAACCCCTCATCCCACTGGTCCAATTTCAGCCATTAACGAACTGGAACTGGAACTGCATGAAACGCTTATATATCGAGGTTGATAACAAGCAACTCCAACCAACTAGTTGCTGGAACAAACATAAATACGACTGCTAGAATGCTAAAATATATATAATTTTGAATTAACCTCAATTTCGTCTCCTACTAGATAGGATCGATGGGCATTTGAGGAAATTATTCGAAAATCGCTTTAATGAGGTTGGATTCCTGGTGGGATTTTTAAAAGTTTCATCCGACGTCCATAGATCCTACCTAGGAGGTAAATGAGGTCCGTACAAAATTGTATGTATATATATATATATATATATATATATATGGTATATGGCGTTGTTATTCTTTTTGGAGTTTTGGTCAATGTTGGTGAAAAAATCTTAGTTTATGCAGATATTTCGAGAATCTTTATTTTCTATTCTTCAGGGCTGTAAAATTAAAGGTACTACTTCATAATATTGTACATTGTTATTACACATTATTGTAAAAGGGTGTTTTTTCTATTATTACTTACCAAGACTAAACACTATTACACATTACTATTGCTCTTAGGACTAGGGTTGTAGTGGCCTCCCTTGTTTTAGCAGATTTCCCTTAAGGGAAATCGGCTATGAGGTTGTACTCATGACGGAAGGTTTGAAATTTTTCTTCAAATGTCCATCAATCCTACCTAGTAGATCACGAAAATGAGGTCCGTTCAAAACTGTATGTATGTATGTATATATATATATATATATATATATATATATATATATATATATATATATATTTATTTATTTATTTGTCTGTTACCACTCTAGCGGTCGCAATTTTTGTTTAATCGTTACCAAACTCGATATTTAGTCGATTTATGTAAAAAGAAAGATCAAGTTCGTTAACGGCTGAAATCGGGAGGGGGGGATTTAGAGGGGAGGATTTTCGAAAAATCTAAATATCTCCGTAACTATTGGTTGGATCGAAAAATTGTACAGAATCAATCTTATTACAACTTAAAGTTACTATAAATATTGTTATATACATGTATTCTTTATCTTGAATATTAACCGAGATATTTGCATTTTATTAAATCCTGGGCGGGTAATGGACGAAGTGACTTTCCCGCCAAAAGCTAGTTCGGCCGTTTTATTAACTGCTCGGCTCTCGTGAAATTTCTCTATTGTAAAACTTCACGTGGGAAATCTGCTTAGTTTACGCAGCTCCTGCGTGACGGACTTTTCTTTACACAGCAGGGTCATGTTTTGTATATCTATAGTATATTGTCTTTGTTTGTTGAACTATATTATAATTATTGTAGTGCAGTTTTTATATCATGTTAGAACTAATGTTATGTGTTGTTACAATTATTGCTATATTTTGTTGAAGCTATCTTCATGATGTGTTAGGACTATTATGTTATTACCACTTATATTATGTTACAACAGCTATTGTTATGTACTATTATAATTATTGCTATGTTATATTAAATTAAAATTATTCTTATATTATATTAATGCTATTCTTATGTTGTACCTAAGTTACTATTTCTATTGTTATATTTCATTAAAGCTATTCTTATGTTGTACTATAGTTACTCTATATTTTTTATCGCCCCCATCTTCATGTTGTGTTATAGCTATTATGTTATAGTATTCTGCTCAGTTACAACTATTATTGCTATACGTTACCACTATTATTGTTATATATTGTTAAAACTATCTTCATGCTATATTAATGCTACTATGTTGTTGTTATTTTTATTCCCCGGCAGTGTTTGTTGGAAGTGAAGAATGTTTACTTGGAGAGAAAGAAAAAACGTCCAATACTTCGCAATTTGTTTATTTCAGCACTAAGCGCTTTCAAAGACTAATGTCTCCATCTTCAGAGCTACACATGAAAAACAATAACATTAATAAAAACTCTATACATTGCAACAGGGTCATAAAACATGTTAACATCAATAAATAAAATACAAAATAAATATCTAACAATGAACGTAATAAATGTACTTAAGTCATATCTTAAAATAAAAAAAGTCCGTCACGCAGAGGCTGCGTAAACTAAGCAGATTTCCCACGAGAAGTTTTACAATAGAGAAATCTGCCTAATAACAACTGTAGTAGTAAGACACCTCTACACCTAAAACATTATGTAGGGCGTAATCACCCAGTAGTTTCTAGTCCCTAAAAACAGTTAACCTAACCTCTAAACCTATTCACGAGGGACGATAGTTTATGGAAACGGCCGCCAGAGCTCTCGTCGGAAACTCCGAACATAGCCTATTGGTGACCACACGCAGAATACAAATGAAATATCTCGGTTAATATTCAAGATAGAGAATTAATGTATAGAACAATATTTATAGTAAATTTAATTTGCAATAAGATTGGTTCTATACAATCTTTTGATCCGACGTATAGTAACGGAGATATTTCGAATTTTCGAAAATCCCCCCACTAACCCCCCCCCCCCCTTCCCACTGGTCCAATTTCAGACATTAACGAACTTGATGTATTTTTTTACTTTTTACATAAAAAGTTTAAATATCGAGTTTTATTACGATTAAACGAACATTTCGAGCGCTAGAGCGTTAACAGAATTATATATATATATATATATATATATATATATATATATATATATATATATATATATATATAGTTTTGAACGGACCTCATTTTCGTCATCTACTAGGTAGGATCGATGGACATTTGAAGAAAAATGTCGAAAATTCCGTCATGAGTACAACCTCAATAGCTGATTTCCCTTAAGGGAAATCTGCTAATACAGAGAGTGAGAGATCTATGTTGGTATAGGAATATATTACTGACCTACTTGCATGCTTGTTATTTTTATGTTACAATTATTATTCTATTATGTTACAGTTATTAATGCTGTTTGTTGATACAATTATAGTTATATTTTTATCATAGCAACCCTCATGTTGTATTAAAGCTTATTGTTATTTTACTATGTTACAACTGTTTATTGTTGTGTGTTACCATAATTATATGTACATATAATATATATGCACACATTTATAATAATAATGATATGAGTATTATATATATTTGTGGTATGGGGTGCCCGAGTGTTATGTACATGTGTGGGTATGAATATTGTATAGTGTTGAGGTGTGTTTATGGTATTATGTTGCAGTATATGGAGCTGAGTTTGTCATGTCTGTCTTTTTGTTGTCTGTCCGAAATATCGGCATAAACTAAGATTTTTTCTTCAACATTGACCAAAACTCCAAAAAGAATAACACCATATGTAAATATAACCCTGTCGAAGACATCAACACAATTATATATATATATATATATATATATATATATATATCTCTCTATATATATATATTTATATATATACGTCTATTATCCTTCAAGTGGTTAAAATTTTTATTTCATCCTTGCCAATCGGGATGTATAAGCGTTTCATGTAAAACTAAAGGTCAAGAGGGCGGGGTCTAGGGGAAATTTGAAAATTCCAAATATCTCCTTTACTCTGAGTCTTCTAATATGATCTTAATTAAAATAAGTTCAAAAACCGGTCTAATTAAGATATATATTTCTTTCCTCAAAGTTCCTTATCAAATTATTTCCTTTAACGTCAGGTAATTATATAATTAAATTACTGTAAAAATAAAGAAACACTAATAAGCCCTTTCAAAATAAAAAAAATAGGCGAATTTGTGAAACTCTTCTTGGAGTGTTTTGTTTATTACGATATAATATTTACAGAAGTAATCCCCAATTGAAATGTTGATAGAAATGTAATGAACTATAACTGTAATTAATGATCGCCAAAAATGATTGCCTAAGATGATAAGCGGTTTATAGTCTAATAATACAGTATGAAAAACGAAAAGTTCAATTGGATGTTTTACAAAATGAACACCAACAAGGTTCCGTTATATTCGAAGAAGATCTTTTTTTTTTATATTTTATTTTACGTCCACTTTATGCTACTAGGCTACTCGGGACGGGTTATCTACTAATTACCATCCTTTTCTAGCCAGGGTGGGCCAAAAGAGTTTATTTAATGAGTTCGTCACTGCTCGGCTCTCGTGAAATTTCTCTATTGTAAAACTTCACGTGGGGAATCTGCTTAGTGTACGCAGCCTCTGCGTGACGGACTTCTTTCTTCATAAAGAAAGTTCGTTGAACGGCGGCCATTTGAGGAAATTTATCAGGGATCGTGTCATGAGTACAGCCTATTTTAGCTGATTTGCCTTAAAGAAGAAATTGTAAAAAAAAAGTAACCTATAATATTTATGAAGGCACGTGGAAACCAAATTAAATAAAATAAGAATGAATTCTGAAAGAGTATGAGGTCATTGATGTATTGGGCAAATTACTCCACTTGAAGCGAGAGATAAGTGACTTGTTGCTATTTTTAACATTTGTTTTTCATAAGCCTACACTCGAGAGGTTCTAAATTTTAATAACGTGGATAGCAGCAATAAGCCGAAGGGAAAACAGGCACAAGAATCTCTGGGAAATACATTCAAGATTTTGTTGTACAGGAAAACGTTCTCAAATATTTTTATTATACGCAACACGAGTAATTAAATTAATTTATTCAAATAAAACAATATTATCAATGTCGCTTTATATCCACAAATAAAGCTCAATCCAAAATATTCATCATATATCATAGTTGACGTTATAGAAATAACTATATACTATCTGCAACCATTAAAGCTTACTTGGTAATGTGAACATGACAAAAAACAAAATGAGTTGACAAAAAACTCAATATGATTGTTTAAAGTGTTAACTAGGAAGCCTTGCTGTAAAAACATCATCACTATTCAGTCAACAATGATTCCCCAGGCATCACAGGGCACTTTAGCTAGTACTTACATCATTTTTAATTGGCCTTGGCAGCTTAAGGTGGTACTCATGACTCGATTTTCAAAATATTTCTTCAATGCTCATCGATCGTACCTATAGGATGAGGAAATTGGGTCCTTCCGAAATTATTGGGTTGTTCGATAATTAACCCTCAGTCGGGCGCGTAAAAATATTCCGCCTTCGGGCGCGTGTATCTCAGAGATACAACCCCAACCATTTTTACGGAAATACTGTTTTTTAATATATATTTTCCACTAAAATGTTCAGTGTGTAATTAGAAATCATATCTGAGGAAGTATTTGTTTGAAAGAAGTAAATAATTTCAAAATTGACACGTACTATAATAAAAAAAAATCATGGTAGATAATATAACCAAGTTGGTTATAGATTCATTGTTATTAAAACCGTGGACGATAATTTTTAAAATATTATTAAAACATACAAATACCAAAAAAAAATAGTTTAATTTCACATGTCTTAATTATTCATAATTCATTTCAGTTCGCGAACAATATAAACAAAATATCTAAATATAACTTCATTCAAAAACAAGTTGCACGAAATCACTTTTAGATAAGACTTATTAAAAATCATCTAAATTTTAATGTACCAATCCTATTAAAAATACCAGTTTAATTATTATCTCTTTTGCAGAGCTGCATTACAATTAGTACAAGGCGTGGAACTATGTTGTAAACAAATTTTGCTTTTGCCAAGATCACAAGAATAATGAGTAAACCTACATTTCGTTCCAGTTTTGATTGGTTCACATAATTAGCTTTAGTTCGTTGTAGTGGAGGGAGTTTTTTAATGGTGTTCTGTACTTGAGTTCAATGTATGGTCCATTGAGTCTCTGTACTCGTAAAGTTTCGTCCATAGTTCGGTTGATAAACGTCTACTGTAGTCACTGCTTCATACAATATTTTCTTGAATAAGTTCTTCTGAAAGCTTATGTATGAGCAAAATAATAGAAAAATTGGTTTATATGGTTCCATTTAATAAAGAGAAAGTTAATTGATGTATTTATGAAATACAGATTTCAAAAAAACCTACGAGATCGGGCGCGTGGTATCTAGGAGATGAAACTGAATGCCAGGTGAAACACACGACTCCATCAAACGCAATGACACTACTGACCTTGAGGGGGAGTCCTATAAACCACATAACTCGAAGCACTACGCCACCACTCTCTGCTAGGAGGAGTGGCAAATATTTTTCTAGAAACCGTGTATCTGACAGATCACGCGCCAGACGGAGGGTTAATGTCGTTTTTTTTTTTCTTTTTTTTTTCATATTTTTCAAAATGTAGTTATTTATATTAACTACAATATTAATCAATGATATATTGACCATTTTGTTGGATTACCTTTTGCCATCTTTCGGTGAGACGAAAAATTCCACGTGCGATGAAGCCTTAGTTTTTAGAAACAAAGATCTGGTCCAACTCATTTTTAACCGCCTCATCAGAATCGAAAGTTTTACCTTTGAAATGGTTTTGAACGGAGCGAAACAAATGGTAATTTGATGGTGCTATGTCAGGGCTATATGGTGGATGTGGCATCAGTTCCCAATTGAGCTCAGGTGATTTTTGACAAGTTGTCAAAGAGGTGTGTGGTCTGGCGTTATCATGATGGAATTTGCGATTGGCCAGTTCAGGACGTTTTTTCTTGATTTCTTCGTTCAGTTTCGATAGTTGACAACAGTAGACATTCGAATCAATAGTTTTGTTGGAAGTAACTCAAAGTACACTATACCCTTGTAATCCCACCACACAGAAAGCATAATCTTTTTTTTGTGAATATCAGCTTTGGATGTCGATTGTGGGGCTCATTTTGCTTGGTCCATGATCGGACTACGTTATCGTAAACAATCCGTTTTTCATCACCCGTTATGATTCTTTTTAAAACTGGGCCTTTTTTTAAAAATGGGGGCTGTCGTAAGTGCAAGTAAACGGTTGAATTCGATATGTCGAGCTTCTCTGCTATCTCAACCATTGGGAGGAGGGGGGGGGGTTTCAAGGGGAAATTTGAAAATTCAAAATATTTCTGTTATTATACGTCATATCAGAAAATTGTATAGATCCAACTTTGTTGTAAATTTAATTTCCTATAAATGTTTCTGTATGACTATTTTTTTATACCTTCAATATTGACAGAGCTATGCGGCATTTTTTACTTGTCAGCATTCAGTGTAACCCCGCTTTTAGTTTTCGCGCATTAACAATAATCCAAAATATTATGGACCGCTTTATTCCAAGTTTAAATTATAAATATTGCTTCCAAAGGACCTTTATTAGGTGATAAACACGCATTAACGTTGTGTGATAACACCATCAATTAAGGTCGTACGGTCATAAGTAGTAAGTATATTTTACTTGACTGTTACCATTTCAGCGGTCGCAATATTTGTTTGATTGTTACGAAACTCGACATTTCATAAAAAAAGCTGAAGAAGATCAATATCGTTAATGACTAAAATCAGACAGGAAGTGGGGGGGGGGGGGTTAAATGGGAAGGAAAATAGGAAATATCGGAGGTATTTCAAATGCCGAGTTTGGTCAAACAATCAAAACAAACATTGTGACCGCACTATTATGGGAGACCAATTTTTTAAGTACTAAGTTGACTATAGTAAAGTAGAATTTTATTGGAGTATATTAGAAATAAGCATATTTTGCTAAATGATGTTAAGTTTTTAGAATTATATGATAGTAGTAAGTATGATTCCGATTAGAGAGGTTATAAATCTCTACCTCTATGTTATTTGTGTGTGTGTGTGTGTGTGTGTGTGGTGGGGGGGGGGGTTAAAGGGGAAGAAATCGAAAATTTGAAAATAGTTCCGATATTGTGGGTCATATCAATCGAGCAACCTCAGTTATTATGTGTCGGATCAGAAAATGTTATACAACCTATTTGCTTATTAATGTCCTTTATTACACGTTATTTGTAATATTTTGCTTTCATCCGTCACTTAACCCCCCCCCCTGCCCTACTTCAATTAAATTCATTTATTAACGTCCACGTTTTGCTACTATGGCTAATTGGGACGGTTTATCTACAGGTTACCACCCTTTTCTAGCCAGGGTGGGTCTACGGATTTTATTTGATGAGTTCGTCACTAAATAAATTCCTATTGCCCAGGAGGGAATCGAACTCGCCTCTCAAGGTTTACAAATTATATTATGATTATATTCATGATCAAACTTATACCTGTTTTGTAAAACAATTCATAACAGTACTGAATTACCTGAGAATCGGTCAATTTCTTTGTAATATATTCTTATCTACTCTTCAGTTAGCAATTAAGATTGAATGTTTCTAGGGGTCATTGCAAATAATGATTCAATTGGCCTTGATTGCCGCACAAATGTGCAATATTAATTAATAATTTGTTAATTACCAGGGTCATTATCATTTAGTTTTCATTTTGATAATTATTTGTCCTTCGTCGTTTTTCAACCGCTTCATTAGTTAATTGTATTACACGTTTTGGGAAAACTAATTATTTTAATTGACCATATTAAGTACTGTTATCGAAATGCAAACACATTTGTAAAAAGTCCATCAGGAAGGACCTGCGTAAACTATGAAGATTTCCCCAATGTAAAATATAACCTTACGTCAATAGTAATAGACATTAGTAATTTTGAACGGACCTAATGCTTAACAGATTTTTCCCTTAAGGGAAATCAGCTTATTAGGTTTTACCCGTGGAGTGATATCCGAAAAATTTCCTCAAGCGTCCATCGATCCTACTTAGAAGAAGGCGAATATGAGGTCCGAAAAAATATATATCCGTCCCTTGGCAAAGCTAATTTTGGTCGATTTTCCTAAAGGGAAATCAGCTATTTGGGTTGCACTCCTGACGCGATATTCAAAAAAGTCCGTCACACAGGGGCTGCGTAAACTAAGCAAATTTCCCACGTGAAGTTATACAATAGAGAAACCTGCCTACTAATAACGGCTGTAGTAAAGAATCTCTAAACCAATTCACGAGGGACGTACAGAGGGACGAATAGTTACGGAAACGGCCGAACTAGCTTTCTGCGGAATGTCCCGAATATGGCAGACTTCTGCAGACCACTCACACAATACTAATACAAATATCTCGGTTAATATTCGAGATACAGAATAAATGCATATAACAATATTTATATTAAATTTAATTTGCAATAAGATTGGCTCTATACAATTTTTCGGTCCAAAGTATAGTAACGGAGATATTTTGAAAATCCCCCTTCTAAACATTCCCCTCCTAATGGTCAGAATTCAGTCATAAATGAAGTTGATGTTTCTTTTTACATAAAACGATTAAATGTCAAATTTAGTAATGATCAATCAAAAATTGTGACCCCAAGAGCGTTAACACACAAACGCACGCACGCACACGCACTTGCACACGTCTGATGGAAAAATTGTATTTTCAAAAATACAAAATCGGATATTTTGAATTTTCAAAAATCCCCCTCTCTAAATCCCCCCTCCCACTGATCCGGTTTCTGCCTTTAACGAACTCGACCTTCCTTTTTACATTAAAAAACGAACAATTTGAGTTTGGTAACAATCAAACAAAAATTTCTTCCTCTAGAGCGTTAACAGACAAATATCTATATAATTTTGAACGGACCTCATTTGCGCCATCTCCTGGTTGGATCGATGAGCATTTGAAGAGATTTTTCAAAACCCGGGTCATGAGTACGAGCTCAATAGAGATTCCCCTTAAGGGAAATCTTCTAATATTTCCACAAATGGTCATCGATCCTATTTAGGAGATGATGAACATGAGGCTCGTTAAATATATATATGTTAACGCTCTAGCGGCTGCAATTTTTGTTTGATCGTTCAAAACTCGATATTTATGAACACGAAGAAGGAAGGGAGGGAGGGTTTCAGAGGGATAATTCGAAATCAAAAAATCGGAAATTAAAAATAGGTTATTTTATCAGGTTCATTCCAAGCTTAAACATCCAATATCGTTATCAGCAGATCTCTACTAGATGAGATGCATGCAAATATGTTGTGTGATTAAGTCGTCAAGTAAGATTTTATTTACCGCCTATTTCTGATAGGATTTATATTTAAAAATTAGAGAATATGTGGTGAAATGAGTTCAGTAGTGTATAAGCTAGCAAGCAGAAAATCTGCTTAGTTTATGCAGCCCAGCTTGTTGGACTTCATTGTCATTTTCTAGGTAGGATTCATGGAGGCATGTAGAATGTTTTCGGAAATCGCGTCATGAGTTAGACCTCATGACTTTGCCTAAGGGGAATCTGCTGAAACAGAGGGAAAACGTCCCCCGATAAACGATAGGATATGCAGAGCAGCAATTAGATGTCTGGCAACTTGCTACACACATCAAAAGAAACTTCTATTTTGTTTTGTTTGGAGATTTTAATATTTGTTTGTAATTACTGGCCAATCAGAGCCTCTAATAATGTTTCGGCTTAGTGTCTTTTGCCATCTGATTATGGAAGATGAAAGGAAATGGGAGTTATAAAGATGAATCTCATTAGCACTAATTAATCAAAGCAAGATTTGATGAGTTTCGACTGAGGGCCATCAGATTAGCCAGCTTTTACTGTTCGTAATATATCGAACAGGGAAGCAGGTTAATCAGCAACAAGGGTCAAAAGTGTGAAAAAGATCCTGTGTGAAAAAAACTGAAGACTCAGCAAGAGCAGAACAATTTTGATAAAATATCCATCACATCGAACTTATTGATGTCAAGGGGGTGGGTTGGTCGCTACCAGGAAAGAATCGTACCAGAAACAATCACGGATAATGAAATGTCCTAACAGGTTATAGATTGAGTATACTTTGGAAGCTCATTATTCCACCTAGTCAGAAATATACAAATAAAGAAAGCTTAATCACAGAAGAACTGGAATCTGAGACAGTACCCGTCAATACCTGTACGAGACCCACCCACGGTACCGGGCGAGACATACTTGAATACGAACTATTCAGTCTAAGAGAGAACCCTAAGGATGCTAGAATAATGTCTAGCGAAACGTCGACCAGAACATGTACACACGGTCAATACCCGAAGACTTGGATTATATCATGGAATAATATTCCATTTTAAATAGCACTTCTTACTTTCTATGTGTAAAACGCTTCTTTTAGCTGTTGACATTTTTTCAAATGTCCATCGATCCTACTAAGGTGACAAAAATGGGCTCCTTTCAAAACTATACACATTTATACGAGTAACTCCAGCGGTCGCATTTTTTGTTTGATCGTTACCAAACTCGTTATATATGCGGTTTTTGTAAAACTTATAATATTAAGCTTGTTATCCGCTGAAATCAGATATAATAGCTGTGTAGTCGATTTGTAAACGTACATTTTTACAAAAAATACTGCAACTTAGGTGGAAAAAAAAGCTAAACTTCTCATTTCAAAGTCAAATCCACGTCTCAAACACCGTTAGATTTGGACAGATTTCTCTCAAGGGATACTACTATCAAAAATGTTGAAGCATTTAAATGAAATTACAAAATATATGTCATACAAATCGTTCAAAAAATAATTTATGATCAGGTACACAATCTCCTCGGACCAATTTATCATCATTTATGAATCCTTTAATAAATTTGCTTGTCCTTAATTTAAAAATGTAGGTTATAATATTTACATTTTTATAAATAGTCTAAAAGAAATTAATTAATTATACATAATTATTAAACTGATAATTTTATAAAATTTATTCATGGAATTTGAGCTAATTTCATAACGAATGTACGAGTATTATATATTGTAAGCATAAATGCAATTCAGTAATATCCAAAGGCAGTAATTGGCATATTAGTAATTTCTTCAAAGAAAACAAAAATACTAGGCGTATCCTATTATGTTTTTGTGTGTTAACATTTAATGGAAATTAACATATTTCATTTCATACATGATTGAGCTGAGTAGAGCGGTTGTAGTGTGGTTGATAGATTATTAGTGAGGAGGGGAGGCCCTATGAAGAATTAACATGGCTGATGAAGTAGCACACCTGTTGGGTCTAAGTCGATCCCAGATTTATATTTCAGAGCCGAGACCTACTCCAGGCTTCATCAAATCCCCGGCTAATCCCTCTAATGGGCAATTGCCTCAGGCTCTTTAATAAATAAATAACCACCAGTCGGAAGTTATTGTATTCTTATTCGGACACAAGATGGAGGGGGACAATTTGCTGGAGGGGGAAGGGGTAGAAGTTTGGGAAGACACGGCTGTTAATATTTGAGGAAGGAGAAGTTTGAGGCGACAATGACACCAATCGCATTTATTATGCACATATCAGGGCTGGTAAAAGTTTCACGGAGCAAAACCATTAAATTCCCGAAGAGCTATTATTGGCCCCACTCATGGCATTAATTATATAAAGGGTGTTTTGTCGGTTGACACTCAGATACAAGTAGCTGGCCACATTAAGGAAGATTATAAGGGAAGAGCAGCAGGTTCTCTTAATAATTTATCACAAAATGAAAATAAATTTCTCTTGACAAATCTCAGTAAGAGAAGTCGCCCAGGAAGAATATGTATTTTTAAAATCACTGTACACTGTTAATATTACTGTATGTAAAGAAACTTTTTACTGGGGATAGAAATAATTTATATCAGGACATGAACCTACAATAAGCTACTTGTACAAATTTAAACAAACAAACACAAATATGTGAAATGTGACAATGAGACTGAACAGACATATGACCGATCACCTCTTATATGGCTGTAGATTACTTGACGGACCAAGAACAAGACTCATCAAGTACATTACCTTACAAAACGGGAACTGGCCGACGAACAACCCGAAATTTTTACTCACATACAACAAGGGATTTAATGCATTTATACAAGAATTGGACAACATTTTGTAGATCTTCACCTACTGTTCATGTACATATATAATGTTACCATATGTTTTTATTTTTTTGTTTTTATAATATTTATAATAATTGTACACAAACTATTATTGCATAATTATTGAAATGTGTGTAGTATCCCCAGGATGGATCACACAAAACTGAAACTCCCAGGGATACTCTGCGTAGAAAACAGGAAAAAGGGGGATTGAAACAACAAGCTTAGAAATTAATCCTTGTCTAAATTAAATAGGTAGACAAATTATCAGATAAAAGCGACCTGCTATAAAATAACGAAAATTAAATAATAACAGTTTTTTTGTGAAAATAAAAATTTGTTGAAGTTAAAATTTGGTATTAAAAATTAAATTATTTATTAACGTCCATTCTTTACAACTAAGGCTAATTGGGGCGGGTAATCTACAGGTTACCATCATTTTCTAGCCAGGGTAAAATTTGGTATCAACAACAATATATTTAATATTAAAATATTTATGAGCATGAGGACAATTTAGTTGTTAAATTTGGAGTTGGAGCTCATTTTAGCCATGTGTATCAAGGTAGTTGGTCTTAATAATCTTGGTAAACCTAGAATCATGAGTTCCCAATAGGATTTTATTTAGTGAAGAAGTCACTAAAATCCTTAGTCATGGAAATGAGTGGTAATCTGTAACCCGTCCTGAGTAGCCTCACAAGCACAAAGTATGACTTTATAACTAACCAGAGTTGGGAAGTAATAAATTGTTACAGTTAGTACCATTTCAGTTGCATTGAGTAACACATAACTAGTAGTTAGTAGTTGACAATGAACAAATACTTTTTATAACTACATGTGAAATAGTTTTCTTAACTACCTACTAAATAGTAAAAAGAAATAACTCATATTTTCAACTGCAAACTATTAGTTAATTGAAAAAGTAGTTAACTGAAAAGGTCTTCTGATGTCTGTACTTTAATAGACCCTAACTTCTCCAAATGCCCATAAGACTCATCCAGTAGTAATATCACGAAATTCTTTTCAATCATCGGCAGTTAAGGGTTAAATAATGGCAATTAATAACTAAATTCGTAGTTAGTAGTTTACTTAACTACTAGGTGTAACTACAGTCAAACTATTGCAGTTGTAGTTAGCGGTTAGTAGTTATAGTAACATTTTGCCAAGCATTTAAAATTTGGTATTGTTAAATACTATATTCTTCAATTGTATTGTTGAAGGCTCAGCCGTTTTAATAGTATTTTTTATCCATGGATTAGAGATTGCCATTTCTAATTTTTCAATTCTCTAAACTAAATTCAGTTTTTCTCCTTATTTAAGGTAGTTGTTATTTTTAGCTGCTACGATATTGAAATGAAATGTGTTTATTTCCATTAAATGTTATCATAACAGAAAAGGATACGTCAAATACTCTTTTTTTTTTATAAATTCTATACACAATTTTCAAATAATATGTCAATTAAATTCTTTACAAATTTCTGAATTACATTTATACGCGTATAATACATTACATAAAATTCTAAGAATACATAGTATAAAATTCATCAATTTAAATAATTATATACAATAAATTAGTTTTATTAAGAATCTTAATACAACTCTAAATATGTGCAATGTTTTTACAATTCTAAAACATACATTTTTTTATTTGTTGACTTGCAAATTTATTAAAGGATAACAATCTTTATAAATGATGAAAATAATGCGATTATAAATGATCGTAAATTAATTTAGACCAATATTTATCACAAATATTAAGTAGTTTTATTTAATAATTGAACATTTTTGAATGAGCTCATCTTGTGTATAAAAACATCTGCCAATATCAAGTTCTTTAATTTATTTCTAAACAAAGAGTATTTTTTAATAGGTTTGATACAATCGGGCATGTAGTGTAAATAGCTAAAAGCGCTAAACTCTTACAAATTGATACAAAATATTTACTTGCTAAAGCTAATTTTATAATGTTTTGATAAAATATATGGCTTTTATAAAGAATATGTATAAGATTAGTGTTGCCCGTTAAAAATTGTGTGTTTTTAATTTTGTTGTAACAGTTGTTAGTTTTTCGTGGAATGTATTGGCGATAAGCTTCAGATTTATTATATTCCCTGTCCTATTTATCTGCTGTGCAAGGACGTAATACCTTAGCAACAATACATTGTTGAAGAGTTTCAAACGAAGATAGACTGTTTTTTTTTTGGAAATGGATATAAAGATGGGGAGGATAACAATGTAAATTCCTAGAGGCGAGCGGAGTATCGAATACATGTACAAGGAAAATGTTGAGATTTACGGATAATCTGGATTTGGGGATGCTGTTAGAGGAGCTCTTCCTAGAACCTAGATACAACCATATCCCACACAAATCCTCTCAGACTTACACAACAGTATGCCTTAAAACCAAAATCCGTTTAAATCTCTTTCTCAAAAAGAGTATTGCTATTTTACTTACAAACGTTATTTGTATACAAATGCCGGTTTAACATTGTAGTAAGTATTCAGAAATTCTGGGAATAAATATTTTCCAACGAATTCCCTTAACGTTGTCATAGTTAAGGGGTTATTTTGGAGATATGTGTGGTGTATCAATACATTGTATTTAAGAAATAATAACAAATCACATGTAAAAAACAAAAGAATGAATCATATTGTGTGACTATGGAATAAAGTTGTGTATTTGAATAAATTACAATAGGTAAATCCATTCCAGACTGAATTAAAAGTCCGTCACTGCATGAACTAAGTAGATTTCACACGTCAATTACTATTTCTAAGTAAACATCGGATGAGTAGGAACTTATTGAAGGCTTTGGGTCCTGAAGGCAACTGAATGTCGAAGGTTCTGGCTCACCTTTTTAAAACCCTGTAAGGCCCAGTATAAGGCGGCGAGAGTGGGCGCAGTACAGTGGCATTCCTCAGGAAAACATGTAAGGTCTCAATTGTGGACGAACGTCTTTGCTCCGGATATGCGGTGAGGTGTTGGTCTCAGTAGCTCCAAGTGCTCTCTAGTCGCTGGACAAAGTCTTCCGTGCTGACTCGCTGCTTGCATACAACAGTCGAATGGGTTGACCATGAACCATCTCTGCGGCGCTAGTGATGATGACATTGCCACCTGCTGCATGAATATCCTGAAGCAATATGGGCAAAAGAGAGTTGCAACTGTTTCTGTTGAGCTGAGCAAAGGGTTGTTTTCAGCATGCGATGACACCTCTCAAAACATTAGCTTGCGGATGGTATGCAGTTGTCCTGCAGTGCTGGAATCCCAAAGAGAGCCACTGGAACATAAGACTTGAGTCCGCCCTTGACCCGTCGTGATTCGCGCAGGAACACCAAAACGTACAATCCAGGAGGAACAGAGTGCTGTTGCACAGGTAGTTGCTGAGATGTCGTCAATTGGTTTTGCTTCTGGCCATCAACTGATAGGTCTAGCATAGTAAGACAGCTGAACTGGGCAGTGGGCCAATGGTGTCGATGTGAATTTGCTGAAATCTGACTGAAGATGGGAAGGGAGATGGTGGCAGGTGGTGCGATGCACCTTCGCTTTCTGACAGGCGATGCTCTTGACCACTTGCTGATGTCAGCGATTTGGTTCGGCCATAAATACCGTTTCCCGATGAGTCGGCGCGTACCGGGGTGGCTTAGATTGTGAAGAAATTTAAATATGGCAATTTAAATCGCATGCCTTCGGGCAGATACGGACGGACAGAAGTCGTGGATTTCTTGCAGAGGAGGCTACGAGAGACATGAGGGAACTGCATCCACTTGAGCTGTAGACGAGGATTCTTCAGCAAGTGAGATATTGGGCCGTCACCACTCTGTGCTCCCGTAAGGGCTCCCATCCCATCAGGACCGCTGATTTCCGCCGTTCTTAAGCGCCAGCCACATTATTTTTCACTCCTGCAACGTACGGGAACCCACATGAAGGTGGATGTTTCCGGCTTCTGATGAAAAGCGTAGAGAAGCGGTTTGTGGTCTGACCAGATAGTGAAATGACGACCCTCCCTCTGGGAGCGAAAGTGTTGCACGACTTGATGTATGGCTAACTGTTAGCGGTCACAAGTTGAATAGTTTCGTTGTGTCCGAGTCAATGTCCTAGAGAAGAATCCAAGAGGTCGCCAATTTCCATTGTCCCTCTGCTGTAGAGCTGCTTCTATAGAACTAGAACTAGAATGAGACCTAGCTCCGCTCCTGGAATCGGGTGAGCTATGACAGCTGCGTTCCTGGGGGCCTCCTTGCAATCCCCAAATGCCTTGATGGAATCCTCGGCCAAGAGATAGGAGATTTGTCATTTTTCTTGGCTAGGTGTTCAAGGGTGCTTCAATCGCAGCACCATGGGGAAGGCAACGCCGATAAAAATTAATCAGCCCCAGGAACTTCACTATAGTAACGAGGTACTCGCGAATACCACACCACTACGAAATAAACATTTTCCATTAAATTACATAAAGTCTTAACAGATGACGCCCAATGTATTTGCATGGTTCATGATATAACACTTTATTGTGAATATGAGCTGGTCTGAGTGGGATTGAAAATTTGTATAGAAAGAATGTTATTGCAAATGCAACTTTCTATAAATGTTGCTATGTGCATTTTTTCATTCTCTTGATTACTAACCGAGATATTTGAATTTTTTAGTCTTCGGCCTTGAATAAACCCCCACACTTACTCATGTCATATTAGCTCTAGCTGTCGCATTTTTTATTTAATCGTTACAAAACTTGGAATTTAATCGTTTTATGTAAAAAGAAATATCTAGTTCGTTAATGGCTGAAATCGGACCTGTTCGAGGGGTTTTAAAGAGGAGAATTTCGAAAATTTCCGTTATTATACGTCAGATCGAAAAATTGTATAGAACCAATCTTATTGCAAATGTAATGCTCGATAAATGTTCTTATGTAGCTTTTTGCTCTATCTTGATTATTAACCGAGATATTGCATTTGTTAGTATTCATTCTTTAGTGAACCCCCACTCTTACTCATGTCATTAACAATAAGCATTTATATTATGAAGCACTTTTTTTGAAGCCTAAGTACTAAATATTGTTCTCATTGAACCTTTAAGTTTTGAGATAAATACAAATACTTGACGCACGTGGGAAAACTGCTTAGTTAACACAGTCCAGTGACGGAAGTTTTGGAGAAAGTCCCGGTTTGATTCTGGCCTGCTCACGTTTACAGTTTTTCAAAAATTAATTAACTTAACATAGTTATTGATCAGATAGTAAGCTGTTTGATTCATATTAAGTAATTTATAAGTGAGCTAACTAAATTGGGAATAAGGAATTTATTTACAATATGCTTAATACTTTAGTAAAAGCTGAGGAACATTAATACATATTTTGGTCATAAATACATGTCAAAGATTATAATCTGTCGTTTGAAGATAATTTAGATAATTTGTTTTAGTAAGTATAATGTAATAATGATAATTCTAGTATTATTATTATATACGTAAATGTAAACTGTAACCTCAAACAATGATGGTTTTCACAGCTATAAAGACATTTGTTAGTACCTGCAACAAAAAAGAAAAAAGAATTAATTTATATATTGGCAACTTAATAGAGAAAAGGAGATATTATTTTATTGCATATAATATTGGCGAATCCATTGCTATATTATCATTTGGCGGGACAGGTGTCAAATGCAGACTTAATTATGTAATTATTTAATTCGTAATGAATATAAATAAAAACAGGTTTGCTAGAGAAGAAAATAGAGGAAACTGTACTAATTAAGGAAATAAAGATAAGAACGGGAATTCGATAGAGGAACTTGGGTGATCCTTCAAGATTTATATTTCGGTGCAGAAAAGCATAATTCTCTGGTCACTGAAACTTCACCAGTAAGGTATAATACTCATGACGCTCCTGTCCATCGTTTCTGACTACGAAAATTAGGATCGTTAAGAGTAAACGAAATGTAGTGATTTTTTATTTCCGTGGCCCCACCTTCACATACCCAATCCTGTTGGTTGTAAAAGTTGTAAATCTAAATAAAAAATCTTTGTGGACATATCGACTGTCCGAAATATTACCGAAATCGCATGAAGGATACACGAGCAAAACGAGACAAGGGAAGAATAATTCCTTTTCATATAGATAACAAATTATGTTTAAATTTACGCGAATGAGCAACATGACTTATGAATTTAATTAAAGAAACATATTAAAGTCAGCCAACATTTTTAAATAAAATAAATTAGGCATTTTAATTAACCATAGGGCATTTATTTAATTCAAGTTTTTCAAAACAGAACAAGGGCTACACATTAATAACATTTTAGCAGACTTTTTTCAAATGTTTACCGATTCGCAAAATCAAATGGAGGGGAAACATTTTTTAACAAGTATATTTTCAGGAACGATGTATGTATATATATATACATATATATATACACACACACACACACACATATACATACAATTTCCTGGTAATTTGTTGTTGAAGCTTAATCTTCAAGCTGCCAACATTTACTTAGAGTAATACAGACATAAATCCACTTCAATTCTAACTAAGCTATAATTTTACAACCCCTAATATTCATATGATTTCCACTAGCCTAACATTTATAGCGGCTTGTGTCTGTTTTATTAACTAACGCCATTTTTTGGCTTGTATAAAAAAGTTATGATGAAAGGTTTATTTTAATTTTGCTTATATTTATCCATCTGTGATTTGTTATTTACTTTGTACGGTGTAATAGCGAAATATTTCTATTTTTATTAATTTTATCGGAATTATTCTTTGTCATCTCCATGTTTCCACAATTTTCGGTGTAACGTCTGTACTTATCATGAACGATTATCCTTAGTATATTGCAATTTCTTATGTAAGCCTACTGCAACATCTAGCAATGGCCTCCCCTTTTGATCAAAATCGACTAAAAGGGGGAAGGTTTTAGAGAACAGCGAAAGTATAAATTTCTTAATTTATCCTTATCTAAAAAAGATGCAGAATGTTAGTATAAGTAATTTTTGTTTATAATACAAATATCTATAAATTATGTTCTATGAGCAGTTTTTGATCCAATTCTATAATATATCGTATCGGATCTGGTATATATTATTTTCAAATTAACCAGGATCTTACAACTAATAGAAGGTTGAAATTAAATCTGATGTGGGTACTTCAAAACTTATTTGTTCTCCTATTAAATTAAATATACAAAATGTTCTTCACTCCATTGAAAATTATTTTATTAGAATATCATACAAAATATCTCCGTTCCAATAAATTGGATAAAACGTTTATAGAATACAATTGATAGATATATATTGTCATAAAAACAAAAATGGCTCTGCTTAATTTTTTGGTATGATGAAATTATCATTTTCCTATTTCCGTGCCGTGATGGTACATGAGTCCTAAATATAAAATTTCCAGATTGTACGACGAGGTTTTTAAACAATGCGTGGTACAACGAATAGACAGCACCGAGAATGGTTAAAATGGATCCAGGAAAGTTTAAAACAGACAACTGCGTTGGAATTTGAAAGACAAAAATTTACTAGATTACAATGCTTCTGTCGCTACATATCAGAAGCAAGAAGCTTATTATTTGACCTCTCCACTAAGGTTTAAAAAGTATTATCTAACAACAAGTTCAAAATAAATTGAAAGATTGGTTAAATAAACAGGTTGATTCAAATAAAGGAAAAGGGCAGATAGAAGGTGAGAAGGGGGGGGGGAGTAAGGAGGAAGTGGAGGAAATGGGGGGGGGGGTGATATATATTAGACAATAAATCAGAGATTGGCCAATAAGAGCGACAGGGAAGAGATTGGCTAGCCAATAGCTGAGGTCTCTGTGTAAGCTGACAGCTTCCTATCCACCCTTGTACGCTACTACGGTCGATACGGGGTAATGGAATTGTAGGCAGAATGGGGTTCCTTGGCACATCTGTTGCAGATCTAGGTGGGACAAATATGTGAATAAAAAAAAATTCTAAATAATAAGGTTCATGAATTGCCATAACCGCTGGAATAGTGTTGACTGGACAAGACTATCTTGTTGCTAGAATATTCTGGAGAAGTTTACTACTCTTCCCGATAGTCTGGAGTTGTCAATCCTACTGCCTAATAGTCTAAGGAAGTCCATCCTACTGCTAAAACAGTCACGAGTAGTCAATCCTTCTGCCTGAGTAGTCTGGGGCAGTTTGTCCTCTGACTAAAGAAGGCTGGGCAAGCCTATTTTGGTGCCTGAGTAGTCTGATGTAGTATATCCTACTGCCAAAACAGTCAGGAGTAATCAAATTTTCAGTCTGAGTAGTATGGGGTAGTTTGGCCTCTTGCTAAAGAAGGCTGGACAAGACTATCTTTGTGTTTGGATAGTCTGGAGTGGTTTACTCTTCTGTCTAATAACCTGAGGTTGTCAATCCTACGGCCTGAATAGTCTGAGGTAGTATAGTCTACTGTCAGAACAGTCAGGAGTAGTTAATCCTTCAGCCTGAGTAGTCTGGGGCAGTTTGGTCTCTTGCTAAAGAAGGCTGGACAAGCCTATCTTGCTGCTTGAATAGTCAGGAGTAGTTTATTTAATCTTCTGTCAAATAACCGGAGTTGTCAATCCTACTGCCTGAATAGTCTGAGGTAGTATATCCTACTGCCAAAACAGTCAGGAGTAGTTAATCCTTCAGCCTGAGTAGTCTGGGGTAGTTTGGTCTCTTGCTAAAGAAGGCTGGACAATCCTATCTTGCTGCTTGAATAGTCTGGAGTAGTTTACTCTTCTGCCTGATAGTCTGGAGTTGTCAATCTTACTGCCTGAATAGTCTGAGGTAGTATATCCTAATGCCAAAACAATCAGGAATAGTCAATCCTTCTGCCTGAGTAGTCTGGGGTAGTTTGGTCTCTTGCTAAAGAAGGCTGGACAATCCTATCTTGCTGCTTGAATAGTCTGGAGTAGTTTACTCTTCTGCCTGATAGTCTGGAGTTGTCAATCTTACTGCCTGAATAGTCTGAGGTAGTATATCCTAATGCCAAAACAATCAGGAATAGTCAATCCTTCAGCCTGAGTAGTCTGGGGTAGTTTGGTCTCTGCTGGACAGCTATCTTGCTGCTTGAATAGTCTGCAGTAGTTTACTCTTCTGCCTGATAGTCTGGAGTTGTCAATCTTACTGCTTGAATAGTCTGAGGTAGTATATCCTAATGCCAAAACAATCAGGGATAGTCAATCCTTCTGCCTGAGTAGTCTGGGGCCGATAGTCTGGAGTTGTCAATCTTACTGCCTGAATAGTCTGAGGTAGTATATCCTACTGCCAAAACAGTCAGGAATAGTCAATCTTTCTGCCCGAGTAATCTGGGGTAGTTTGGTCTCTTGCTAAAGAAGGCTGGACAATCCTATCTTGCTGCTTGAATAGTCTGGAGTAGTTTACTCTTCTGCCTGATAGTCTGGAGTTGTCAATCTTACTGCCTGAATAGTCTGAGGTAGTATATCCTAATGCCAAAACAATCAGGAATAGTCAATCCTTCTGCCTGAGTAGTCTGGGGTAGTTTGGTCTCTTGCTTAAGAACGCTGGGCAAGGCTATCTTGGTGCTTGGATAGTCTGCAGTAGTTTACTCTTCTGCCTGATAGTCTGGAGTTGTCAATCTTACTGCTTGAATAGTCTGAGGTAGTATATCCTAATGCCAAAACAATCAGGAATAGTCAATCCTTCTGCCTGAGTAGTCTGGGGTAGTTTGGTCTCTTGCTAAAGAAGGCTGGACAATCCTATCTTGAATAGTCTGGAGTAGTTTACTCTTCTGCCCGATAGTCTGGAGTTGTCAATCCTACTGCCTGAATAGTCTGAGGTAGTATATCCTACTGCCAAAACAGTCAGGAATAGTCAATCTTTCTGCCCGAGTAATCTGGGGTAGTTTGGTCTCTTGCTAAAGAAGGCTGGACAATCCTATCTTGCTGCTTGAATAGTCTGGAGTAGTTTACTCTTCTGCCTGATAGTCTGGAGTTGTCAATCTTACTGCTTGAATAGTCTGAGGTAGTATATCCTAATGCCAAAACAATCAGGAATAGTCAATCCTTCTACCTGAGTAGTCTGGGGTAGTTTGTCCTCTTGCTTAAGAACGCTGGACAAGGCTATCTTGGTGCTTGGATAGGCTGCAGTAGTTTACTCTTCTGCCTGATAGTCTGGAGTTGCCTATCCTACTGACATGTTCTTCCATTGCTGTATGAATATTTGAAAGTGTTTCCCTGAGTGCTAACCATATCCGTCGGTTCGGTTGAATAATTGTATACTGCTCGCATCAACTCGATTCTGTACGAGTCATATTTTGGACAACTGGTGTGAACATGCATTGCTGTTTCATCGTTCTCTCCGCAGGAACATATTGGAGTTTTTCTCCTTTTATATTTGTACAAATAACTTGCAAAGTTGCCAGGACCACTTAACATTTGACTGTACCAATAGCCAGGGAAGCTCTTGGTGTATTCTTCTGCCTAAATAGTCTGGGGTAGTTTATCCTCTTGCTATACTAGACTGGATAAGCCTATCTATCTTGCTGCTCGGATCTGGCGTACTTTACCAATCTGTCTGATAGTCTAGGGTTGTCGGCCCGAATGGTCAACGAACTTAACATTTAGTTTTACATGAAACATTTAAATTTAAATATGTAAATAAATGTATGCATATATTACACATGCATAATGTCTTTTAAGGAAATCTACTGAAAAAATACTATTTAATTATCTCGTTGTTGAGTGTATTGAATACCATAACTATTTACATTATACCTTCAGAAACTAGTATTATTGTTGATATTGATAAAAATAGTAAGGCCAAGGCACATGTGAACAAACATCTCCATATTTAATCATACTCCTAGCGACGAACAATACCCGAACCCCTTATCAAATCAAGGGCCCTTATCACTAGCGCAAACACCAATAAGACGCTCTCTATATTAGATAAGCATCGGGATCATGTATTTAATTTACTATTGTTTAATCAATGATAAAATTAAAACGTGTATAGAGAAATTTAAAATACAACCTACAACATACTAATGAGAAGGGAATATGTTATCAATTATTTTCCATTTAGCAGATTTCCCTTAAAGGAAATGAGTTATTGAAGTTGTACCCGAGTCGCGATTAAGACGAAACTGAGATCCACTGACATTTATATATTTTATAAATTCTTTACGTTTACAGTCTGCCACGTTGGTGGACTTACAACACATCTAACCTCTTATTTTCCTAATAGAAGTTGTCTACGTTCATAGTAGTTGAAATGTTAGCCGGACACGAGATGTTCAGTGACTCTGTTACACAAAGATAAAACCGATGAGTTGAAGCGGGAGTTAAATAAGACCGAAACAGGAACGTAATACCAAAAAATGTATAGAAAAAGTGTTGTAGTTGTAGAGCATTAAAAGTTAAAACAAGATTCATCACAGTTTTCAATGCGACTCATAAGAGCAAAGGTGCTTTCGGATTCTACTCTCCTCTAAACCCCCCCCCCTCAGTCTTCCTGGTCCGATTTCATCCATTGCGGAATATGATCTTTACTGATGCAATAAGAGAATCGGCCTCATCTTCGTCATAGCGTATATAGGATCGATGGACATTTGCAAAAATTTATAGAAATGAGTACAACCTCAATAGCTGATTAACATCAAGAGAAATCTGCTAACATTACTGAATGTTAAGTTAATTAACATAATTAAAAAAGTTAATTACTGATGAAGGGACAATGGCTAATGTTTGTAGCGAAGAGGCAAATGATCCGAGGCGAGAAGCAGCTGCCTACGCAAACACTCTTGCACCAATTCCGAAAATTAGTTTGCCAAACATCTCATTGAGGAAGGCCAGCTCCAACCTCCTACAAATAACTCGATACAGCTCAGCTTCGTTCATTCGGCTGATGAAAGAACTTCCGACGTATAACTGACATGCAATTAATAATTTCTTTGCTTCTTCATCACAATGGCTATTTCCTATTCGGCCTTAGAAAACCTTCCCTTTGGTAAACTGTTCTAAGCTAAATACTAGTGTGGCGGAGCTATCACGCAGGCACTGAGTAAACTAAGCAGATTTCTCACTTGTTGGAATATGCTGCTCTCGTGATCCCATCTCACAAAATAGCGAAAGCTATAGTGAAATAGCTATCACTATATCTACCGTGGTGAGAAATGTTAAGTTCGTCATGATATATTCAATGACTGAAGTGTTTAAAGTGAAAATAGGATGAGTTGATTTGGGGATTCACAAACCAGAAAGCCACAAATAAATTAGTTAATATTCTAGTTAACAACTCGTATAAGACAATCGTCGTGGAAAATTAAATATTCAAGGAGATAGATTACATAATATATTTCGTTCCGACTGATAATAAGAAATATCTTCAATTTTCAAATAAATTACAGGTTTTGAGGCATAAGAAAAGAGGGAGGCCTAAAGGTTCACTTTTCGAAGAGATCAAAGTACGTGGAATTTTGTGGGCATAATAAGAAATATCTTCAATTTTCAAATAAATTACAGGTTTTGAGGCATAAGAAAAGAGGGAGGCCTAAAGGTTCACTTTTCGAAGAGATCAAAGTACGTGGAATTTTGTGGGCATAATAAAATAAATAAATCAGCCTCCGGTAGGACCATATGGTTGCGATTACAAGAACCTAGGAAACAGGCCTTATAAACTAGAAGTAGTCCCACCAAAATCTTTGTTTAAGGTTAGGCCTTTGGGCACTAACCTCCCACCAATCATGTGTTCCGTTGCAGAATTGATTTTAGTGCTTCGGCTTTGTGGTCACTACTTGAGTACTATCCTCTAGTACCTGCAAGCTGAGTGCATAATACCACACGGTGGGAACCCCTCACTAGAGGTTTTAACTTCTCTCAATCAACAGTTTTACTATATTAATAATTAAAGAAGTGAATTCCATATTCCTGAAATTCGCTTTACCGTATATACTAGCACGGCGCATGGATGTAGTGCATATTGCAGTAGGCATTTTCGCTGCGATGGAGGGAGTATGACCGACACTTATCTGACGCTGACATTTCCCAGCCTCGCTCAACTATCTATACACCATCATCTGTGCTCTCTCTCTCTCTCTCTCTCTCTCTCTCTCTCTCTCTCTATCTATCTATCTATCTCCCATCTCTTCTCTCGCTCTCCCCTCCTCCCCTCTCTCTCTCACTCTCTCGGCATACAAATAGCCCTGGAAAATGTGCAGTATTTCATCCGTTTTCCATAACATGTCTAATGCGAACAAGACAAAAAATATGACATTGACTCCTTCTACATTTCAGACGTCAGTAACACTTGAGAAGGGTTTAAAAAATGGCTAGAGTTATCGAATTACTAACATGAAGCGGTCAGAGGGAAATAAATAATTGAGTACCAAGACCTTCATTTAGGCAGAGAAGGCCGGCTGAAGGATCAGACATACATGACATTTCTCCAACTCCAAAACCAGCGATACAACTAAACTCAGTAATACATAAAAGTGGACGAAAAGAAATGTGAATATTGCTCTAGAGGAGAGCTCAACAAGAAACAAAACGAGTTTGCGAATGTTAATATAGTATGAAAAACCATTTTCAGGCACGATATGCTTTCCCTCCGAATTGGGCATTCTACAAAATTTACAGCATTTTTTGTTGCCCACTATTTGCAACTAAGGCTAATTGGGGCGGGTTATCTACAGGTTACCGCCCTTTCTAGCCAGGGTGGGACTAAATATTTTATTTAATGAATTCCGTCACTAAATAAATTCCTTTTTCCCAGTCGGGAATCGAACTCTCCACTCTAGGTTTACCATGTGAGATTAAGGTCAACGGTTCAACTTACATGGCTAACCTGAGCCCCAGATAACGGCTTATCAGTTCACAGTACACTTATAAGAGATCTCTGGGCCATTGTCTCTTGAGGCGGCGTGGAGGGGAATATGGATGAGTAGTACTGGAAACGGCTAGGACTTCTGGATGATTGGATAGCTTGCTGTGGAATTTTCTGATAAGGGAATTAGGTCCTTTACGAATGGGATATTAAGATCTTTATGGAGGGTGTGGTTTGTAACATAATATGGAGCATCTACTATGGTGCGCAGGACTTTGGATTGGAAGGTCTGGATGCGTCTGATGTTCGAAGGTTTCGCTGTACCCCACACTTCTATTCCATATGTCCATATTGGTTTTATATTGGTGGTGGTGGATTTGTCATCCGTTAGCCACCGTTAGCGATGAGTTGACAAGAACCCCCGTCGATTCTCGCCCAGCAGGTCTCCTACGATACTTGGCAGGAGTTGGCACCGTCTACAAAATTCGTATTTTATAATCGAACCCAGTAGCATCAAATCCGTCTACTATACTTGACTCGTGGAGCGTGAATGAGTATGTTAGGCAAATATTCCGGCAGAGGCATCATATTGTCCAAGGAGTATCTTAAATTCATAATAACCTGAATAACCTCATTTTCGTCGCCTACCAGCTAAGATCAATGGACATTTGAACATTTTGTTAGAAAATAAGTAAAACCTCCACTTGAGCTAATGAACCATTTCCGTTTTGTATGAAAACATTCTACGGAGGAATAGTATATATATCTATATATATATATATATATATATATATATATATATATATATATATATAAAATTGTAACCTCTGTCTGTACATTGATTTTTTTCGCGAAATTTCACGATAACTTTTCGTTTCACATGTCATAGACACCATATCTGCATTTTGTTTCTTTCGTGTATGTTTGTTTGTTTGTTTGTTTGTTTGTTTGTTTGTTACCTTTTCACGCATAAACGGCTGAACCGAATTTTATGAAACTTGGTATGTATATTACTACTAACCCAACTTAGACTTTAGGCTATATTAATTTTCTCTGAGACGAACAGGAGTGGGGGTTATAGGGGAAGCCTGAAATTAAAAATAGCGATATTTCGTTTTCTATTGGTTTTTCGGTAAATATGCACATAACAAAAGTTGTTTATTTTGTTATTTAGAGTAACTTTTGTTATATACACTTTTGTCGTATACCTAAGTTTAAATGCGTTATACGCTAAAAATTATAGCGGGAGTCAACAATATTATTTGCAAAAAAAGACTCAACCGAACTAAATAAAACTCGGTATGTGTATTAGCAGTGAGGCCTTCATTATAATAAGCCATACCAACATTTCTATGGACGGGCAGGAGTGGGGGTTATAAGGGAAGCCTGAAATTAAAAATAGCGATATTTCGTTTCCTATTGGGTTTTCCGCCAATATAAACATAACAAAAGTTGTTTATTTTGTTATTTAGAGTAACTTTTGTTATATACACTTTTGTCGTATACCTAAGTATAAATGAGTTATACGTTAAAACTTTAGAGGGCACTAACGGCTGAACCGAACTTAACAAAACTCGGTATGTCAATTAGCATTAATTCTTCCATGATTAGAAGTTATATTAAAATTTTTAGGTTCGAACGGGGGGGGGGGGGGTTAAAAGGGAGGCCTGAAATAAAAATTCACCATATTTACATGTATAAGAGACGGGAAATATAAAAATATCGAAGACTGTGAAGCCTTATCGAACAAATAATTCTATTATTAGCAAATCCACGGCAAAGATGGGTATCAATCCTAAACACTGGGACGGGTAAATGTCAAAATATTGTGCAATGTAAAGCCTGCTAAAAAATGCCATCACCATTCAGCCTCAAATGAATTCCCGGGCGAAGCCGGGTATCTGAGCTAGTTAAAATATATATTCAATACGAACTCGTAAAAAATATTCACGTATTTAGATGATATCCAATTTTAGGAAATTTATTTCACCGTTAAAACAAGGAACTTAAAACTAGTCAAGCCTCATCAACTTCATATAAATTCTGTCTTTAAAAATAATATCTATTAATATTCCAACTTTTAAAAATATTTATTTATTCTCAGCCGTGACAAAGTGCTTATTTTAAATAAACAACCCATTTTAGAATGGTTATTTTAGCGAATGGGGAGAGTTATAAAATTCTACATTTAGCCAGTCTGTCCTAAGAGACAAAAGCTGCCAAGGTTTGAAAGGTCTGCCTGTCATCATATCTCCTGTAGCACGGCAAATTATTTTAGTCAACAAGAGAGCTAAAGAAAATTTCAACATGCAAGAGCTCGGGGGAGTTTTAGCAGAATTCCCTTTTGGTTCTCATGAAGACCCCACTTTTCAGAAGGCTCTTCAAATGCCCATCAATCCTACCTACGAGAGGAAAAATCCTTCACGCAGGGGCTGTGTAATGTAAGCAGATTCCCAACTTCTGGAGTGACCGAGGTGGCCACTGCAATTTGGTTTCTCCATATTTCCAGTCGAAAGAAGCCTCACTTCGCCTTGGACTTCTTCATTCCAGGCTTTAATCCCAAAATTTATAGTTTTAGACCACACGTGGGCAACCACCGACCCGTGGTAAGGTCAGATCCGGCCCGCGAGATATTTTGAAAAACCCAATCAAACAAAAATATTACACTACTTACTCTAAATGGAGAGAGATTTGTTCGTTTGGCAGTAATTATAAATGCGAACAGTTCTTTTCAATGATGAAAGTTAATAAATCAAAGCATCGTTCAAGGATGACTGGCGATAATTTAGAAAATTCTTTACGTCTTTGTATCAATGGAATTAATCCAAACATCGATGGATTATTCCACAACAGTGTTTGTTGGAAGTGAAGAATATTTACATGGAGAGAGAAAAACACGCCCAATTCTTCACCAACTTTTATTTAAGCGCATTCGAAGACTATCGTCTCCGTCTTCAGAGCTACTTGCATACGCTCATTGTGAAAGACAGAGTCGCTTGCTGTCTTTCCCAATGAGCGCATGCAAGTAGCTCTGAAGATGGAGACAATAGTCTTCGAAAGCGCTTAGCGCTGAAATAAAAATTTGTGAAGAATTGGACGTCTTTTTCTCTCTCCAAATCGATGGATTAGTTTCCCAAATTCAAGCTCAAGTGTCTTATTGATTTCGGTGTCTCTACTTGAAGTTAGTTGTTTCTAATATTCCAAATTTTACGATTTAATTATAATGTTGTACCCATTTTTTTCATTTCATTTTGTTTTAATAAATTGTATTATAATTAGATTGTGGTATAATTTCATGTCTGATATCTATCGTAAAAAATTATGACCACTACTTTAAAATGCACGACTTTTAAAAGTCCCGCGAATGTATGTATTTGCACATGAAAGTATGGCGTTGACAACATGTCAACGATTGCCTGTTTTAAACTATAATTTTTTTTAGCAGATGTCCCTCAAGGTTGTACTCATAACACGATTTTCGAAAAATATCCATCAATCCTACCCAGGATAATGACGAAAATGAGGTTCGTTCTAAATTATGTCTTTTAAAACTCTAACAGTCACAATTTTTGTTTGATCGTTACCAAACTCATTATTTTACCCTTTTATGTAAAAAGAAAGATGCAGTACGTTAATGGCAGAAATCCCACCAGTGGTTTAGACGAGGGAATTTTTGGGTATAATTATGCCGGGTAGAAAAAGTGTATAGAACCAATCTTATTGCAAATGAAATGTACTATACATATTGTCATATACATTTATTCTCTGTGTCTAATATTAACAGAGATATTCCCTTAAGGGAAATCTGCTAAAAGAGAATATGTGGTGAAATGAGATCACAAGTGTGTTATACCAGCAATGGGAAATCTGCTTAGTTTACGCAGCCCCTGAGTGACGGACTTCAATAACTTTGTAGATATTTTTCTTTATTAGCAGATTTCCCGTATGGGAAATCAGCGATTAGGTCGTACTCATGACACGATTTTCGAAAATTTTCTTCAAATGTCCATCGATCCTACCCAGGAGATGACGAAAATGAGGTCCGTTCAAAATTTTATATACATACATATATATATATATATATATATATATTTGTCTGTTAACACTCTTTTGTTGAATCGTCACCAAACTCGGTATTTGATCGTTTTCTGTAAAACGAAACATCAAGTTCGTTAATCGCTGATATCGAACAAGTGGGAGGGGGGGGGGTTTAGAGGGTGATTTTTGAAAATTAGAAATATCTCCGTTACTGTACGTCGGATCGAAAAATTGAACCAATCTTATTGCAAATTACATTTACTATAAATAATGTTATATACATTTATTCTGTATCTTGAATATTAACCGAGATATTTGCATTTTTATCAAGTGTGAGTGAGGCTATTGTAGGAAGTTTCCGGATTAGTTCGGTCGTTTCCGTAACTGTTCGGCACTCGTGCAACCTGACCTTCCTCCGTTCTTGCCTTCTAACTTTTTACTTTGTGAGATATATGCAAATACGTTCTGTTGATGCCCACCCCCCCGCCATATTCAAGATGGTGTGTTACGGTATGTAGATGTCTCTATTGTATAACTTCACGTGGGAAATCTGCTTAGTTTACGCAGTCCCTGCGTGACGGACTTTTTTAACATTCTAAATTTCTGAATTATACTGAGTGACATCCTTTCGTTGTGGAGCTCATTAAATTAATAACTAAATATTTAGAAATGGAGAATAAAAGGTGAGATGAGATCAGTACCGGAACGTGGGGTGGTAAACTGCTTAGTTCAAACAGCAGTGCCTTTTTGCCACTATAATCGTATTGGTATTCAGCAAAAATCGTTTGCCTGTCAAACATTGAAAGAGCTACTGAATAAGAGAATGATGGGCGGTCATATAGAAGTTCCATTGGACGAATGGAGTTGATTGGGCTTTCAGACACAAAGAAATATATCCGGGAAGGGATTTTCTCTACGGATAAGAGCTTTCCAGAGAAACAGTTTTCCACGGCCTATAATTTCCCCCCTTAGTCGCCTCAATGCCTTTCCCGGAAGGATAATAGCCTCAGCTAGCTTTTCCTCCTTGTTAATCACATATATAATACCCAATATTGTCAATGAACAATAGGATTTATTTGTTGTTTTTTTTTATATCAATTAGTCTGCTTTTCTTCCTTTATTTTATCCGTCTCAAGGGGTACAAACAGAAAGCACTGAAAACACTAACGGGGTTTTCCACGTGCTGGCTATTCTATATTTCCTCCTTGGTGTTGGCCCTAGATGACATCCTTGTACTCCTATCAAATTGAATAAACAAACTACTTGGCTCCATTTCATTTAAAATGATTTCATTTTGATTTGAGCCCCAAAACTCAAATATTAGGCGAGTTATTACTATTTGCTTGATTTTAGACAACAATAAACCCCTAATACAATACTACTGAGGTAGCATAGCTATGTGTCCTTCTGCAGAGTTTATGCAGCCCGCGCGAAGGATTTTCTTATACTATTTTTCTTACATTATTTTACTTTTGGTAATCCTATTGGATTTTATTTTGTTATTATTATAAAATTTTAGTTGAATTTTCTATTATGAAAAAAAAAATGGGGCTCAGGTTAGCATGTGAGTTAAAGCGTTGATCTTTAATCTCACATGGTAAACCTAGAGTGGCGTGTTCGATTCTCGACTGGGAAAAGGAATTTATGTAGTGACGAACTCATTAAATAATTCCTGAGTGCCACCCTGGCTAGAAAAGGGTGGTAACCTGCAGATAACGCGCCCCAATTAGCCTCAGTTGCAAAAAGTGGAGGTTAATAAATAAATATTATGGAAAACAATTTTTTATAATAAGCAAAATAATATTTAAACCACTCCATTGTACGTAAATGGAAAGATGGGACATATGCGGAAAGAGATTTATACAAATATGTTTGAGGGTCATCGAAAACATAAAGTAAAAGATTCCATAAGCTGTAACAATATTACAAGGTGATACCAATAATCTTGGCCGAAGAAATAAAACAATTCACCCTAAGTCCATAAAAAGTTCTATTTATATCAACTAGTCCTTGAAGGAATGGTAAACATGAAATTTATGAAAGTTTTAACTCTCTAGTACTTAAATTAACTTCCACTTTTAAAAGGCGAGCAAGATCATTTAACGAGTTGAACTAAAATTAACTCGATCATAATGCTATAAGTTTGTTGGCCCATTTATTCCAGGTGCTTAAATGAGAATTTCCCCTATTAATCCCATCAGTAGAGAAAACAACAAGAGGCAGATTTTCCAAAAACTTAAAATTAGCTCCGTAACAACATTATTACAGTTAGCTTAAATCATAAATTAACTTCAATCATGAGAACTGTACGAAAAATACAGATTTAAAACAGGAACCAATAATGATAAAAGTCCGTCACGCAGAGGTTGCGTATACTAAACAGATTTCCTACTGCTGGTGTAACATAATTGTTATAGTTAGTTGTTAGTATCACAACTTTTCCCTAATTCCATGTAAAAACAACAGATAAATGGGGGGGGGGGGGGTTACTGAAGGCTGAAAGCGAGTAAGTACGAATAACTGCTGGCTTACAAAAAAAAAGAGGCATAGAACAACAATTGTAGACCATGAATAGTTTAAAATGGTCCTATAACATTTTATAACATAACGAAAATATTTTGAATTTTCGAATTCCACACCTTTAAACCCCCACTATTCCAGGTCCCCGGCTTCGGCCAATAACAAATATGATCTTTAGTATTGACTGAAACAATTAAATATCGAGTGTATGGTATAGATCAAGGAAACCTCTTCCAAAAAAGTAGGTAAAATCATAATTAATGACATCATCATAGCGGATTGGCCTGTATCACACACAATAAAGGTGTCTTGTAATAATTTACAAATTAAGCTTAGAGTAAAGTGGTTCATGATATGACCAACTTATTGTTAATATGACATGAATAGGAGTGGGGCTTTACTGAAGGCTGATAACTACAAAATTCAAATATTTCGGATAATAATAATGATAGAGAAAATATGTATATGAAAAAAAATTGTAGAAAAAAAATACAATAACATTGGTTCTATACAATTGTTCGATTCTATGTATATTAACGAAGATATTTCGAATTTTAAAAATTCAACCCCTCTAAACCTTCCTCCCCTGTCCGATTTCAGCCATTAACGGACCCGATCTTAAGTTTTACATTAAACACAAAAACGCGACCGCTAGAGTGGCAACAGACAAATATATATAAATTTTTGAACAGACCTCAATTTCGCCATCTCCGTCTCGTAGGGTCGAAAGAAAGTAGTGGAAATTTTTCAAAATCGCGTCATGAATACACCCTCAATAACTGGTTTCCCTAAATGTCAATCCCAAAAATTTCTCGGTTTCCGAAATTGATCCCAAACATACTGTCCTCAGTAAACAGTGACATACTTAAGTCACTTAGGAGTCAACTAAGCAGATTCCAACCTGCTGGTACAACACACTCGTCATCTTTACTCACAATCAGCTCTCTATGAAACCAAGAGTTAGGGTTGTTTAGAATGAAAAATTTTAAACGACTGCGCTACAAAGAAAATAATAACGTATATCTCAAATTCAGTGAAAACAATATTTGAAATTTAAAAGAACTGATTCATGATATAATAACTTTATTGTTATAAGCGGGGGTTTACTGTGTGCCGAAAAAGCAAATATCTCAGTTGTAATCGATTTATATAGTGAAGACCACCTTGGTAGAAGATTACTAGTAGAAGCTCTCGAAATTAGCAAGAGAACAAATACTAAAAAGTCTGTCACGCAGGGGCTGTGTCAACTAAGCAGATTTCCCACGTGCGCCACGCATTCCCATTTTATCTAAAAACTTAAAAGTTCAATGAGAACAATATTTGGTATTAAAGCTTCAAATAATGTGTTTCATAACATAGTAGAATATGAGATGAGTAGGAGTTACTGAAGGCCGAAAACTATAAAATGCAAATATCTCAGTTAATAATCAAGATAGTGAAAATACGTACGTAACAACATTTATAGAACATTACATTTGCAATAAAATTGGTTTTATACAATTTTTTCGATCCGACGCATAATAATGGGGATATTAAGATTTTTCAAAATTCTCCCCTTCTACCCCCCCCTCCTCCCGGTCAGATTTGAGCCATTAACGAACTTGATCTTTCTTTTAGTATAAAACGATTATATATCAATATATCAAGTTTGGTAACGATAAGATAAAAATTGCGACCGCTAGAGAGGGAACAGACAAAAATATAGATTATATATATATATATATATATATATATATATATATATATATATATATATATACACAGATTTGAACGGACCTCATTTTCGTCATCTCCTGGGTAGGATCGTGGAAAATTGAAGAAAATCACGTCATAAGTACAACCTCAATAAGTGATTTCCCTTAAGGGAAATCTGCTAATATAAATCATATGAATAATCATGTAGCTATTCAAATTAAAAAACACTGCTTGACGAAGATGGACTCATTCAAATAAATATTATCAAAGCCAAGTTGGGGCAATACACAGAATAGCAAGAGGGCTCCTTAGGCCGACAGGTTGATATTCACACATAGGCTAAGCCATCACTACTTCCTTGTTACCCGTCGAAATCGTCACAGCTTTAAATAGTACCGGCTTCCGGGAATTCATCGAATAAGTGGGCTTTGACGACAGCAGCCATATTATTTTTAGTCTGACGCCCATTAGCAGACTTCCCTTTAGGCAAATCACATATTTAAGTTGAACTCGTGACGTGAGTTTCCAAGAGTAATCTAAACCAATCATCAATTCAATTAAACCGTACCAGGAGATAGCTGAAAATTGTAAGTATAAACATTGTATATCATTGAAGATGACCGCCTTTGGTACTATACTTATCTTATGTGGTTGTTAGTCACTTAGCCAGAAATAAAACTACATCAGGTAGCCGACGTTTCTATACAATATATTACATTTGCGAAAGCCTGCACTATTAAACATATATTATTAAAAATAGGATTAACATATATATATATATATATATATATATATATATATATATATATATATATATATATACCCTACAAAAGTCATTAATTAAATGTATTTAGGAAAGTAGGGTAAAAGCGGAGCAAAGCGGGTAGCTCCTCTTAGCCGATGTGTGTACTGCAGTCGGGCTGATAACGGGGCAACTACAATCCACCTTTGAAGATGAAGCAGCGGCCATTAAGCCAAGTGCTTGATTTGTGTCAGTGACAATAATTCAGTTTTCGTGAAACCTGCTTATGATTTTGGTGGAAAAGGTTTTTACATCACTCTGATCTGAAAGTAGTTACTTTCGCTACCGTATGTAAGTATGGAAAGTGGGTCTTTTTATAATAACTTGAAACAGCTGTTCTCTTTCCCGGTCTAGGGAAAAGTTTATCTTTGTATTTGCATTTTTAAGTCTTCAGCCATCAGCAAACCGCCTCTTCTACTCATGTTAGATAAACCATACTCTGCTACATAATAAACCACATTATTCGAAGCTTAAATACCTAACATTGTATTCAAGAGACCTTTATTATACGAGATACATGCAATACGTCCTAGTGATCCCCTCATCCGTCTTAAGGTTTTGACTAATGAAATTTGATTGATTGAGATAACAATTATTCTCACTCATTATTAATTACAGTACTAGACATCGTAAATAGTTTTCAATAAAATTAATATGGTATATTCTGATATATTTCAGTAATTGTTCTTCTTTCCGGTGTGAGGCGGGCAGACCTGTTTGCTTGAATTTCTAACGCTTCCTGTCGGCAGGTTATTGAAATTGGATGAAACATTTCTTATTTCCGTTTCTATTTATTTACGGTGGTGTTGTGTTAGCAGTATTTAGATTTATCTATTACTAAACTTCACGAAGGAAAGCTGCTTAGTTTGAGTGACGGACTTTTTAATTTGTACTCCAGTCTTGCCGCACATTCATATTTTAGGTGGGAATTTAGACACGAGGGGAGAGATCATGCTAGAACGTGGGAAATCTGCTCAGTATTCGCCACAGCTGCGTGAAGGGTATTTACCATTGGAGAGGTGGAACAATGGAAGCCATGGTGGGCATTCTGCAAGAGTAAGGCCTGTTGTTTGAGAAGCCGGCAAGGATCACACCTGTGCCAACAAGAATATAGCTTTTAATAATTCGCCCCCTCTGACGTCATTACCTCGTCACCCCTCTCCCTCTGCCCCTAATTCTGTAATTTGTTACATAACGATCATTTCCCCTTTGATCGAAGCCAATAAATTTAGCAAGCGGCGTCATTCTGCTCAAACTGTGGCCTTGTTCAATTACTACTTCCACGAACTGAACACCGCGAATCCAAGAACCCTTGTTATGCAGTACAAATCATTGTTACAAGTCCGCTCAGGATTCGCCTCGGGATTTTTAATGGAATCAGCTGTTGAAATTGAGATTTCCGAAAAATTGATGACAAAAAAGAGATCAACAATTGAGTCACTTGCACTCTTTCCAACTGAGTGGATGCACTAAGGATAGAGACAAGTATCTTTGAATGCGCTTAAATAAAAATTTGTGAAGAATTAGACGTTTATTCTTATAGTATAATTAGTATAATACATTATTCTTCTCTTCCAACGACACTACTGTGAAAAAAGAAATTCATCAATTATTAACAGATTTCCCGTACGGTAAATTAGGCATTGATATAACCCATAAATATTAATAATTAGTTTATTTTTTGTTGATTTTTAAAGATAGAATTCTTATAAAAGATTATTTGTTTTATTTAGAATATTGTAATATTATGTTAATGTTATGTTTATATATCTATATAGCAATAATCAATCATGTTGATTAATAATTTAGTAAATAATGGCCGAACTCATCAGACGGACTTATGAATCCACGTTTAGATGTGTTATTTATAGTATAAGGAAAGATATTATTATGATAACTTAATTGTATATTTAACTTGCAAATTATTTCAAATTTCAAAATAAACATACTTAATTATTGTAACCCAAGACGCAAAAAACGACGTCTGTCAAAATCTATTCATTGCAAGACTTATAATAAACCCCATCTATTTACAGAAACACACAAACAAAATTGTTAAACAATTGATGGATGGTCTACAATTGTTCTTCTATTTCAGCCTTCATTAACCCCTTTTTCTACTCGGCTGAACCGAATTTTATGAAACTTGGTATTTATATTACTACTAACCCAACTTAGATTTTAGGCTATGTTAATATTCTCTGAGACGAACAGGAGTGGGGGGTTGTAAGGGAAGCCAGAAATTAAAAATAGCGATATTTCATTTCCTATTGCATTTTCGGCAATTATGCTCATAACAAAAGTTGTTTATTTTATTATTTGGAGTAACTTTTGTTGTATACACTTTTGTCGTATACCTAAGAATAAATGAGTTATACGTTAAAAACTACTGCGGAAGTCAACAATTTTATTTGGCACATAAAACTAAACCGAACTAAACCAAACTCGGTATGTGAATTAGCACTAACGCCTTCCTTATAATAAGCCATACTAACATTTCTAGGGACGGGCAAGAGTGGGGGTTATAAGGGAGGCCTGAAATTATAAATAGTGATATTTCGTTTCCTATTGGGGTTTTGGCAACTATGCACATAACAAAAGTTGTTTATTTTGTTATTTAGAGAAATTTGCTCAATAATTCTTTTCAATATAAACTACCAGGTACCTCACCTGGAAAAATTAATTCAAATGTATGTTAATTTTTTGTCCTTAATAATTCAAATCTATGCATAATGCACAGGAAACGGGAAATATGACAATATGGAGGACAGTGAAGTCTTAAATAAAAAATTAATTTTATTATTAACAAATCCACAGAAACGACGGGTATTAACCCTAACACTGGGACGGGTAAATGTCAAAATATTGTGAAAAGTAAAGCCTTGCCAAAAAAATACCATCTCCATTCACCCGCAAATGAATTCCCGTGCGAAGCCGGGTATCTGAGCTAGTCTCACTATATATTTTCTGTTTCCAAGTAAAACCACAATGAATAGAAGTGGATATTTTTCTGAAAGCTGAAGAACTCATTAAATATATGACCTGCAAAAAAATGCGCAATCTGCGAAATCTGAACCACAATTGTATTGAAAAACAGATACATTGGAGTTGTTTATATTACCAATTAGCAGTCGTGTTTATGGAACATCCTCTCATCTTGGCCGTGCATCAACTGTGTATCCTCAGCTTGTTAAATTAGTGTATGATAGGTATAATGATTGTATGTTATGATGGTAAATATGGCTATTGAGAATGGCTGTATAGGAATAGGAGGAAGAAACCTTATGATCTATCAGCTATATATGGGAGGGCACACATGCAGTCCTAGGTCTTCACAAGCTAGCGAGAATAGTCTTCAGAAATATTAGCAGAATTTACAAGAGCCATGGAAAAACTTTAAAACAATTTTCAGTCATTAATAAATAGGGTTATGAAGGCACAATGCCTGCCCCACGGGTTTAGTTGTGGGTGCACCATATCGGCCGTTCTATATCGTGAAATACAGCAAAAAAGTCCGCCGCGCAGGGACTGCGTAATCTAAGCAGATTTCTCAAGTGCTGATATAGCACAGTTGGATCTCTTCTCACCACCTATTCCCTATTTTTATGTATAACAGCCCATGAGTAGAAGGGGTGGGGGGGGACTACTGAAGGGTCAAAACAAGAAAGCACGAATTACTCTAAAACCTTTTTCGATCCGACGTATACTAACGGAGATATTTGAAGATTTCGAAATTCCCCCAATTTCGAACGCTTATATATCGGCTTTGTTAGCAATCAAACAAACTTTGCGACCGTTAGAGCGGTAACTAACAAGTATATATATATATATATATATATATATATATATATATATATATATATATATATATATATCAAGATCGTTAATGATTGAAATCGGACCAGCAGTGAGTGGAATTCGAAATATCTTCGTTATTACAGGTCGGATTGAAAAAGTGTATAGAACCATCTTATTGCAAATTGAATGTACTATAAATATTGTCCGATATATATTTCTTCTCTATTTTGAATATTAACCAAAATATTTGCATTTTTTTATTTTCAGCTCTTAGTACTCCTACTCATGTCAAATTAACAATAAGCTGCTATAGTACGATCCACTTTATTGGAAGCATAAATACCAAGTATTGCGTGACGGTCTTAGTTTGCATTTAGAGATAATAAGCCCAGCGTAAATCTGACGGGAGCTGAGAGAGTCCTTATGTAACAACTTATAAAATGCGGGCTAAGAGGAAAGAAGCAGCGAGGTATAAGGAAGGGGCAGCCTGTGACGACACAATGACGCCAGAGAAGGGAATTATTAGGAGACTTATTCTTGTGGCAGAGGAAAGGCTTCTAGAAGCAAACAATCCATCAACTCTATAACGATACAAATATATACAACGAGACGGCCATTGTCTTACACGTCACCGCCTAACTAACTAAAATAAATACGCTGGGAATTAAAAATAAACCTCGACTCGATATTGGGTTAGGTAAGAAAATATAAGATAGAATTTCCCGGCATTGGCATTTCGTAATATGCTTTTCCGGAATTCCGCTCAGGTAAAAAGACGAAACAACATGTCAATATATAACATATGGTAACAATATTTATATATTTATTTTATGATAAGAGTTTCTAGTATCTATTGGGATTTGGCATATGGCAAAAATTTCACAAAACAAAAACAAAAACAAACTTAAAATAATCGTGAAATACTGTTAAAAAGTCAGCTAAAGAAGAAATAGTTTGTTGCCCATTTATTCCATGTGCTTAAATAAGAATTTCCCCTATTAATCCCGTCAGTAGAGGAAACAACTAGAGGCAGCTTTTCCAACAACTTAAAATTATTATTATTATTATTTATTAACGTCCATGTTAAGGATACATGTTAAACTATTGATGGTCTACAATTGTCTATGCATTTTTTTTTTTTTTTAAACTCATCAGTATTCATCAGTTATTCGTTACTTACTCGCTTTGAGCCTCCAGTAACCCCTCTCCCACTCATCTGTGGTTTTTATATAGAAATAGGGAAGAGTTGTGCTACTAGATAACAATTATGTTACACCAGCAGCTTAGTTTACGCAGCCTCTGCGTGACGAACTTTTAGCAGATTTCCCTTGAGGGAAATCAGCTATTGAGGTTGTACTCATGACGCGATTTTCGAAAATTTTATTCAAATGTCCATCGATCCAACCCAATAGATGACGAAAATGAGGTCCGTTCAAAACTGTATATATATATATATATCTATCTATCTATATATATATATATATATATATATATATATATATATATATATATATATGTCTGTTACCGCTCTAGCGGTCGCAATTATTATTTAATCGTTACCAAACTCGATATTTAGTCATTTTATGTAAAAAGAAAGATCAAGTTCGTTAACGGCTGAAATCGGACCAGTGGGAGGGGGGGTTTAGAGGGGAGGTTTTTTGAAAATTCAAAATATTTCCGTTACCATACGTTGGATCAAAAAATTGAATAGAACCAATCTTATTGCAAATTAATGTTACTATAAATATTGTTCTATACATTTATTCTCTATCTTCAATATTAACCCAGATATTTGCATTTTTATTAAATGTGGGCCGATAACGAACGTTCAGGCCAAAAGCAAGTTCAGCCCTAACTGTTCGGCTCTCGTATAGAGATTTCTCTATTGTATTGCTTCACGTGGGAAATCTGCTTAGTTTACGCAGCCCCTGCGTGACGGACTTTTTTCATTATTATTGGTTCCTGTAATAAATCTGCATTTGTCGTACAGTTCTCATGATTGAAGTTAATTTATGATTTAAACTAACTGTAGTAATGTTGTTACGGAACTAATTTTAAGTCGATGGAAAAGCTACCTCTTGTTGTTTCGATGAGATTAATAGGGGAAATTCTCATTTAAGTACCTGGAATAAATGGGCCAACAAACTTATAATATTATGATCGAGTTAATTTTAGTTCAACTCGTTAAATGATCTTGCTCGCCTTTTAAAAGTGGAAGTTAATTTATGTACTAGTGAGTTAAAACTTTCATAAATTTCATGTTTACCATTCCTTCAAGGACTAGTTGATATAAATAGAACTTTTTATGGACTTAGGGTGAATTGTTCTATTTCTTCGGCCAAGATTATTGGTATCACCTTGTAATATTGTTACAGCTTCTGGAATCTTTTACTTTATTTTTCGATGACCCTCAAACATATTTGTATAAATCTCTTTCCGCATATGTCCCATCTTTCCATTTACGTACAATGGAGTGGTTTAAATATTATTTTGCTTATAATAAAAATTTGTTTTTCATAATATTTATTTATTAATGCCCATTTTTTGCAACTAAGGCTAATTGGGGCGGGTTATCTAAAGGTTACCACACTTTTCTAGCCAGGGAACTAAGGATTTTAATTAGTGAATTCCGTCACTAAATAAATTCTTATTGCCCAGGGCGAGAATCGAACTCACCATTCTAGATTTACCATGTGAGATTAAAGTCAACACTTCAACTCGCATGGCTAACCTGAACCCCTTAAACTTAAAATTAGCTCCGTAACAACATTATTACAGTTAGATTAAATGATAAATTAACTACAATCATGGCAACTGTACGACAAATGCAGATTTAATACAGGAACAAATAATGAAAAAAGTCCGTCACGCAGGGGCTGCGTAACTAATCAGAGTTCCCACGTGCTATAACATATATATATATATATATATATATATATATATATATATATATAAATAAATAACACAATTGTGATCTCATTTCACCAGCTATTTCCAATTTCTATGTATAATAGCCGATGAGTAGAAGGCACCGGGGGGGGGGGGCTAACTGAGGCCTGGAAACAATAAAGCACGAGTAACTATACAAGTTTTCGGTCCGACGTATAATACCGGAGGTATTTGAAGTTTTCGAAATATCTCCGCTATTATAATTCGAACCGAAAATAGAATGAATCTTATTTCAAATTAAATGTACCATAAATATTATTATATTTATGTAGTCTCTATTTTGAATATTAGCCGAGGCATTCGCAATTTTTAGTTTCAGTCTTCAGCAAACCCCCCACTTCTACTAAGATCACATAAACAATACTGTATTATATAATAAAACAGTTTATTTGAAGCCTAAATACCAAATATTTTTTACTGAGAAATACAGAATATCAGGCGAGATGTGATTAGTAGTGTGACCAGCACGTGGGAAATCTGCTTAGTTTACGCAGCCCCTGCGTGACGGACATTTTGTTCTTTATAACATCTTATTCATTTTCATCCCCAAATGCGTTTTAGTAGATTTTCCTAGAGGGAAATCAGCTATTGAGGTTGTATTCATGACGGAATTTTCGAAATTTTTCCTCAAATGTCCATCGATCCTATATATATGTCTGTTAACGCTATAGCGGTCGTAATTTTTGTTTGTTCGTTACGAAACTCGATATTTAATCGTTTTATGTAATATGACAGATCGAGTTCGTTAATGGCCAAAATTGGACCACAGGGAGGGGGGATTTTCAAAATATCTCCGTTATTATGCATCGGATCGAAAATTTGAATGGACCCAATCTTATTGCAAATTAAAATTACTATAAATATTTTTATATACATTTATTCTCTATCTTCATTAATCAAGATATTTGCATTTTTATGAAGTCTGTAAGACCTTACCTGTCGTTTCTAACCTTACCTTACCTTCGTTACTTTGTGAGATTTATGCAAATACGTTCTGTTCATCCGCCCCCCCCCCGTCTTTAGTTGTTGGACTACTAAAATTTGAGTTATTAAAATATAAATTATTATTACAATTAAGAAGCCGTTTCAGTTGGGAATTTATTAAAATTAACTGAATTATTTATCATTAACGTTTTTATTTACACACGGTGGTGTTGTGTTACCAGTGAGCAGATTTCTCTATTGCTAAACTTCACATGGGAAGTCTGCTTAGTTACGCAGCCCCTGCGTAACGGACTTTATGTTCTTAACAGCATCTTATTCATTTTCATCCCCAAATGCGTTTTAAGTATTGCAGCTACTTATGAAAGACTGAGTATAAGAATATAACGTTTTTTTTAATACATGTTACTGTTAGAAAAACAAGAATTGACAATCCCCATTAAGCATATAACACTAAATCTTAGGCATTAGAGACATGGAGCCCCTTGATACGGAGGTACAATGCTCCAAACGCGTAGGGGATCAAAATAAATTACATGTTATGAAGACCAAAAATAGGTTATTGTTTATTACCCACTGTGGCTATACATTCAAACAATGTAAGAAACAAGTCATCTGTTATAATAAAGATAATGATATATATATATATACACAAATATATATACATATACACACACACACACACACACACATATATAGATATATATATATATATATATATATGTATAACACACACTCATACAGCCATTATTAAAGATTAAAGGGTAAAAAACAACAAACTTTCTTCTTCAAAACATCCGATTTATTTTCACCCATTCTTTCTAAAATAACAATTTAATCTAATTTATTTTTTTAAAATTTGGAATACACATTATTTACACTACAATATATCTCTTATTATTACTTCCTTACCTAATTTTTATGATCAATATGTATATGCTTAATTACCCTTGTCCAATTTGGTTTAGGTGCTAATCACACTAACATTTATAACAAAAATTAATTTTTCATTATAACCACATTTACATTGGTTTAGCTAAACAAAATTTAACATAATGTAGATATTATGAATTTTCACAAGTCCTCTCTCATATTAAAAAAAAGTCCGTCACGCAGGGGCTGCGTAAACTAAGCAGATTTCCCACGTGAAATTTTACAATAGAGAAATTTCAGAATAGAGAGTCAAACAGTTATGGGAACGGCCCGAACTAGCTCTTGACTGAAACTCACAACTAGACCCGAAGTTAGCCGATCTCATCTAAGAAGCTGAAAACAGAAAAATGCAAATATCTCGGTTAATATTCAAGATACAGAATAAATGTATATAACATTATTTATAGTAAATTTCATTTGCAATAAGATTGATTCTATATAATTTTTCGATCCGACGTATAGTAACGGAGATATTTCGAATTTTCGAAAATCCTCCCCTCTAAACCCCCCCTCCCACTGGTCCGATTTCAGCCATTAACGAACTTGATCTTTATTTTTGCATAAAACGTTTAAATATCGAGTTTGGTAACGATCAAACTAAAATTGCGACCGCTAGAGCGTTAACAGACAAATATATATATCTATATATCTATATATATATATATATATATATATATATATATATATATAGATATATATATATAATTTTGAACGGACCTCATTTTCGTCATCTCCTGGGTAGGATCGATGGACATTTGAAGAAATTTTTCGAAACTCGCGTCATGAGTACGACCTCAATAGCTGATTTCCCTTAAGGGAAATCTGCTAAAACCCACCCCTGCCACAGGTTTGATTTCAGCCGTTAACGAACTTGATCTTTAGAGTTACATAATACGTTCAAATATCGAGTTTCGTAGCGATCAAACACAAATGGAGGCCGCTAGACAAGACAAGGGCTAGGCAAAAGAAGAGATTAAATGGTATGTATCGAATAAATATTTTATAGTTAGGAACGTAAAAGCTTAATTGATAACAGCACCACATAACGTCATTTGCATTTGTCGCATACAGTATATTTTAAATCAAAACCATATTACGTACATCCAGTTTGGTTGGTAACGGCAAACATTAACAGATTACCTTTATATACATAATTCTACTGTGTGTATATGTCACTGAACTCATTCTAAACGGCTGGACCGATTTGTATGAATTTGTTTGTATGAGTTTGGGTGACGCCCTGGATGATTTAGATTCACAAATCAGCCAGGCAGAAGGAGCAGGGGTCGTAAGAGAGGCCTGAAATTAAAAACAGCGATATTTCGTTTCCTATTGGTTTTTTGGAAAATCTGCACAGGATAAAAGTTGTTTATTTTGTTATGTAGAGTAACTTTTCTTATATAAACTTTTGTCGTATAACAAAGTATAAAGGAGATCTACCCTAAAAAATTAATGTGGGAGCCAACAATTTTATTGGGCACTAACGATTGAACCGAACTTAACAAAACTCTATACGTTAATTATAATTAATTCTTCCATGATTGTATGCTATATCAAATTTTTTAGGTTTGAATGGGAGTGGGGGTTATAAGGGAGGCCTGATTAAAAAATTCGCGTTATTTCATTTTCTATTTGTTTTTAGGCAAATGTGCATATAATAAAAGTTGCTTTTTATGTTAAGCTTTTGTTTTAAACATTATATTAAATTTAATATCATGCAGGACAACGTCTCGATCTGTCATTTTACATAAAACGGTTAAATATTGAGTTTCGTAACGATCAAACAAAAATTGCGACCGCTAGAGTGTTAACAGACAAATATATATATATATATATGTGTGTGTGTGTGTGTGTGTGTGTGTGTTCTGAATGGCCCTTATTTTCGTCATCTCATGGGTAGGATCGATGAACATTTGAGTTAGTTTTTCCTAAATCACGTCATGAGTACGACCTCGATAGCTGATTTCTCTGTGGATACATCGGCTAAAAAAAAGGAGGCTAGGTATATCAGGGCAAATCATCAAGGTAGGCGGCACCTACGTGATTATTTGATAGGGGGGTTAAATAGAATTTAATAATAGAAAGTTAGTGGAAATATGGATTTTAGGTAATTGTCAATATACGAAAATTGTTATCATTTATGTAGAATGGGCGTATTTATTTATTTAAAGGACATCCAACTCCGGAGGGGAACGAGATAGGAATAATATTGGGAGTTGTTAGCATCTATATTTACTCTAGGAAATAGTTTGGTGTTTCTTAGGTAAGTAAATGTGTTTTGACAGCGATTCGCTAATCAAAGTTTAACTATCAGCAACAATAATAATTGAGAGTTTACATTTAATTAGCCCTGCTCAGATTGTGTACAATTATTCTTGCCAAAAAGGTATGTTTGATGCTCAGCTAGCTTTGACTACAATTATCGCAGTAAGATACGGTTCAAGTTTCACAATATTGTCGGTAAACCATATATATGACTCATTCAAGCGTCATTTGGGAAAACATATATTTCTAAGAAATAGATATTCGTCAATTTATCAACAAGAAATAATTCCGTTATTTATAAATTGTTATTACTCCAATTTATATCTAATTATTTATTTGATTTGAAATATAAACAATTATACTTTACATATGCAATAAAATTACGAAAAAAAATAAATCAACAAGATACTATATCAGGAGGGGGGGGGGCATTAGCTATTGAGGGCGTACTCATGACGCAATTGTCAAAACTTTTCTTCGAATGTCCATAGATTATATATATATATATATATATATATATATATATATATATATATATATATATATAATGTCTGTTAACGCTCTAGCGGTCGCAATTTTTGCTTGATATGTAAAAAGAAAGATAAAGTTCGTTAATAGCCGAAATCGAACTAGTGGGAGGGGGGTTAGAGGGGAGGATTTTCGAAATATCTCCGTTACTATACATCGAATGAATGAATGAAGAAGTAAATATATCATCCTAATAATGCAAATCACCGTCGCTTTGGGGTACAAAACTAAATAAATAAAAAAAAATATAATGACATAAATGTACTAGTACATAGGAACTTTTTTATTAAAACCATTTTAAATTATTGTCCTTATTACTAGTCTAATGTTTATTTATGTTTGTTTAACTAATGTTTATTTATGTCTTATGTTTATTAATTGTCTTTATTACTAGTATTTAATGATTATTTGTGGTATTTAATTTTTTATTTGTTGTTTCTGTTTTTGTTATTTTTCTACAATTTTGTTTTCATTTTACATTGTGAATCTTTGAGCCAAATCGCCAAAATGCGGGTGCTCCTGTATAAATAAACGTCGGATCGAAAAATTGTATAGAATCAATCTTATTACAAACTCAATTTACTATAAATATTGCTATATGCATTTATTCTCTATCTTGAATATTAACCGAGATATTTGCATTTTTATTAAGAGTGTGCCGATAACTGACGAGATGAGATCGGCTATCTCCGGTTCTAGTCGTGAGTTTCCGCCAGAAACTAGTTCGGCCGTTCCCGTAACTGTTCGGCTCTCGGGAAATTTCTCTATTGTATAACTTCACGTAGGAAATCTGCTTAGTTTACGCAGCCCCTGCGTGACGGACTTTTTTTTTCATATCTTCATGAAGTAAGATTAGTTGTAGAAACAAATGGCAAATTTCGAAAATGTTATATTAAAATAAAGATTCGAATTCTGAGAATGAACAAGCCAGTTGACACAATCTAATTTGGTAGCATAAACAAAATGTTATTAGGTAATATAAGGAAAATCTTTTTGTTTTTCATTCAAACAAAATCCGCTAATAAAAAAGGCATTTTATTAGGCAACATACAGAAATCTTATTATGTAACTGAAACAGAATTAACGTCGGATAATTTATAAAATTATTTAGAACATTCAGAGCAAATGTTTCTCCTATGTTCCTTGCATTATAGAATATACCATTTGTACACGCACTTCAGAAATTGTAAATTTATCAAGGACATTTTTGTTGGATAGAACATGTTTCATTTGTTTCTGTAATTTTAATTCCTTTGCTTATTACGGTTCTTAGATTTTATGAGAAAGCTGGAATTGAAAAATCTTTACTTCTAAGTTTATCACTCAATTTCAAACTGAAAATATTTTTGCTATGAGAGTTTCCTGTGTAAAATATGAAGAGAAATAACGTAGGGATTTATCAATATAATTTACATAGTGTGTTACGAAATATTATAAAAAAAAAAAAAAAAAAAAAAAAAAAAAAAAAAAAAACCACGAACACACTACCTTATGGGAAATGAGATAATGAGGTTATCACCCATGACGCGATTTCAAACAAAATTTCAAATGCCCATCCACCTTACCAAAACGAAACAAAAATGAGACGCGTTCTCTTCTGGTACTTCGTAAGTTCACTACCCGGCAAGCTGGTGTCGCGGTGCTAATAGACCTGCTGGAATCTAACAAGTAAATACGTCCAGGGGCTCAGGTTTGCCGTGCGAGTTAGGGAGTTGGTCCTAATCTCGCATGTCAGACCTGATGCAGGTGGGTTCGATTCCCGCCCTGGGCAGTAGAAATTTATTTAGTGACGGACTCACCAAATAAACTCCTTGAGCCCACCCTGGTTAGATTAGGGTGGTAACCTGTAGATAACCCGTCCCGATTAGCCTTGTTGCATAAAGTGGAAGTAAATAATAATAAACACAAAAGAAGTAAATACGTCTGACAGCCCCTCGGGATGAATAACGAATATGACACTTATTAGATCATGTCCAATAACTCTGAGTGAGCTGACAACGGACCCCCAGGATATATTAAGGTCTGTTAGTATAGTACTGGACACAACTCCTTCCGGGTTCTCCTTGATTAACACAGTTGATCATTCTCTACGTAAAACTCAGATCAAGAATCGATGGCTAAAGATCTGTAGGGTCTATAATGGCAACGAGAAAACGAAAAATTGTAGCACTAATCGTTAAACTCAAATTTGATATTACGGCTTCAGAGGGTAACTTTTGCTGGAGAAATAGAAAATTTAATTTGAAGTTAATCAGTTAGAATATGTTACGGACATGTAGGAAGAAGTGGGGGTAATAAGGGAGGTATTTCGTAATCTATTAATTTTTCGGGAAACGTGCATCAAACAAAAGTTGTTTGTTTTGTTAGTGAAAGAAGATTTTGTTATATGCGCTTTTGCCGTATAACGAAATATAGATGAGGTACACACGGAAATCTATAGAAGGTGTCAACAATGTTATAGAACACGAAACACTAATTCAAAATCAACGAAACTTCGTTTTTTAGCAAATTTCTCTTAAGGCAAATCAGCTATTGAGGACGTACTCATGACGCCATTTTCGAATAAGTTCTCCAAAAGTCCACCGACCCTACCAAGGAGATGACGAAAATGAGGTTCGTTCAAAACTATATATATATATATATATATACGAGTATATATATGTCTGTTAACACTATAGAGGTCGCAATTTTTGTTTAATAGTCACCAAACTTGGTATTTAATCGTTTTATATAAAAAGATCAAGTTCGTTTACGGCTAAAATCGGACCAGTGGGAGGGGGGGGGGTTAGAGGAGAGGATTTTCGAAAATTCGAAATATCTCCGTTACTGTACGTCGGATCGAAAAATTGTAAAAAATCTATTTTATTGCAAATTAAATTTACTATAAATATTGCTAAGTACATTTATTCTCTATCTTGAATATTGACCGAAATATTTGCATTTTTATTAAATTTGTACGGCTAACGGACGAGTGACTTTCCCGCCAAAAGTTAGTTCTTTCCTTAAATGCTCAGCTCTTGTGAAATTTTTGTAATGTAAAACTTCACTTGGGAAATCTGCTTAGTTTACGCAGCCCCTGCGTGACGGACCTCTGATTGTTAATGGAGATATTTGCATTTATTAGTTTTCATCCTTCAGTAAAGTTCCCCTCCTACTCATGTCGTATTAACAATAAACTTTGGAGAATAATTCAACATTTTATATATATAAAATGTTTATCGGATCGCAAAATTGTATAGAACCAATCTTGTTGTAAATTAAATTTACTATAAATATTGCTATATAAATTTATTCTCTATCTGGAATATTAACCGAGATATTTGCATTTTTATTTGGTGTAACCGACGAGCTATGGTTCCCGCCGAAAGCTAGTTCGGCCGTTTCAGTACTATCGGCACTCCTATGGAGATTTCTCTATTGTATTACTTCACGTCGGAAATCTGCTTAGTTTACGCAGCCCCTGCGTGACGGACTTTTTTTGACTATAAGCTATATTAAAATTTTTAGTAACGAACAAGGGAAGGGTCGTTAGGGAGGCATGAAATGAAAAATCGTCTTATTTCGTTTGCTAATGTTTTTTAGGCGAACCTCCACGTGGGAAGCTTGCTTAGTTTACGCAGCATCTGCTCGTCAGAGTATAGAACTATATTTCGACCAATTACATGTTGTAATGTATTGTATTAATGCCCACCTTGTGATACTAAGCCAGGGTGGGACTAAGGATTTTATTTAATAAGTTCGTTACTAAATAAATTTCTGATGAAAACCGAACTCCCGATTTTATGTTTGCAAAGTGAGATCAAGACCAACGTTTTAACTGACATGGTCAAACTGAGCCCACATTACATGTTCCAATAATGAATTTACACAAGAAGAGTGAAATATAGGGGTAATTTGCAACATGGGAATTAACAATTCCTGGAAGCCATTTGATTTGTATATGTTGTGGCTGCCTCCACCCATATACCGCAAACAGCGCTCAAACAATTGTTGACATCGGGGCAGAAGCTGCGATAATTAGCAAATGCTTCATATAAATCAATCTGTTTCTCTTGATGAGTTATTGTAATAATAAAGAAAGATAATATACAATCATGTATTATATGACCTTTTCAAAGCAAATTTTCCAACATGACGTTTTATTTGCTTATCCAGTTAGAATATTAATATCCGCCAAGGAAAAAAATATGTTAATATTCATTGTTTTGGTGGAATTTAAGCACCTCGAATAGCACTAACAAGCGGAACATTGCCATATTACAAGGAAAGATAAATAATTAAATCAGACTAAACAAAAAACAGCCATTATTACAACATTACATATTCAGGATAATTTATTTGTTTCCCCTTAATTGCTTTGATTCCACAAATATTTCAGTAAGCAAACAGAAGCGAGACAATCGCCGCTTATCACTGAACACACACACACACACACACACACACACACACACACACATATTGCAATAAGGACAACAATAACTATTGAATACAATCAGTCATTTGAATAATAAAATATTCCAAGCGAATTAGCATATCCCAATTAAAGTATTGCTAGCAAATTAGCAAATCAAATTTATGCTGCTTGCAGAAATTGCGGCTTCTATTTGTGTCTTACAAGGCCATGGCTGCCGAAGACAGCAGCTGACTGCCATAATCTAAGGCTCACTCTAGAACATTCACGGTCAAATGAAATAACGCCTTTCACTAGCTAAAATTAGAAACTCTTGTACAGTTATTTGCGGCTCTAAACAATACTGCTGGAAGAGATTTAATCATTCAAGCATTATTTTTTAGCAGATTTCTCTTAAAGGATATCATTTGTTGAGGTTGTACTCATGGCACAATATTAGAAAAATCCTGAATGTATATATGGCTTTGTTGTTGTTGGCCAATATTGGTGAAAAAACGCTTTTTTTTAGTTTATTTTTTAGTTTATACCAATATTTCGAGAATATTAATCTTCTGGTTACATTAAGAACTCTGGTTGTAATAACAAGTGCAATACTTAATGTACAATAGTTTTTAGGTATTTCTAGTTTTGGCAAGTAATAACATAATAAGAAATAACATAAACACCATCTGTTACACAATAGCTCAAAAACAATGTGCAATATATATAAAGTTGTACCTGCATTTTTACAGCCCTCAAGAAGAGAAAATAAATATTCTCGAAATATTGGCATAAACTAAAAATTTGTTGTCACCAACATTGACCAAAACTCCAAGAAACACCAACACCATATATAAATATAACCTGGTCGGAAACATCTGCACAATTATATATACATAAATATATATATATATATCTATATATATATATATATGTATGTATATTAAGGATTTTACAGCAAATTTGATTTTAAAAATAAACTATCTTTCATCCGATGCGTACTGAAACATAAAAAAATATTGGCGATGACAATTGTCGGTGAAGAATAGAATGCATTTTAATACAATCCTCTCTAAATGATATTTCTCGATTTTATTCAATCAAATTCGAGTAGTATTGGAGACGCTTGATACAATTTTTGACTATTGAAAATATAGCTATGACGTATAAAACTGTTAAAAAACGATTTTATGTCTATAGCTAGAAAATTTTAGATATATTTACTAATTGAAAAACAATATAATAACAAATAAACAGATGAAGCCAAATAAAACCGTTTAAAAACCAAATAAAAACGATCAAACGAAAATTGCGACCGCTAGAGCGTTTAACTGACATATATATATATATATATATATATATATATATATATATATATATAAAATTTTAAACGGGCCTCAATTTCGTCATCTCCTGGATAGGATCGATGGACACTTGAAGAAATCTTTCTAAAATCGCGTCATGAGTACGACCTCAATAGCTGATTTCCCTTAAGGGAAATCTGCTAAAATTAAGTTGGATATCGGGCGGAAAGGGGAGAGAGGCGGTTTTGAGCACGAGAATACGTCGGATCGAAAAAGAGTATAAAACCACACTTATTCCAAATGTAATTAAATATGTATTTTGAATTTTTAGTTTTGAGCCTTCAGCAAGCCCTCACTCCTACTCATGTCATATTAACAATGAGCTGTTATATATATCATGTACCATCTCGCTGGAAGCTTAAACACCAAATGTTTTTTTTCATTGAACTTTCACTGTGATTGAAGCTGTTCATTTAATCTACGCCATTTTCCATATTTAACTGTTCTATTTAACCCTCCGTCGGGCGCGTGATCTCTCAGATACACAGTTTCTAGAGAAATATTTGCCACTCCTAGTAGAGAGTGGTGGTGTAGTGCTTCGAGTTATGTGGTTTATAGGTCTCCCCCTCAAGAGTTGTGTCACTGTTCGATGGAGTCGTGTGTTTCATCTGTCATTCAGTTTAATCTCCTAGATACCACGCGCCCGATCTCGGAAGTTTTTTTGAAATCGGTATTTAATAAATATATACATAGGAATACATATATATATGGAATCATATAAAACTATTTTTCTATTATTTTGCTCGTACATGAGCTTTCAAAAGATCTTGTACATGAACATATTGTACGACGCAGTGACAGCAGCAGACGTTTACCAACCGAACTAAGGACGAAATTTGAAGAGTACAGAGACTCTTTGTACAAGTTGTAGTGAGACTGAACTCAAGTACAAAAACAGTATAAAAAAAAAATCATTCCAATACAATGAACAAAAGAAAATGATGTGAACCATGCGAAAATAAAAAGAAATGTAGGTTTACTAAATACTCTTGTGAGAATTGCAAAACCAAAACTTGTTTACAACATAGTTCCATGCTTTGTCCTAAATGTAATACAGCTCTGCAAAAGAAATAATAATTAAACTGCTATTAGCAGATTTCCCATAGGGGAAATCAGCTATTGAGGTCGTACTCATGACGCGAGTTTTGAAAAATTTCCTCAAATGTCCATCGATCCTACCCAGGAGATGACGAAAATGAGGTCCGTTCAAAATTATATATATATATCTATATATATATATATATATATATATATATATATATATATATATATATATATATATATATATATATATATATATATTTGTCTGTTAACGCTCTAGCGGTCGCAATTTTTGTTTAATCGTTACCAAACTTCATATTTAAGCGTTTTACGTAAAAAGAGAGATCAAGTTCGTTAATGGCTGAAATCGGACCAGTGGGAGGGGGGGTTTAGAGGGGGGTTTTTTTGAAAATTCAAAATATCTCCGTTACTATACGTCGGATCGAAAAATATTATAGAATCAATCTTATTGCAAATTAAATTTACTATAAATATTGTTATATACATTTATTCTCTATCTTGAATATTAACTGAGATATTTGCATTTGTATTCTGCATGTGCTCGGCAGCAGTGGCTATGTTCGGACTTTCCGCCGTGAGCTCTGGCGGCCGTTTTTGTAATTATTCGTCCCTCTCGTGAATAGGTTGAGAGGTTACTTACTACTACAGCTGTTATTAGGCAGATTTCTCTATTGTAAAACTTCACGTGGGAAATCTGCTTAGTTTACGCAGCCCCTGCGTGACGGACTTTTTTTAAAAAGGATTTGTACATTAAAATTTAGATGATTTTTAATAAGTCTTATCTAAAAGTGATTTCGTGCTACTTATTTTTGAATGAAGTTATATTTTCTGTTATGGTTTCTAATCACACACTGAACATTTTAGTGCAAAATATATGTTAAAAAACTGTATTTCCGTAAAAACGGTTGAGGATGATCTCTGAGATACACGCGCCCGAAGACGTAATATTCTTGACGCGCCCGACCGAGGGTTGGTTGAAAAGGTCAAAGTAGTTAGTCGCTCAAATCGGACAAGTAATAGGGGGGTTCCGAGGGAGGGAGAATTCAAAGATTTATTATATTTCCATAACTTATTAATGCTCTAGAATTGTTGCTCTATACAACTTTCCTCAACTCAAATATTAAGCGACTGATTCGAACATTCTTATTTACAGCCTTTAGAAACCCCCCACTTTAACTCATCTCATTTTGGAAATAGAGAATGAGATCAGTAATATGTAATAGCAGCGCGAGAGAAATCTGCTTACTTTACACAGCCCGTGGGGGACTTTTTGTATGGCTGTTAGCGTTATTGTGGAACGAAAAATATTTAATAATCAATCTTGTTGATAAAGTAACGTTCTAAAATAAGGCTTTGTAAAGTGTCTTATTAATTTTCCTCAAACGGTCTAAATAAAGATGATCACATCAAGTATCTAATTTTAAACATTATCTCTAAGGTATAAATAAATATATGCTATCCTCTTCACAGTTGCTAGAATAATTCCCTCCTGATGCACATAACGCTTTCATTGCACCAATCATTGAATGTATCATGAAGCGATTTTCGAAAAAATTCTTCAAAGATCCATCGATCCTAGTACATGACGAAAATGAGGCCCGTTAAACATTTTAAATATATAAAATGTTGCATTATTCTTCAAAGTTTATTGTAAATATGACATGAGTAGGAGAAGGGGGACTTTACTGAAGGTTGAAAACTAAAAGTCCGCCACGTAGGGGCTGCGTAAATTAAGCAGATTTCCCTCCGGAAGTTTGGTAATAGATAAATATACATACTGCTAACACAACAACACCGTGAATAAATACAAACGGAAATAAGAAATGTTTCATCCAATTTCAATAACCTGCCGACAGGAAGCGTTAGGTTAGAAATGTAAACAAACGGGCCGGGCCAGCTCACACCGGAAAAAAAACAATTACTGAAATATATCAGAATATAACACATTATTTTATTGAGAACTATTTACTATATCTAATACTGTAATTAATAATGAGTCAGAATAAATGTTATCTCAATCAATAACAATTTAGGAGTCCAAAACTTCAACATGGGGGGGGGAGGGGTCACCAGTGCATATTTGCATGTATCTCGTATAATAAAGGTGTCTTGAATACAATTTTTGGTACTTAAACTTCCAATAATGTGATTTATTAAGTAGCAGAGTATTGTTTACGTAACATGAGTAGAAGTGGCAGTTTGCTAAAAACTGAAAAATGCAAATATCTCGGTTAATATTCAAGATAGAGAATAAACGTATATGACAATATTTATAGTAAATTAGTAGTAATTTTCAATAAGATTGGTTATATACAATTTTTCGATCCACTGCGTAATAACGGAGATATTTGGACTTTTCGAAAACCCTCCCTCTGGTCCGATTTCAGACATTAACGAACTTGATCTGTCTTTTTTACATAAATATCTCGATTAACAATCAGAGGTCCGTCACGCAGGGGCTGCGTAAACTAAGCAGATTTCCCAAGTGAAGTTTTACAATACAAAAATTTCACAAGAGCCGAGCATTTAAGGAAAGGCCGAACTAGCTTTTGGCCGGAAAGTCACTCGTCCGTTAGCCGTAAAAATTTAATAAAAATGCAAATATTTCGGTTAATATTCAAGATAGAGAATAAATGTACATAGCAATATTTATAGTAAATTTAATTTGCAATAAAATAGATTTTGTACAATTTTTCGATCCGACGTACAGTAACGGAGATATTTCGAATTTTCGAAAATCCTCCCCTCTAAATGCCCCTCCCACTGGTCCGATTTTAGCCGTTAACGAACTTCATCTTTCTTTTTACATAAAACGACTAAATATCGAGTTTGGTAACGATCAAACAAAAATTGCGACCGCTAGAGCGGTAACAGACAAATATATATATATATATATATAGTTTTGAACGGACCTCATTTTCGTCATCTACTAGATAGGATCGATGGGCATTTGTAGAAAAATTTCGAAAATTCCACCATGAGTACAACCTCAATAGCTGATTTCCCTTGAGGGAAAAATGTACATAACAACATTCATTAAACATTACATTTGTAATAAGATTGGTTCTATATAATTTTTCGATCCGACGCATAATAACGGCAATATTAAGAATTTTATTTATGCCCTCCCCCCTCCCTAAACCTCCCTACCACTGGTCGGTTTCAGACATTAACGAACTGAATCTTTAATTTTATTTTACATAAAAGGGTTAAAAGTTTGGTAATGATCAAACAAAAACTGCGACCGCTAGAGCGCTAACGGACCTCATTTTCGTCATCTCCTGGGTAGGATTGATGGACATTTGAGGACATATTTCGAAAATCGCGTCATGAGTACGACTTTAATAGCTGAGTTCCCCTATGAGAAGGAAATCGGCTAAAAAAATGTTAATGCAATTTGTATTTGTGCTATACAAATGATACTTCACAAATTTTGGAGGCTTAGAGAATTTGTTACTAGCAGATTTCGAGTAAGAACTCTAAATTTCTACAATTAATCTTTTAACATGTTTTATGTATTCTCAAGCATGTCAACTCAAATAATAAGCGGGTTATTTGGAGTTTTATTTTCGTCCTACAGTAACTTCCCCTCCCCTTTCTACACCAATTTTCACATTCATTTTGTAGGCTACTAAATATCGCGTGTTCAGTTTATATTTAAAGTAATCTTAACATAACAGACATCCTTGGGGAAATCAGCTGTTGAGGTTGTACTCATAATGGGATTTTCGTTCCATCAAATGTTCATCCCAGGAAATAACGAAAATGAGGTCCATTCAAAATTGTATATATATTTTTGTTTTTTTAACGCGCCAGCGGTCGCTTTTAGCAGATTTCCCTTAAGGGAAATCAGCTATTGAGGTTGTACTCATGGCGGAATTTTCGACATTTTTCTTCAAATGTCCATCGATCCTACCTAGTAGATGACGAAAATGAGGTCCGTTCAAAACTGTATATATATATCTATATATATATATATCTATATATCTCTGTCGTTTACCGCTCTAGCGGTCGCAATTTTTGTTTAATCATTACCAAACTTCATATTTAAGCTTTTTATGTAAAAAGAAAGATCAAGTTCGTTAACAGCTGAAATCGGACCAGTGAGAGGGGGGGTTTAGAGGGGAGGATTTTCGAAAATTCGAAATATCTCCGTTACTATACGTCGGATCGCAAAATTATACAGAACCAATCTTATTACAAATTACATTTACTATAAATATTGTTATATACATTTATTCTCTATCTTGAATATTAACCGAGATATTTGCATTTTTCAGTTTTCACCAAACCGCCACTTCTACTCATGTTACGTAAACAATACTCTGATACATAATAAATCACATTATTGGAAGTTTAAATACCAAAAATTGTATTCGAGAGACCTTTATTATACGAGATACATGCAAATATGCACTGGTGACTCCCCCCCCCCATCTTAAAGTTTTGGACTACTAAAATTTTATTGATTGAGATAACAATTATTCTGACTCATTATTAATTACAGTACTAGATATAGTAAATAGTTCTCAATAAAATTAATGTGTTATATTCTGATATATTTCAGTAATTGTTTTTCTTTCCGGTGTGAGGCGGGACCCGTTTGTTTACATTTCTAACCTAACGCTTCCTGTCGGCAGGCTATTGAAATTGGATGAAACATTTCTTATTTCCGATTGTATTTATTCACGGTGTTGTGTTAGCAGTATGTATATTTATCTATTACTAAGCTTCACGAGGGAAATCTGCTTAGTTTACTCAGCCCCTGCGTGACGGACTTCTTTTTGATTGATCGTTACCAAACTCGATCTTTAAACTTAAAAATGAAGATGAACCCAGTGGAGGGGTTTATAGGAAGAGAATTTCGTATATACGTTTTTAGCAGATTTCCCCTAAGGGAAATCAGCTATTGAGGTCGTTCTCATGACGCGATTTTCGAAAAATTTCTTCAAATGTCCATCGATCCTACCTAGGAGATGACGAAAATGAGGTCTATTCAAAATTATATATATATATATATATATATATATATATATATATATATATATATATATATATATATATATATATATATATATGTTAACGCTCTAGCGGTCGCAATTTTTGATTGATCGTTACGAAAATCGATATTTGACCGTTTTAATGTAAAAAGACAGATCAAGTTCTTTAACGGCTGAAATCAGAGGGGGGGGGGGGTTTAGAGGGGGGGATTTTCGAAAATTCGAAATATCTCCGTTATTATGCATCGGATCGAAAAATTGTATATAACCAATCTTATTGCAAATTAAATTTACTATAAATATTGTTATATACGTTTATTCTCTATCTTGAATATTAACCGAGATATTTGCATTTTTCAGTTTTTAGCAAACCGCCACTTCTACTCATGTTACGTAAACAATACTCTGCTACATAATAAATCACATTATTGGAAGTTTAAATACCAAAAATTGTATTCAAGAGACCTTTATTATACGAGATACATGCAAATATGTCCTGGTGACTCCCCCCCCCATCTTAAAGTTTTGGACTACTAAAATTTTATTGATTGAGATAACAATTATTCTGACTCATTATTAATTACAGTACTAGATATAGTAAATAGTTCTCAATAAAATTAATGTTTTATATTCTTTCAGTAATTATTTTTCTTTCTGGTGTGAGGCGGGCCAACCCGTTTGTTTACATTTCTAACCTAACGCTTCCTGTCGGCAGGTTATTGAAATTGTATGAAACATTTCTTATTTCCGTTTGTATTTATTCACGGTGTTGTTGTGTTAGCAGTATGTATATTTATCTATTACTAAACTTCACGAGGGAAATCTGCTTAGTTTACGCAGCCCCTGCGTGACGGACATTTTCAATATTTTGATTATTAATCAAAATATTTGCATTTTTTAGTTTTCGGTAGTAAATAGAAAGAGTAAACCCCCACTCCTACTCATGCCATTTTAACAATAAGCTGTTATATCGTGAAGCACTCTATTTGAATCTTAAATACCAAAAATTGTTCTCATTGGACTTTTAAGCTTTGAGACAAATGGAAAGACGCGCAAACGTGGGAAATCTGCTTAGTTAAAACAGCCCCTTCGCCAAGGGAGAAACAGAGAAAAGACGGTGAGTTGAGATCAACAGCGTGTCATTCCAACACACGGGAAATATTCTTAGCTAAGCAAAACCAGCGTGATAGACATAATTATAGCATATAACACCGTAAACGAAATTCCATTTCTTCGCATTTGGATTTCAAGACAAAAAACTCCAACTCAGTCAGAACATATTTGTATAATTCCAATAGAGTTACACAGCACAGAACAGAGCAAACAAGAATTATTCTACGGAATGCGGCCATTAAAACAATTGTGAATAGAGATGAAATGGCTAAAATGTCAAGAGCAATGCGTAAAACAAACAATCTTTATCGAAGGTCATTATCATCATGGAACACTTAACTTTATAATTGTAATTAATTAGCTACACTGATAATGGATTTACTAACGCAATAAAATGCAGACTGTGTATTCAAAATAAATAATCCCAAGCATAAAATGACAACTTGTTTTCTCTGTGGAAAAGCATATATTCACTTCCATATAGTTCATGGTAACGACAATAATGTCTCGACAGTTCTGGTTATAAATTCCTTAATATACCAAGCCGACAATTGTGCAAAGTTTATTTGAATATATATTTACCATTTGGAGACATTTTCAGGAAATTTAGCGCAGAGGCTGCGTGAAATAAACAGATTTCCCACGTGCTGGTATAACATGCTTTTGATCTTATCTCACCACGTATTCTCTATTTATATGTAAAAAGTCCGTCACGCAGGGGCTGCGTAACCTAAGCAGATTTCCCAAGTGTAGTTTTACAATAGAGAAATTTCACGAGAGCCGAAAAGTTAAGAAAACGGCCGACCTAGCTCTTGGCGGGAAACTCACTCTCATCCGTTATCCGCCCCGATTTCATAAACTTGCAAATATCTCGGTTAATATGCAAGATAGAGAATAAATGTATATAACAATATTTATAGTAAATTTAATTTGCAATAAGATTGATTCTATACAATTTTTCGATCCGACGTATAGTAACGGAAATATTTCAAATTTTAGAAAATCCTCCCCTCTAAACCCCCCCTCCCACTGGTCCGATTTCAGCCGTTAACGAACATGATCTTTCTTTTTACATAAAACGACTAAATTTCGAGTTTGGTAACGATAAAACAAAAATTATATATATATATATATATATATATACAGTTTTGAACGGACCTCATTTTCGTCATCTACTAGGTAGGATCGATGGACATTTGAAGAAAAATTTCGAAAATCACGTCATGAGAACAACCTCAGTAGCTGATTTCCCCTAAGGAAAATCTGCTAAAACACCGTGGAGTAGAAGAGGGGGAGGTACTGAAGGAAGAAACAAGAAATTACGAATACCCCGCTTAATACTTAGCAAAAAATGCATAGAACCACAATTGTAGAAAATCAAAAGTTTAACAAGATTGGTTCTAAAACATTTTACGATCCGACTCATAATAACGGAGACATTTGGAATTTTCGGGACTCCCCCCTCTAAACCACCACTATTCCAGGTAGATTTCCAATAAGAATAAGAAATATTATCTCTAGTGTCTAAATATCGAGAATGGTATAGATCAAATTAATGTTTTCGATACTGAAATACAAAATCGTAATTAATGACTTCACCACACAACGAATTTGCATATCAATTGCATATTAAAGGTATGTTGTAAACAATATTTGGTATTTAGGCTTAGAATTAAGTGATATAACTGCTTATTGTTAATACGACATAAGTGGGAGTGGGGGCTTATTGAATGCTGAAAAATAAAAAAAAATCCAAATATTTACGTTAATATTAATGATAGAGAAAGTAAGTATATAAAAACTTTGATAGGTAATTAAATTGTCAATAAAATGGTTATATAGAATTTTTCGAACGGTTATAATAACAGAGATATTTTAAATTGTCGAATTTCCCCCCTCAAAATCTTCCACCTCCCCCTTGTCCGATTTCTGGCGTTGACGAACTGTATCTTTACTTTATATTGGTCGTTTATGTATGTATATATATATACATATAAAATTGTAACCTCTGTCTGTACATTGAATTTTTTCTCGCAATTTCACGATACTTTTTGTTTCACATGTCATAGACATCATAACTGCATTTTGTTTCTTTCGTGCACGTTTGTTACCTTTTCACGCATAAACGGCTCAACCGAATTTTATGAAACTTGGTATGTATATTACTACTAACCCAACTTAGACTTTAGGCTATATTAAAATTCTCTGAGATGAACAAGAGTGGGGGTTATAAGGGAGGCCTGAAATAAAAAATAGTATATTTCGTTTCCCATTGGTTTTTCGGCAAGTATGAACATAACAAAAGTTGTTTACTTTGATATTTAAAGTAACTTTTGTTATATTCACTTTTGTCGTATAACAAGGAATAAACGAGATATACACTAAATACTAAAGCGGGAGCCAACAATTTTGTTGGGCACGAACGATTGAACCGAAATTAACAAAACTCAGTGTGTGAATTAGCATTAATTCTTCCATGATTCTTCCCATGATTGTTCTCGTCGATACCCGTCTGAGATTAGACTTGTTTGGTCAGTCTTCTATGATCTCACCGTTCCTCTATAAAAGCGGTCCAGCTCGTTCGAAAGTTAGTTTGTTCTCAGTTCTCTTCAAGTGAATAACAGTGCATATTTAGGCAACATAGCTTTTAGTTTCGGTACAGTTTTTTTTATTTAAAGAACAGTGTAGTGCCGCGTTTATGTAAGCACAGTGTAGTAAAGAGTTTATGCAAAGAATAGCGCAGTGCCGTGTTCTTTGTGAAGATCAGTGCAGTGCGATGTTTTTGTGAACTTCAGTGATCCTGAGCTATTTTTCTGTGCAATAAGAAGTGAAGTAATCAGTGCATACTGTGAGTAATAGGCAAATATTGAGGTGTTAAAGGAAAATTTCCCATTCAGCCCTCAACAAACCTAACCCTCGCAAGTTTCTAGGTGCATAGATCATTGTATCAGGAGTTTCAGAAGGGTGAGAGAGATTTACTTCGATACAGCTTCTGATGACATTCTCTATTGTATATATGTATGTATCAGTCGCCGCTCTAGAGGGTGCAATTCTTGTTATATTGCCACCAAACTCGATATATAAACGTTTCATGCAAGACTAAAGATCAAGTTCGTTAACTGATAAAATCAGATGGGGGGGGGGCGAAGGGAAAATTTCGAAAATTTAATATATCTCCGTTATTATTCGTCGGATCGAAACATTGTATAGATTTTTTTTTTTTTTTTTATTTTTTTTTTTTTTTTTTTTGTTTTTTTTTTTTTTTTTGCAAACCTAAGGGTATTATATACATATTTCCTCTAATATGAATATTAACCGAGATATATATATACATATACATATAAAACAAAACATGTTTTTCTTATTTAATTAATATTAAGTTATTAAACAATGAAAATGAAGGAGTGGTGTCACTTGAAACGCTTCGGGGATAAAATAAATGACAATCTGAAGAAATAGTTCTATTTTCTGACCTCATGGCTCAAAAAACGTTCTTTTATATATTTATATATATATATATATATATATATATATAATATATATTTGAATATGCCTCTCTGCTTTTCCACATAAAGTAGGATCGATGGACATTTGAAGACATTCTTATAAAATGGTGCCATGAATCTAACCCGAACCATTGCGGGGGAATTTGCTAATATACCAGCAGGATCAATCATAGCAATGTACTAAAACACCCTTTATCAGGGAGGTTCGATAAGAGTGATAAATTATGCATATGTAAGGTATTTAAGGTCAAAAGTCTGAATGTGTATGTTTGACATTTAGCCCCACATATATTTTCATGAGTGAGTCAACGGTCCTGGTTCTATTCGATACACGATATGCTATTATGGTTCTTTTATTTGTGTATTTAGCTTTCAATTTCTCCAGCCATTATAGGTAAAGGTTAAATAGATCTCAATGTTGAATAAAAATAATCGAAATTTGGAAAATTGTGAAAATGTAACCTTTAAAGGTCTTAACAAGATCAATGATGGCTAATAAAACTCCCTATACAATTAAGTGATGTGTGAATTATTTTCATTTATTTATTTTCTAGACCAAATTTTCGCCTAAAAGCATATTTAAGGCCCAAGGAATGAATAGGACAATAATAATACAAATTAACGCAATAATAAAGTATTTAATAACAACTTTTTTGAGTCAATAATTATAATTCAGAATAATTTACATAAAACAGTTTGGGGCTCAGGTTAGCCATGTGAATTAGCGTTGGCCTTAAGCTCACATGGTAAACCTAGAGTGGCGAGTTCGATTCCCTCCTGGGCAATATGATTTTTTTTAGTAAATCCTTAGTCTAGCTAGAAAAGGGTGGTAATCTGTTGATAACCCGTCCCGATTATTGATTTATTAGCTCATCATTAGAGACAAATATTCGCATTTATAAGTTCTGCCAAACGCACAAATCTCTTCTCATCTTTCTCATTTAGAGTAAATAGTGTAATATTTTTGTTTGATTGGGCTTTTCAAAATGTCTCGCGCGCCGGATCAAATCTTACAGCGGGTCAGTTGTTGCCCACATATGGTTTAGCAGAACCTAAAGAGCTCGTCACGTCGGAGCTGTGTAAGCTGAACAGATTTTCCACGTGCTTGAATCACACACTAGGAATGTCATCTCGCCACACATTCTGACTGAAACCCAGAAAGTACGAATAGTTCGCTTAATATTTGAGTTACGAAAAAAATGCATAGAGCAACAATTGTAGAGGGCAATATTCGAACATGATTGGTTCTACGACATTTTTCGTTCCGACCCATAATAACGGAGATATTTTGAATTTTCGAATCGCATAATAAAGATCTCATGAAAAAAATACCGGTTTGAATTGGTATTTAAGCTTAGAATAAAGAGTTTCATATTATAACAACTGTTATTATGCCTTGGGCAGGTGTGGGGATTTACTGAAGGCTGAAAGCTAAACATTCCAAATATCTCGGTTAATATTCGTATTAGAGGAAACGTGCATAAGAACATCATTTATAGTCCCTTAAGTTTGCAATAAGGTTAGTTCCATTTTTGAGATGCTGGATGGTGAAGGAATTATTATCTCAGGTAAGAAAAAACGGCTCGTTCCTTCACTACCACAGGTGGGTCACAGGGAATCCTTGGTTCCTGTCGCATCATTGTGAAGAGGGCACTGATGATGGAGCGTATGCTCTGAAAGCGCTCTGTCACAACGAATAAAGAATAGTGAAGGAACGAGGCGCTTTTTCTTACCTGAGAAGATTAGTTCTATACAATTTTTCGATCCAATAATAACGGAGATATATCAAATTTCGAAATTCCCCCTCTTTTTAGCAGTTAACGTACTTGATCTTTAGTTTTGCATGAAACACTTATATATCAAGTTTGGTAAAGATAAAACAAAAAATTGCGACAGATTCATACATATATACAATAGACAAACTCATCAGAAGCTGTATCAAAGAAAATCTCTCTTTTCCTTCTGACACTCCTAATACGATGATATATGCACCAAGAAACTTGAGTGGATTGGGCTTGTTCAGGGCTGAATGGGAAATCATCCTTCAACACCTCAATATTTGCCTGACCCTCATCAATGATAAAAATAAATATGTATTGGCTTCAATTAACATTGAATAAGAAATAGCCTAATGCTTAATCGTGTACATTTCGATAAAACGGTCAAAATTTATGACAGAAAAATTCGACAAGAACTTAGGGAAAACTCGTTTATGGAATAGAGTTCCCTCCCATCCAAAGGGAAAGGAGTCCATGAATTTTAGAGATGGAAGCCTAGCAAATGAATATTAAGCTGATTCCTGTGCACTCAATCCCTGACAGGAACCTAGGATCAACCCGCTGCAGCCATTGCAGTGAGATTGAAACTCTACCTCATGTCCTAGGTTCTTGCAAATGGGGAGAGTTGATGAGCAACAGCTGTCACCATAAAGTAAGAACAGACATAGCCCAATAAATAAAAGTCCGTCACGCAGGGGCTGCGTAAACTAAGCAGATTTCCCACGAGAAGTTTTACAATAGAGAAATCTGCCTATTAACAACAGTAGTAGTAGGGAATCTCTGAACCTATTCACGAGGGACGAATAGTTACCGAAACGGCCCGCACTAGCTCTCGGCGGAGGGTCCCGAACATAGCCGACTCCTACCGACCATACACATGCTAATATCTCGGTTATTATTTTAGTTTTAGTAAATTTAATTTGCAATAAGATTGATTCTGTACAATGTTTTGATCCGATGTATAGTAACGGAGATATTTCGAATTTTCGAAAATCCTCCCCTCTAAACGCCCCCTCCCACGGGTCCGAGTTCAGCCGTTAACGAACTTGATCTTTCTTTTTACATAAAACGATTAAATCTCGAATTTGGTAACGATCAAACAAAAATTACGACCGCTAGATTGGTAACATATATATATATATATATATATATATATATATATATATATATACAGTTTTGAACGGACCTAATTTTCGTCATCTACTAGGTAGGATCGATGGACATTTGAAGAAAAATTTCGCAAATTCGGTCATGAGTACAACCTCAATGGCTGATTTCCCTTAAGGGAAATCAGCTAAAAAGATACCACACTGATTGGGAAGTCTATGAAGAAGTTAGTGCAAGACGCCTGATGGATCACTGAAACGAGTAGACATAGTAATAATCAAAAGAAACGAAAACGAAGGAGTCATCCCAGATCCCAATGTGAGGTTTGAAACCGTTATCAAGCAATCAACTGAAGTAGAAGAGGAAAAGAAAAGGATTTATGAAACTTGTTGTCGGTACTTCAAGAAAAACTACTCTATTGAAAAATGGAGCGTGAAAGGTTTGCTTCGGGGTGCGATAACCAAGAGAACTGCTGAAGTTTTAAAAGAACTGGGATTATCAACAATGGGCTACAGAATTTATCTACTGTGGTACTCTAGCATTCCAAGCCAGAGTTATAAATTATTATTTATAGAACGTGTAATCTGCTAAAAGTGAATAGTCCGCCACGCAGGGGGCCCAAAAAAGTTAACCGTTTTCCCATGTTCAGGTATGATACAGAGATACAAATATCGGAAGAGTAGAAATGGGATACACTGAAGGCTGAAAACAAGGAAGCCTGAATAACTTAACATTTGATCTTCGAAAAACTGTATAGAACAAAAACTGCAGAGCATCAATAGTTTAAAAAGATTGGATCTACATTTTTCGCCCCACCCCCTTCTTGGGTAAAATATGAGTTAAGAGATTAGAGAAATAATTTAATAAGAAGAATTGGAGCAAGTTAAATGATAAATAAGACAAGTTTATAAAATTATTTGATCCGATTTTCAAATAAATGAGATATTTATAACTTCGCCACACCCCACCCCCTCGTTCTGCATCTTTCGTTTTACCCCAAACGGTTAAATATAAAGTTTGGTAACGATGAAACAAATGTGAACTGCTCGTTTTCGTCATCTCACACTTAGGGCCATTGAAGATCTAAAGGCGTTTTTCGAATATATTTTATTATTATTATTTATTAACGTTCACTTTTAGCTAGTGTCGCTAATTGGTACGGTTTATCTGCACGTTACCACCATTTTCTAGACAGGATGAGACTGCGGATTTTATTTAACGAGTTCGTCACTAAATCTATTCCTATTGTCCAGGCGAGAATCGAACTGGCCACTCCAGGTTTACTATGCCAGATTAATGTCATCTCTTCAACTCACATGGCTAACCAGAACCCCTTTTCGAATATCCTCATGAGTATAGGTGTAGAACAGGCTGTAATTTTAGCAGATTTCCCTTAAGGGAAATCAGCTATTGAGGTTGTACTCATGACGCGATTTTCGAAATTTTTCTTCAAATGTCCATCGATCCTACCCAGGAGATGACGAAAATGAGGTCCGTTCAAAACTGTATATATATATATATATATATATATATATATATATATATATATATATATATATATATATATTTGTCTGTTACCGCTCTAGCGGTCGCAATTATTGTTTAATCGTTACCAAACTCGAAATTAAGTCGTTTTATGTAAAAATAAAGATAAAGTTCGTTAACGGCTGAAATCGGTCCTGGGGGAGGGGGGGTTTAGAGGGGAGGATTTTCGAAAATTCGAAATATCTCCGTTACTATAGGTCGGATCGAAAACTTGTATAGAACAAATCTTATTGTAAATTAAATTTACTATAAATATTGTTATATACATTAGTTCACTATCTTGAATATTAACCGAGATATTAGCATTTTTCAGTTTTCAGCCATCAGCAAACCGCCACATCTACTCATGTTACATTAGCAATACTCTGCTACATAATAAATCACATTATCCCAAGTTTAAATACCAAAAATTGTATTCAAGAGCCCTTTATTATACGAGATACATGCAAATATGTCCTGGTGAGGGGGGCCCCCCCCCCCCCCCGTCTAAAGGTTTTTCTACTACTAAAATTTGATTGATATGGATATCAATTATTCTGACTCATTATTAATTACAGTACTAGATATAGTAAATAGTTCTCAATAAAATTAGTATGCTATATTCTAATATATTTCAGTAATGGTTTTTCTTTCCGGTGTGAGGAGGGTAGACCCGTTTGTTTACAATTCTAACCTAACGCTTCCTGTCAGCATGTTATTGAAATTGGATGGACCATTTCTTATTTCCGTTTGCATTTATTCACGGTGGTGTGCTGTTACCATTATATAGATTTATCTATTACTAAACTTCACGAGGGAAATCTGCTTATTTTACGCAGCCCCTGCGTGACGGACTTTTTATGATGGAGGTAAATAAGTGGGGGGGGGGGAGGGACAGGTCGGAAATTCATACGGAACATGCAAAGCAGCCTGGTTTCTGAGAACCCCCCGCCTCTATAACCTATAACCTATAGAACAGAATAAGGTCACGTCAACAACTATTATAAAGCTTAGCACCGAACTACAGCACCTGGTAATTATAAGGCATTAATAAAATGATAAACATGAATTTCTACCAGCTATGAACAACACAGCGAACCAAAAATTAACTCGGCTCAATTAGCAAAACAGATACAAATACAGAATGTACAACAGGACTTATAGAGATTCGTTAATTACAATTACTCTGCTAGAACAACGCTCTAATTGTACATAAACTTCGGAATGACGCCACGAAATAAATAACACGATTATATATGTCTGCTCGTGAATGTACTCCCTTCTTTTGACGTCTGCCATGATTTGCATACCATAATCCATGTAGAATGTTAGAAACCACCAACAAGAAAGGTCGCCGTCATAACATGTCCATACACAAATTAACTATCCCTAAAACATCCAGAGACAAATTAATTATCACTAAAACAATCCATGTTAATTAAAGCTTACACGGTCTCCGATCTTTATTAAACTTCAACAAAAAAGATACAAGGACTTGGGGTGGGGTCGTTAATCAGCCCTTTACAATCAATTTGGCATAAATATAATAATTCAATTAAAAAGTATAACAAGTAAGACGAGAACTAGGAATAAAAAAAGCCAATCAAGCAGGAGCTGCATAAACTAAGCAGATTTCCCACGTGCTGGTATAACATACTTTTGATCCCATCTCACCACGTCAAAAAGCGATGAGTAGAAGGGGGGGGGGATTACTGAAGGCAGAAAACAAGAAAGTACGAATAACTCGCTTAATACTTGAGTTACTAAAAATACAGGGCCTGAGTAAACTAAGCAGATTTCTCCCTTGAAGTTTAGTAATAGATAAATCTACATACTGGTAACACAACAACACCAAATACAAACCGAAATAAGAAATGTTTCAGTCAATTTCAATAACCTGCCGAAAGGAAGCGATGGGTTAGAAATGTAAACAAACGGGTCTGCCCGCCGCACAGAGAAAAAAAAACAATTACTGAAATATATCAGAATATAACAATATTAATTTTATTGAGAACTATTTACTATATCTAGTAAAGTAATTAAAAATGAGTCAGAATAATTATTATCTCAATCAATCAAATTTTAGTAGTCCAAAACCTTAAGACGGGGGGGGGGGGGTCACCAGAACATATTTGCATGTACCACGTATAATAAAGGTCTCTTGAATACAATTTTTGGTATTTAAACTTCGATCAATGTGATTTAGTGGCGGTTTGCTGATGGCTGAAAACTGAAAAATATCTCGGTTAATATTCAAGATGTGAATAAATGAATATAACAATATTTATAGTACATTTAATTTTCAATAAGATTGGTTCTATATAATTTTTCGAATCAACCTATAGTAACGGAGATATTTCGAAAATCCTCCACTCTAAACCCCCTGCCCCGATTTCAGCGTTAACGAATTGACCTTTCTTTTTACTATATATATATATATATATATATATATATATATATATATATATATATATATATATATATATATTAATAGAAACCAACAGTAAAAAAATCTATGAATTACAACCCAGTATTAAGATAGGATTATTATTACGGCGGAAATCGAGAATAGATGGTGTAAGATCAGTAGCGTGTCTAGAAATAGGAAAATATGCTTAATTTATGCAGCTTTGCGTGACGCACTTTTTGCGTTCTCATTGGTGAGATAGATTGACGCAAGAAGACATTATTTAAAAAATCACGCCATAAAGGCAAGTTAATTAGATTTACCTTAATTCAGAAAAAAACAGTTGCTTATAAATAGAAGAAATATCTGGAACAATTACATATAAATCACAAGAGGCGGTAATAAATACTGTAATTTAGTTGTAAGCATTTAATAAGTAAAGTTAATTAATTTTATAATAATCAAATGAGACCAATAAAGTTTAAAACACATCTCAAATTCGGAAATAAACCATATTCTATCTCAACGACATATTAAAAGAAAAATGGCTAAATGTGTTTGAGATGAAAAACAAGTTTCTCTTCAAATTGATTTGTTCCTTTATATTCTTAAACTTACAAAAAATACTCCAATAAAGCTACATAATAGCTATACTAATAATACGATATTATTAATGTCATTAGAATAAAATTGAATAGTTTACCACAAGATCTGCTAGCATATCCTTTTTATACAGTACCTGAAAAAAAAAATCAACATTACTCACAGTTCATCATAATATTTTAATCAAATAATTTTACTTAAGACTAAGAACATTTAGTCTTCTCAACACTATTAGTGAATTATGTAAATAAAACGTTAAGCTGCATTTCATTTAAATGTGCTTTTTAATATCTCCTTTCGAAAGCATCAGTTCGAAAAATGTATTGGAACATTTACAGATAGATCGTTTCACGGATAAACTTATAAAGTCCTTTAAATTTTACTTATATCTATTATACAAAGTATAGAAATTGTTTTATTTCCCGCCTTCAACCCGACCCCCCCCCCCTTAGGGGATTCGAACAGCAGGGTAAGTGCATTGAAAAATGTCACAGCATCTTATTTAGAAATTGTCAATTTCTTTAAGTACAGCAATACGTAAAAAGGATTTTCAAATTTTTGTTTACTTACACCCTCGTCTAAACCTCTCCTCCTCTGAGGTCGATTTCGATCAAAAGAGGAAGTGCACGACTAGACAACAACCCCAAATATGAAATTTCAACTCTAAGACTAACTGTATTTGAGTTATGGGAGATAAGTCTAAACGTCAAGTCGAAATCCCAAATAATGGGTTGAAGGAAGGTCAAAACGGATAATTCTGATGAAATTTGAAAACCGACAATGTTAGCAGTAAGAACACTGGCTTTACCTCGCACTAGGAAGTAATAATAGCTATGTTATTTCCACCTACTAGCTTTATCTAGTTCGAAAACTCTGGTAATAAGTACTCCTTCAATAAACAATAGCATTCTTTATTAAGGGTCATTCCATCTCAAATCAACCAAAAAAAAAATGATTTCGACACCCATGATTTCAGATTTTGCTGAATTTTATTTTGGGGGTTCTATTTATTGATTTAAGAAACCATACAAATCTTTTATTTCTTACAAATTTCTAAATTTTTCTATATATTTATTTTTAAACTTGGAATAAACAATGAAGGGGTCCAATAACCATTAATTTTATTGTTTTAGGTGGTAGGTCATATGTCTTAGAACATAAATAAAAAAAGATTTCCATGATTATCCTTTTCCCTTTTGGAGATATTCAATTTTACGTGAAACTATATATTTGCTTTCTGAAAAGCTCAAATTGACACTTTGCAATTTTTTTCTGTCCACAAATACTTACTTGGTACCTTAGTTTATTTTTTTATTGTTTTTAAATATATTTATGAATACACACAAAAAATTCCATCAAAATTGGTTCGTAAATAAGAAAGTTACAAATTATTTTTGAAATGAAAACAAATTAACTTTACAGTTCCTAATCGATAGAAAACACTAAAATCACAAAACTTTAAGAGGCCATAAAATCCAAACCGTTAAAGATATATCAAAAATATTTGGTATGGTTTCTTAAATCAATGAATAGAACCCCCAAAATAAAATTCAACAAAATCTGAAATCATGGGTGTCATGGTGTGGTTGAATTGATGTGGAATGACCCTTGCGATATTAAAATGCTTTAACTTGCGTGCACAAAGTATGTGGAATCTATAACACAATCTTTTTTTCAGATTTCCCAGAAGGGAAATCAGCTATACAGGTCGCACGCATGACGCGATTTTCGAAAAATGTCTTCAATTGCCCATCCATCCTACCCAGGAGATGGCGAAAATGAGGTCCGTTCAAAATTATATATATGTCTGATAAGGCTATAGCGGTCGTAATTATAGCAATTTCCCTTAAGGGAAATCACCTATTGAGGAGCTCGTACTCATGACGCGAGTATTGAAAAAATTCCTCAAATGTCCATCGATCCTACCCACGGGATGACGAAAATGAGGTCCGTTGAAAATTATATATATATATATATATATATATATATATATATATATATATATATATATATATATATAATTTGTCTGTTAACGCTCTATCGGTCGCAATTTTTGTTTGATCGTTACCAAACTCAATATTTAAACGTTTTATGCAAAAAGAGAGATCAAGTTAATGGCTGAACTCGGACCAGTGGGAGGGGGGGTTTAGAGGGGGGATTTTCGAAAATTCGAAATATCCCCGTTATTATGCATCGGATCGAAAAATTGTATAGAACCAATCTTATTGCAAATTAAATTTACTATAAATATTGTTATATACACTTATTCTCTATCTTGAATATTAACCGAGATATTGGCATTTTTCTTAAATTTGGGCCGATAACGTACGACGGTATTTCCCGCCAAAAGCTAGCTTGGCTCTTTGCTGTAACTGTTCGGCTCTCGTATGGAGATTTCTCTATTGTATAACTTCACGTGGGAAATCTGCTTAGTTTACGCAGCCCCTGCGTGACGGACTTTTTACTTATTTTATTTGAAAATCATATTGGATAATTCCTTTGAAAGCCGAAGTACGAAGTTTTTCGGTACTAAAATAGTTCCTTTCCTTTGTACTTGCCTCTGATTGCGGGAGATCAGATGATTCGTCGGTATTATGTAAGTGTTGGCCAATGCATATTGATATTAGGGAGAATTCGCAATCTAGGTTACCTGGCCGTCCAATCTCAGCAATTTATCTATAACCAGCTTATGCAAATTATTGATTACTGATGGCGAGTACAGGGCTCGATGTAACTGGATAACTCTGCTCCAATACTGGAAAATTGTTCAATTAACACCAACACGTTAATTACAATCTATTTCCCAAGTACTCCAATCACACTCCATTTCCTAGCTCCCAAATCTTCAACAGAATCTTAGTCAAATTTGAAGTATGAAGTGAGAACCGCATTAGAGAAAAAAATTATTAATGAACATTGCTTATCGAACATGCCATGAGTCTGTGTTTATATATTTAAAGTTGATTAAATAAGTTAAAGGTGCTAAGCAAGACTTCACTGAAACTGCATTGCAGTTCACACGGAGTAAATTTGTACTCTTCAAAAAAATTGAATATTAAAAACTAGAAGATATGGAGATTTTGATTTGGCATAGAGTCACAAGAACAAGTTCGGCTCAAAAGAAATTCAATGTAGAATTACCAAATGAGGTAAGCTAAAGTAAAAGACTTACCAAGGCCATGGAGAAAAAGAAGCCATTTGGGCATTTCATAAGGGACAAACATTTCATCACAAATATATTTGAAGGTAAGGCCTTTTGGCAAATAGGAAGAGGAAGGTCTAGAAAATTCGTTATTGAATACATCAAACATCTTATGGATTTGGGAAGGTATAGTAAGTAATATTAAAAGAGCAGTTTCCAAAACAGCACAATGGTTTCAACTAGAAGTCTTACTTAGCCTTTAATTGGCAACCTTTGACATGTTGCGGGCCAAACTTGCACAAAAAGTGTGCAAATACGTTCATTGGCTGCTTTTAAAAGTAGGTCATGGTTGCTTTTAAAAGTAGTGCATTTTAAAGTAGTGTCCATAATTTTTAACGGTAGATATGGGACATGAAATTATACGACAATGTAATTATAATACAATTTATTAAAATAACCAAATGAAACGAAAAAAATAGGTATAACATTATAATTAACCCAGTAGTGCTTAATGTGACATATATGTTACGGCGGGAGGGGCCTCTTTGGAATTAGCTGCAGAGTAATCCAAGGTGTGCAGGGTTGATCCTGTATGATCATTAGGACCTCCAAACACTCCTTTATCACTCTAAAACCTACCTCTGAGCTATCAACATCTGTTTTAGCTTTACCAAGTGTTTTTTTCCCTCCTTCATCTTGGTGATATTAGGACATGGAGTTTATCAACAAAGAGTAAGTACTTGAACTTATATGAATTTATTTAAAATTTGTTTAAGCTGTAATTAGTTTCTATACAAATTAGACTATTGAACCTTAATTATATATTTAATCTTTTGAGTTTTATTTACGCTCAAAATCTTTCTAAATTTTTCTGTGACATATATGTTACACTAACAACTTGCTTAAAATATTTTTTTTTTAGGGCCTTGGCTGAGATTATTGAGCCTGGCTTTACAGTTCAGGAAGCCATAGACTTAATATTGGCAGATGACAAAGCTTTGTACCAAAGGGACATATACATCGCTCCACCAGATATAAACATCGGAAGTGATGAGGACTCAGGAGAATAGGATGTGATGGAGCCTGGCAACCTAAGTCGCATGTATTCAGTATCGCAAGGGTGTAAAAAATATTACACAGTTGGAATTCAGAAGAAGTGTGGAGCTTACCTATTTGAAAAAATACCTAACACCTGCCAAAGTTCCAGGGCGTTCATCCACACGTTCATTAGATGAGTCTAGGTATGATAGAATTGACCATCTTGTGAGAAAAATCCCAGACGGTCTGAGACGAAGATGCAGAGGAGAAAATTGTCAGTTGGTTTCCAGATACTTATTGCCAGAAGTGTGATGCGGGCCTCTGCCTCGATTGTTTTGCCCCCTATCACACACGCTAATTCATACATATGTACTTTCCCGGATTTTTTTTTACTTAATTTGTTTGTAAATCCTTTTTTTAATTTTTTGTTTGTAAAATATGTTTTTCAAAGTTTTTTATGGTGTACATTTTTTCCTGATTTGAATTTTTATTAACCATTCATTAACCTTTTTTTTTTTTGTTGTGGCTCGTCAAGTGCTTAGCGTGACATATATGTCACAGTCAAAAAATCAAAAACAGAAAGGCTGAAAATCATGTTATTGACTATTTTACATTTAAAACAAAGTATTTCATTCAATATGAATGAAATTTAACAAAAACATTAATTAAATCCATTTCTGAGCACTACTGGGTTATTCGTAAAATTTCGAATTATTATAAACAACGAAAGTTAAATAGCGACACCGAAATCTATTAGACACTTGAGCTTGAATTTGGGAAACTAATCATCGATGTTCGGATTAATTCCATTGATTCAGAGACGAAAATGTCTATCAATGTGAAAATTTCAAATTTACTATAACTGCAACATCTACTTCTGCATATCCATTTTTACCGACTAAGAGGAAGGGATGCATCTACAATATTACAAATTGTTCCGCAGATATTAAGGATTCAGAAAATTTCTGCAGGACCAATTTTGTTTAACATGCAGAGATTTATAAATCATATTCTACGAATGTTTTTAATCTGATGCATTGCAGCTGAGTTATCGTGCATAACTCACAAATGACATTATTTAATGACAAGATCCCAAGTATTTTGTTTTGTTTAAGTAATTTAATAGCGGTGTCCACTTCGGCCTTGCGAATCATCCAGTATCTTTAGCACTCTGGTAGCATTCATCTCTCCCTTCCATCGATCAAAACACCGAGGATAACCCATAAACCATTATTTATAATAATGGCTGAGAGGCAACTTGTATCAGCACCTGATCAGAATCTGTATCACTATATTGTAGGTGATTTCGTTTAAGACAAATCAACTATTGAGGTCGTACTCATGACGCAATTTTCGGAATCTTTCTTCAAATGTTCATCAATCCTACCTAGGGGATGACGAAAATGAGGTACGTTCAAAACTGTGGGTAGGTATGTATGTATATATCCATTGTCTGTTACCACTCTAGCGGTCGCAATTATGGTTTAATCGTTACCAAAGTCGATATTTAATCGTTTTATGTAAAAAGAAAGATAAAGTTCGTAAGCCAGTGGGGAGGGGGGTTAGAGGGGAGGATTTTCGAAAATTAGAAATATCTCCGTTACCACACGTCGGATAGAAAAATAGTATAGAACCTACCGTATTGCACATTACATGTACTATGATTATTGTTATATACATTTATTCATTTATAAATTTTAACCGAGATATTTGCATTTTTCAGTTTTCAGCCTTCAGCAAACCCCCACTTCTACTCATGCTACTTAAACAATACTCTGCTACACAATGAATCACATTATTCGAAGCTACCTAACGTTGTATTCAAGGGACCTTTATTATTCGAGATACTTGCAATATGTCCTGGTGATCCCCCCCCCCGTTTTAAGGTTTTGGACTATTGAAATATGATTGATTGAGATAACAATTATTTTGACTCATTATTAATTACAGTACTAGACATAGTAAATAGTTTTCAATAAAATCGATATGTTATATTCTGATATATTTCAGTAATTGTTTTTCTTTCCGGTGTGAGGCGGGCAGACCTGTTCGTTTATATTTCTAAAGCTTCCTGTCGGCAGATTATTGAAAATGGATGAAACATTTCTTATTTCCGTTTGTATTTATTCACGGCGGGTTGTGTTACCTTTGGTGTTATTGCAATTTTTGGTTTGATCCTTACCAAACTCGAAATTTAATCGTTTTATGTAAAAAGAAAGATCAAGTTCGTTAACGGCTGAAATCGGACCAGTGGGAGAAGGGGTTAAGAGGGAGGGATTTTTGAATATTCGAAATATCTCCGTTATTATGCGTCTGATCGAAAAATTGTATATAATCAATCTTATTGCAAATAAATTTACTATAAATATTGTTCCATACATTTATTCTCTATCTTGAATATTAATCGAGATATTTGCATTTTTATTAAATGTGGGCTGATAGCGGACGAGTGAGTTTCCCGTTAAAATCCCCGCTAGTTCGGCCGTTTCCGTAACTGTCGGCTCTCGTATGGAGATTTCTCTATTGTATAACTTCACGAGGGAAATCTGCTTAGTTTACGCAGCCCCTGCCTGACGGATTTTTTTTAAATATTAGTGTAAATACCAATTTATTTAAATGGGCTCAAAAAGGTGTTGTGTGGAAGTGAGGAAGGCGAAGAGAAGGCAATAAAGGGAGATGAATGAGGTTTGGAGGAAGGCTTCCCGGACTATATCGATCTCCTTGTTGTATAATAAATATAAAGCGGAGACGAGCAACAGGGCCATATTAAAAGACAATTTATATCGACCTATCCGATGGAGGGGGGGGGGCGCTCATTCTAAATTTATAAATGAACCAGATTGTAATATCATGGATGTGGCCTCGCCCCCACCCCCAACCCCTATCTCTCATCAACACAAATTATTAAATATTTAAAAAAAACAAGAGTAAATACTCACTAACTACATTGTTAAACAAAGATGTTATGTCACGTAACGCCTGCGTAAACATGGAAGATTTGCCACCTCCTCAAATGACAATATGTTATCCCATTTAAGCAAATTGGCCTTTTTATTTTCAATTATTAAATGTATCGTTTATACACACGTAAACGTCAGATATAAATTCATATTTAAAATGCATACTGGTAACAACACCACCATTTTTTTTAATATTAGCGGATTTCACGCGATTTTCAAAAACATTCTTCAAATGTCCATCGATCCTACCCAGGAGATGACGAAAGTGAGGTCCGTTCAAAATTATATATATATATATATATATATATATATATATATATATATATTTGTCTGTTAACACTCTAGCGGTCGCAATTTTTGTTTGATCGTTACCAACACGATATTTAAACGTTTCATGCAAAAAGACAGATCAAGTTCGTTAATGGCTGAAATCGGACCAGTGGGAGGGGGGGGGTTTAGAGGGGGGGGAATTTTCACAAATTCGAAATATCTCATGGAATATGCTGGATGTTAGAGGAACCAATTGATCAGGATCAATAAGAAGCCCAAGTCCTCTACTGTTTTTTAATATAATGCAGAGTGCACTTTCGGATTTAACGCTCCATCCTCAGTGCCTGCTGATTAAAGCTGCGACTGTCGCCCGGCGGTCGTGGTCCAGGCAACGCAGCTTTTATCAGCAGGCACTGAGTGAGGATGGAGCGTTGACTCCGAAAGTGCACTCTGCGTAATATTAAAAAACAGTAGAGGACTTGGCCTTCTTATTGATCCTGATCGAAATATCTCAGTTACATACATCGGATCAAAAAATTGTGACCAATCTTATTTTAAATTAAATTTACTATAAATATTGTTCTATACATTTACCATATTCTCTGTCTTGAATATTAAGCGAGATATTTGCATTTTTATTAAAAGTGGGCTGATAACGGACGAGTGAGTTTCCCGCCAAAGGCTAGTTCGGCCGTTTCCTTAACTGTTCGGCTCTCGTCTGCAGATTTCTCTATTGTAAAACTTCACGTGGGAAATCTGTTTAGTTTATGCAGCCCCTGCGTGACGGACTTTCCTTATTTTGAATTATTAAATGTATCGTTTATACACACGTAAACGTCAGATATAAATTTATATTTAAAATGCATAGTGGTAACAATCCACCATTTTTTTATATATTTTCCTTTGCACATTACCCATGCACAAAGGGCGTTTGTTTACTAAATGTACCATACTATTATAGTATATAACATGTATGTACATAATACATCATAATTTTATATACAAGAAATGTAGTTCATAAATTTGTAGTTAAAATTAAAAAAAAAATAAAGAAAGAAAGAAAAGAAAAAAGGAAACAAAAAAAAAGTCCGTCACGCAGAGGCTGCCCACGTATTTGCATTTCTATTAACATAATAGAATGTTAGTTAATATGAGATGAGTAGGAGTGGGGCTTTTCAGAAGACCGAAAACTAAAATATACAAATATTTCAGTTAATAATCAAGATAGTGAAAAAATGTAAATAACAACATTTGTAGAACATTACATTTGCAATAAGATTGGTTCTTTGCAAGTTTTCGATCCGACGCATAATAACGAATTTATTAAGAACTTTTGAAATTATCCCTCTCTAACCCCCAACCCCTCCCCTTGTCCGATTTCAGCCGTTAACGAACTTGATCTTTCTTTTTGTATAAGACGATTATATATCGAGTTTGGTAAAGATAAGACAAAAATTGCGACCGCTAAAGCGGTAACAGACATATAAATATATATATATATATATATATATATATATATATATATATATAGTTTTGAACGGACCTCATTTTCGTCATCTCCTGGGTAGGATCGATGGACATTTGAAGAAAAATTTCGAAAATTGCATCATGAGTACGACCTCAATAGCTGATTTCCCTTCAGGGAAATCTGCTAAAAAAGAGGATAAATAATATACAAAAAGAAAGAACAAACAATCAAAGTGATGATAAATTAAAACGCATAATTAGCATAAAGCGAAACAACCCAATAAAATATCAATTTGACTTCATAAAGGAGGTTATGCCACTCATTCTATTGCATTATTCTTGATGTAGGTAAATAAAAGGGAAGGGGAAGGTTAAAATATTATTCTTTAAGTAAAATGGTTAAGACGTCTAACATTTTATATTAAACTTTTAGAAAAATTTCTAAATAAAAATGGATGTTTATAAACAAACTCCTTTGATCCATTGGTCTATGTTTTTGAGAAGTGTTTGTTGGAGTGTGTTTCGTAACTGTGTAGTCAGTGTGCAAGTATAGATGAGGTGTTCTATAGTCTGTTCACTCGTTCTGTCACAGGGACAGTTTTTGTCATTTAGTATTTTGAACCTATTTAAATATGATTTAGTAGTTCCGTGTCCAGTGAGTACTTGTGTCGAGTAATAGTCAGTGGCTGTGCTGGTGTTGAGGTATTACTCAAGATTTGGGATGAATGTTTGCCTTTTGTCGGTTTTGTCCCATAACAACACCACCATGTGAATATTAAGTTAATTAATACAAGCGGTAAAGAGAAATACTTGAATCACTTTCAATAACCTCTCAACGGAGAGCGTCTGAATTGTAAACAAACAGGTCTGCCAACTTCTCAGACCTGAACACATAGATGTAAATATTCTTCACCGTAATGAAAAACAATTACTGAAATATATCTGAATACAACATATTCATTTTATTGCAAAATATTTACTATATCGAGTTCTGTAATTTATAATGAAACAGAATAATTTTTATGTCAATCACTCAACTTTTAGTAGTCCAAGAACATAAAACGGGGAGAGGGGGAGTCAACAGAACATAATTGCACGTATCTCATACAATAAAGTACTCTTAAAACCATAGTTGGTATTTAAGTTTTAAATAAAATGGTTTATTATATAAAAGAGTATTGTTTATGTGATAATGGGTAGAAGTGAGGGTTTGCTGAAAACTAAAAAATTAAGTTAATATTCAAGATAGAGAATAAATGTATATAACAATATTTTTTTCCTGTTTTCCACCACCCGTGGAGTTCCACGGAGAGTATCTCTCTATCATGGGAATTTATTTAAATTTTGTGAGCTCCGTCCTTTGGATATTACACACATTTCAATAAATACATTATATTGGTGACGAAATTCATTAGATTAGACGAAGTCCCACCCAGGCTAGAAAAGAGTGGTAACCTGTAGATAACCCGTCCCAATTAGCCTGAGTTGCAAAAGGTGGACGTTAATAAATAATAATAATAAATACATTCGTATACGATAATTACTTATAAACATTATAAAAACAATAAAAAGTTAAGGGAAATCTGCTAAAAGACAAAAAAACATATGTAAGCATTACATATGTTTTATACAGTAGGAGTGTATCTACAAAATGGTGTCCAGTTTCTCAATAAATGCATTAAATCCCTTGTCGTATTATATTTAATTTGGAATAAGATTGGTTCTATACAATTTTTCTATCAGACGTATAGCAACGGAGATATTTCGAATTTTCAAAATTCTTTCCCTCTAAACCAGGGGTCTCCAAACTACGGCCCGAGGCCCACATCCGGCCCGCGGACAGATTTTGTCCGGCCCGCGGAAAGTAAATTTAGTTTACTGAAGTATTCTAATTTTATGTTGAATAATTATTAATATGACATCTACATTGATATGGTCATGGGCTAACTACTCATAACATTGTTTTAGGCTTATTGTTATTGTTTTTGTGATAAGTTGGATAAAGAAACACAGAATTGTAATGAGTAAAGACATGTATAATTTGCAGAAAATTTAACTTCAGTATATAATAACTTTTTTTTTTTTCATCAGAGGACTATTTCACTTTTTACCACCGGCAACAATGATAATATGGTTTTGGCCCTCGGAACGTACTGGAGCAATCAGTATGGCCCTAAGGCTGGAAAGTTTGGAGACCCCTGAAATGATCAAACAAACATTGCGACCGCTAAAATGCTAACAGAAACCGAAATGTGAGTGTGTGTATGTGTGTGTGTGTGTGTGTGTATAAACTGTAAGGTGAAAACAACTTTACATAGAGAGACTTTTGAACAGACCTCTTTAAGTCATCCCATGGGCAGCAACGATAGATATTTGAGGAAACTTTCCGTAGACGAAAGAACAACCTCAGGGGAAATCTGCTAAGGGAGTATAACCTTAGATCTTGGAGATAATAGTACTGCGATTTTCCTCGGAGGAAAAAGCGGTTAATATTTGCAAAACAATAGGTTCTATTTAAAGAAGTAAACGGTGAAATTGCGCCGAACTTTTGAGATTACACTAAATCGTCATAACCTTCATGATCTAAAAATATCTACAATATGAATGGAGAGGAGATTGCAAAAGCTGGCACGTGCGGCTCTGCTGTCATATTGAGCTATTCCTCAATAGCCTTTAGATATTATACACCTTATATATCACTGTTATAGTTCTGGTTAATGGGTATTAACATCTATAAATCCCTCTTATAGTTCTGGTTAATGGATATTGAAATCTGTATATCACTGTTATAGTTCTGGTTAATGGATATAAATCCCTCTTATAGTTCTGGTTAATAGATATTAAAATCTATATATCACTGTTATAGTCCTGGTTAATAGGTATTAACATCTATAAATCCCTCTTATAGTTCTGGTTAATAGATATTAAAATCTATATATCACTGTTATAGTCCTGGTTAATAGGTATTAACATCTATAAATCCCTCTTATAGTTCTGGTTAATGGATATAAATCCCTCTTATAGTTCTGGTTAATGGATATTAACATCTATAAATCCCTCTTATAGTTCTGGTTAATGGATATTAAGATCTATATATCACTGTTATAGTTCTGGTTAATGGGTATTAACATCTATAAATCCCTCTTATAGTTCTCGTCAATGGATATTAAGATCTATATATCACTGTTATAGTTCTGGTTAATGGGTATTAACATCTATAAATCCCTCTTATAGTTCTGGTTAATGGGTATTAAGATCTATATATCACTGTTATAGTTCTGCTTAATGGGTATTAACATCTATAAATCCCTCTTATAGTTCTGGTTAATGGGTATTAAGATCTATATATCACTGTTATAGTTCTAGTAAATGGGTATTAACATCTATAAATCCCTCTTATAGTTCTGGTTAATGGATATTAAGATCTATATATCACTGTTATAGTTCTGCATAATGCACATCTATAGATCCCTATTATAGTTCTGCATAATGGGTATTAACATCTAGATATTCCTCTTATAGTTCTGCATAATGGGTATTAACATCTATAAATCCCTCTTATAGTTCTGGTTAATGGATATTAAGATCTATATATCACTGTTATAGTTCTGCATAATGCACATCTATAGATCCCTATTATAGTTCTGCATAATGGGTATTAACATCTAGATATTCCTATTATAGTTCTGCATTATGGGTATTAACATCTATATATTCCTATTATAGTTCTGCATAATGGGTATTAACATCTAGATATTCCTATTATAGTTCTGCATAATGCACATTAGCATCTATAGATCCCACTTATAGTTCTGAATAATGGGTATTAACATCTATAAATAGATCTTAAAGGGCTCGTTAAGGGGAATTAACTACTATATATCACTGTTATAGTTCTGCATAATGCACATTAGCATCTATAGATCCCTATTATAGTTCTGCATAATGGGTATTAACATCTATATATTCCTGTTATAGTTCTGCATAATGGGTATTAACATCTATATATTCCTATTATAGTTCTGCATAATGGGTATTAACATCTATATATTCCTATTATAGTTCTGCATAATGGGTATTAACATCTAGATATTCCTATTATAGTTCTGCATAATGGGTATTAGCATCTATATATTCCTATTATAGTTCTGCATAATGCACATTAGCATCTATAGATCCCTCTTATAGTTCTGAATAATGGGTATTAACATCTATATATTCCTATTATAGTTCTGCATAATGGGTATTAACATCTATATATTCCTATTATAGTTCTGCATAATGGGTATTAACATCTAGATATTCCTATTATAGTTCTGCATAATGGGTATTAACATCTATATATTCCTATTATAGTTCTGCATAATGGGTATTAACATCTAGATATTCCTATTATAGTTCTGCATAATGGGTATTAACATCTAGATATTCCTATTATAGTTCTGCATAATGCGTATTAACATCTATATATTCCTATTATAGTTCTGCATAATGGGTATTAACATCTAGATATTCCTATTATAGTTCTGTATAATGGGTATGAACATCTATATATTCCTATTATAGTTCTGCATAATGGGTATTAATATCTAGATATTCCTATTATAGTTCTGCATAATGGGTATTAACATCTATATATTCCTATTATAGTTCTGTATAATGGGTATTAACATCTATATATTCCTATTATAGTTCTGCATAATGGGTATTAACATCTAGATATTCCTATTATAGTTCTGCATTATGGGTATTAACATCTATATATTCCTATTATAGTTCTGCATAATGGGTATTAACATCTATATATTCCTATTATAGTTCTGCATAATGGATGGATATTAACATCTATATATTCCTATTATAGTTCTGCATAATGCACATTAGCATCTATAGATCCCTATTATAGTTCTGCATAATGGGTATTAACATCTATATATTCCTATTATAGTTCTGCATAATGGGTATTAACATCTATATATTCCTATTATAGTTCTGTATAATGGGTATTAGCATCTATAGATCCCTCTTATAGTTCTGCATAATGGGTAATAACATCTATATATTCCTATTATAGTTCTGCATAATGGGTATTAACATCTATATATTCCTATTATAGTTCTGCATAATGCACATTAGCATCTATATATCCCTCTTATTGTCCTGCATAATGGGTATTAACATTATATATTCCTATTATAGTTCTGCATAATGCACATTAGCATCTATATATACCTCTTATAGTTCTGCATAATGGGTATTAACATCTATATATTCCTATTATAGTTCTGTATAATGGGTATTAACATCTGTATATCCCTCTTATAGTTCTGCATAATGGGTATTAACATCTATATATTCCTATTATAGTTCTGCATAATGCACATTAGCATCTATATATCCCTCTTATTGTTCTGCATAATGGGCATTGACATCTATATATTCCTATTATAGTTCTGCATAATGGGTATTAACATTATATATTCCTATTATAGTTCTGCATAATGGGTATTAACATCTATATATTCCTATTATAGTTCTGCATAATGGGTATTAACATTATATATTCCTATTATAGTTCTGCATAATGGGTATTAACATCTATATATTCCTATTATAGTTCTGCATAATGGGTATTAACATCTATATATTCCTATTATAGTTCTGCATAATAGGTATTAACATCTATATATTCCTATTATAGTTCTGCATAATGCACATTAGCATCTATATATACCTCTTATAGTTCTGCATAATGGGTATTAACATCTATATATTCCTATTATAGTTCTGTATAATGGGTATTAACATCTGTATATCCCTCTTATAGTTCTGCATAATGGGTATTAACATCTATATATTCCTATTATAGTTCTGCATAATGCACATTAGCATCTATATATCCCTCTTATAGTTCTGCATAATGGGCATTGACATCTATATATTCCTATTATAGTTCTGCATAATGGGTATTAACATTATATATTCCTATTATAGTTCTGCATAATGGGTATTAACATCTATATATTCCTATTATAGTTCTGCATAATGGGTATTAACATTATATATTCCTATTATAGTTCTGCATAATGGGTATTAACATTATATATTCCTATTATAGTTCTGCATAATGGGTATTAACATTATATATTCCTATTATAGTTCTGCATAATGCACATTAGCATCTATATATCCCTCTTATAGTCCTGCATAATGGGTATTAACATTATATATTCCTATTATAGTTCTGCATAATGCACATTAGCATCTATATATACCTCTTATAGTTCTGCATAATGGGTATTAACATCTATATATTCCTATTATAGTTCTGTATAATGGGTATTAACATCTGTATATCCCTCTTATAGTTCTGCATAATGGGTATTAACATCTATATATTCCTATTATAGTTCTGCATAATGGGTATTAACATCTATATATTCCTATTATAGTTCTGCATAATGGGCATTGACATCTATATATTCCTATTATAGTTCTGCATAATGGGTATTAACATTATATATTCCTATTATAGTTCTGCATAATGGGTATTAACATTATATATTCCTATTATAGTTCTGCATAATGCACATTAGCATCTATATATCCCTCTTATAGTCCTGCATAATGGGTATTAACATTATATATTCCTATTATAGTTCTGCATAATGGGTATTAACATTATATATTCCTATTATAGTTCTGCATAATGCACATTAGCATCTATATATCCCTCTTATAGTTCTGCATAATGGGTATTAACATTATATATTCCTATTATAGTTCTGCATAATGGGTATTAACATTATATATTCCTATTATAGTTCTGCATAATGGGTATTAACATCTATATATTCCTATTATAGTTCTGCATAATGGGTATTAACATCTATATATTCCTATTATAGTTCTGCATAATGGGTATTAACATCTATATATTCCTATTATAGTTCTGCATAATGCACATTAGCATCTATATATCCCTCTTATAGTTCTGCATAATGGGTATTAACATTATATATTCCTATTATAGTTCTGCATAATGGGTATTAACATCTATATATTCCTATTATAGTTCTGCATAATGGGTATTAACATCTAGATATTCCTATTATAGTTCTGCATAATGGGTATTAACATCTATATATTCCTATTATAGTTCTGCATAATGGGTATTAACATCTATATATTCCTATTATAGTTCTGCATAATGGGTATTAACATTATATATTCCTATTATAGTTCTGCATAATGCACATTAGCATCTATATATCCCTCTTATAGTTCTGCATAATGGGTATTAACATTATATATTCCTATTATAGTTCTGCATAATGGGTATTAACATTATATATTCCTATTATAGTTCTGCATAATGGGTATTAACATCTAGATATTCCTATTATAGTTCTGCATAATGGGTATTAACATTATATATTCCTATTATAGTTTTGCATAATGGTTATTAACATTATATATTCCTATTATAGTTCTGCATAATGGGTATTAACATCTATATATTCCTATTATAGTTCTGCATAATGGGTATTAACATCTAGATATTCCTATTATAGTTCTGCATAATGGGTATTAACATTATATATTCCTATTATAGTTCTGCATAATGGGTATTAACATCTATATATTCCTATTATAGTTCTGCATAATGGGTATTAACATCTAGATATTCCTATTATAGTTCTGCATAATGGGTATTAACATTATATATTCCTATTATAGTTCTGCATAATGGGTATTAACATTATATATTCCTATTATACTTCTGCATAATGCTCATTAGCATCCCTCTTATAGTTCTCCGATGTACTCCCACTTTCTTTCTTGGGGACAAATATCTAATAGATGAAGAGATAAGACTATTATATTCCAGCACATGGAAAATCTGCTTAGTTTACGCAGCACAGTGTGACGGACTTTATAGCTTTTGGTACACCCCCCCCCCCATTCCTAGTAATGCTCTTACCTGAACCATTAAACATCACAATGGATGTGTTAAATCGAAACGATAAAGTGAACTTTCTTCTCGGAACCAACAGTTGTATTGATCCTATCGATACCGCACAATAATCCTATAAAAGGGCGGAAGTTACCAGCATTTCTCTGCTTTCACAACCAGGAAAAGTCTTTGTGACTTATTTCCAAGAAGATTTATAATAAGTCAACAACTTAATAATACAATCGATATCTTGAAGCATAAAATAAATACAAAACTAAGAAATTGTATTTTGTTTCAATAAATATGTATATATCTTTCGGTCTAAACATTAATGATCTATCTTACGATAATCTTATATCCAAAAACAGGAATTATTAGAAATGATTTATCAATCCATAAACTCAACAATTTCTATAGACACAAATATACAACTTTTGCCCCTATGTCATTAGACCTTTAATTCTTAAAAGATTTGAGTTTGTGTTTTCCAGTGCTTTTTATTTTTATTGAAATATACTTGGATTTAGACTTAAACATAGTACAATTCAAGATTTTAGTTTTATTATTTATTTTATAATTTTGAACAGGCCTCATTTTCATCATCTCCCGGGTTGTATCGATGGACATTTGAAGACATTTTTCGAGTATAGCGTCATGAGTACGACCTCTTAAGGGAAATTTGCTAAAATGGCGGTATAATGGATTATATACTCTATTGATGTCGGTGGATAGTATGCGACTTGTTGTTTGTTCTTTGTGTTTTCATTTGCTAGAAAATTTTGTTTCTCAGGAGATATCGGTAATGCACTCTTGTAATGTTCATTACTTACAATTGCTATAGCTTTTAGCAGATTTCCCTGCAGGGAAATCAGCTATTGAAGTCGTACTCATGATGCGATTTTCGAAAATTTTCTTCAAATGCCCATTGATCCTACCCAGGAGATGACGAAATTGATGTCTGTCAAAACGGTATATATATATTCGAAAATTCGAAATATCTCCGTTACCATACGTCGAATGGAAAAATTGTATAGAACCAATCTGATTGCAAATTAAATTTACTATAAGTATCGTTCTATACATATTTTTCGTATAATAAGTATTAAACGAGATATTTGGAGTGTATAGTTGTCCGCTTTCAGTAAACACCCACGCTTACTAATGTCATTTTAATAATAAGCTTTTATATCATGAAACATTTCATTACTAGTTTAAATACCAAATATTGTTTACAACAATCCATTATTATACGAGATTGAAACAAATAACGTTCTGTTTACCCCCCCCCCGCTTCTTTTGTCCTTGGATTACTAAAATTGAGTGCTTGAGATAGAAATTATTATGACTCAACTAGCTATAGTTAATAGTTTTCAATAAAATTAATATGTTATATTCATATATATTCATTAAGTGTTCATCTTTCCGGTCTAGAATAATTCTATCTATTCAGCGCTGCAATGTTGGATGTCATTTGTAAACAATTCAGACGCTTTCCGTTGTAGATATTTTAACTTGTAAATTGACTGAATGATTTCTTATCACCGTTTGTGTTTATTCCTTCAACATTCAGGGTGTTGTTATCAGTATGTAGATTTATCTGTTGTAAAGTTTCCCTTGGGAAATTTGCTTAGTTTACGCAGCCCCTGCGTGACGGACTTTATTTTAATTATGGTTTAACTTACGTTATATGATATATTAGTTACTAGATGGACGCCACATAACGAGGGATAATCAGATAATCCATGGATTTTTCGGCTCTGGCTAGCATTAAAAAGAAAAACCATTAGCAGCGAATCATTAAGAGGAATTGAAATAGCTGCCAGCCAATAGCATTCCAGCTGCCAATCACAGATTCAACTAAATTAACACAAAATTAACAGGTCTAGACGCAATGGACGAATTAGCTCTGAGGATGCCGTCACCGATCGGGATGATTTATATATTTGCTGCTATTCCTGCCTCATTATACAAATGCACCATCGAATATATAATGCTGATTTAAGCTGCCTCCAATTATTTGATTGGATTAGTAATGGTTGTCAGTGACTAGACACAAAATTTCAGTTCTGCTTGTCATTTTAGAACAGCTTTAGGCTGGCGAGAGCAGACTAATGTTCAAACCATTTCTTACTCCTCATCAGCTATATCCAATATTTAGTGGGCCAATCCTATATTTGCAGTTCATAAGCTACATACAGAATGGCAGCGCCATCAAGTAGTCTTATAATAATTAAAAAATAAAAACTAGTAAGCACAACTAATCTCAAATGTGATCAAATACTAAATATTGTAGTCTCCAAATATCCTCCTAAACTAAGCTCAGTCCGAAGTTTCTTGACTCCATAGACATAATAATTCAAAGCTATAATTGAACTAGCTGCGAATTGGACTACTCCTAGGCTTAGGTTTGGTCCGTTGTCTTTGGAAAGCTCCTCTCCAAAATTTAGCAATATCAAAAAAGTCCGTCATGCAGGGGCTGCGTAAACTAAGCAGATATCCCACGTGAAGTTGTAGAATAGAGAAATTTCAGGAGCCGAACAGTTAAGGAAACGGTCGAACTAGCTTTTGCCGGGAAACCCACTCTCGTCCGCTATCTGCTCACATTTAATAAAAATGCAAATATCTCGGTTAATATTCAAGATAGAGAATAAATGCATATAACAATATTTATAATACATTTAATTTGCAATAAGATTGATTTTATACAAATTTTCGATCCGACGTATAGTAACGGAGATATTTCAAATTTTCGAAAATCCTCTCCTCTAAACCCCCCCTCCCCTCCACCTGGCCCGATTTCAGCCGTTAACGAACTTGATCTTTCTTTTTACATAAAACGACTAAATTTCGAGTTTGTTAACGATCAAATAAAAATTGCGACCGCTAGAGCGTTAACAGACAAATATATATATATATATATATATATATATATATATATATATGTATATATATCATTTTGACCGGACCTTATTTTCGTACCCAGGAGATGGTAGTATCGATGGACATTTGAAGAAATTTTTCGATATTCGCGTCATGAGTACTTCCTCAATAGCTGATTTCCCCTAAGGGAAATTTCCTACAAATTGCGACCGCTAGAGCGTTAACAGACAAATACATATATATAAAACCCCACGTAAGTAATTATATATCAAACTATTTATAAAAAATACTGTTTTTTGTCATTTATTACAGGACAGGACAGGAAAATAGCAGAGGTGCAACATGGGCGAGGATACCGGAGGGGTAATGAGTGATCTAAAGTAGGACTTCTGAAGGAAGGAAGGAAAAAGAATATGAACACTTACTCACAAATAACACTTGCGAGTTCGGTGCCTATTAACAAAAAATAAATAAACCGACATTGCCGCCGCTACAGGGTTAACAGACAAATATATAATTTGAACGGACCTCATTTTCGAAAATCGCGTCGAGCAAAACTTCGATAACTGATTTCATTGAGTTAGAGCTGAGGGATAGATAGAACAGCTGATATTATGACACATAGCCTTCATGATACATTTCAGTCAGAGGTTAACATATCATAAGCTCCCAAGGCTTATGACATCCATATTTTCTGATATTGACAGTTAGAAGGGAAACCAGCTATTGAGGTTGTACTCGACTCGATATTCGAAATATTTTCTCAAATGTCCATCGGTCCTACCTAGTAGATGAAGAATGAAAAAAGTCCGTCCCGCAGTGCTGTGTATACTAAGCAGATTGCCCACGTGAAGTTTTAGAATAGAGAAATCTGCCTACTAGAAACACTAGTAGTAATGTCTCTAAACCAATTTCACGAGAGCCGAACAGTTACGGAAACGGCCTACTAGCTTTCGGGGGATACTCACGAATAGACCCGACATCAGCCCATCTCAACTCATCCGTTATCTGCACACACTTAATACAAATGCAAACATCTCGGTTAGTATTCAAGATAGAGAATAAATGTATATAATATCATTAGTCAATTCAATTTACAATAAGATTGGTTCTGTACAAGTTTTCGATCCGACATATTGTAACGGAGATATTTCGAATTTTTCCCCCCTCCCACTGGTCCGATATAAGCCATTAACGAATTCGATCTTTCTTTTTGCATAAAACGAGTAAATATCGAGTTTGATAAAGGTCAAACAAAAATTACGACCGCTAGAGCGTTAACAGACAAATATATATATATATATAATTTTGAACGGACCTCATTCTTCATCTCCTGGGTAGGATCGATGGACATTTGAAGAAAGTTTTCGAAAATGGCGTCATGAGTAAAGTGCTAAGAAAATGTATTGCCAAAATCATATACATATATATATATATATATATATATATATATATATATAATATATAAAATATATAGTAGGCAGTCATATTGCAACTTAGTGATAACAGTTATATTAAATATTTACAAATTTAAGAGACCTTATGAGCTAATAATAATAACAAGTACAGACTTTCTTATGATTATTTAATATGATTAGAGGTAAAATAGGGATTAAGATAAAGGTGTTACATTACTTAAATTTGTAAATATGTAATATAACTGTTATCACTAAGTTGCAATATGACTGCCTACTATTAGTCAATTGCATTTCAACAATCCTCTACTTAAATAGAAATTTTTATTTTATGTTTCCTTTTGTAAATTGCAGTTGTCACAAGGACCACTATGAATTATCTTGTAAAAATTCTTGTTATTCAATAAAGGATTTTTATAAATATATATATATATATCAAAAAAAAAAAAATATATATATATATATATATATATATATATATATATATATATACACTTGTCTGTGTTACCACCCTAGCGATAGTTTGACCAACAGTCAAGAATCAAGAGATATTTATGTTTTAGAGCAGGGGCTTCTTGGAAGCTGGACTCGGTAAACAACTAGAAGAAATATCGACCGTAAATTTTCTATAAGGTAATTCCAATTGGAGCCACCACCAACTTGGAGAGCTATCCATTCAAGATGGAAGAGATGTAATACAAACAGAAGAAACTGAGAATGCAGATCTAGGAGAGAGGCAGAGGAGTCGCCGTTTAAAAAAAGAACACAACGTTTTATTTTTGAACCGTTTAAAACACTAACAGGAGTTTTTTTTAGTCGGACGAGCGTTCAAGTTTAGCCGAGGCGTCCAACTAGTCTGGGGCAAAGCATAAATTAGAATTCTAATGTTGTTCGAGGGCTTATTCCGTTTAATTTATAACAGCGCCTTTCCCAAAATAATAACTAAAACTTTGTGTTTAACTTTTAATGAACAAAACTATAGAGGTTTATAGAATGTTTCAAGAGTTAGTTAATTAAACCAGAAGTCCTTTCGGTACTTTTTATTATGCTTGGATCTTGCAGTGTGTTCCATTAAAAATATACAAATATGTGGCTAGATCCCTTCGTGAATTACTTGTACTAATATTTTTATTTATTAACGTCCACTTCTTTCTACTGTGGCAAATTGGGTTGAGCATTTAATGAGTTCGTTTAATGAGTTCGTCACTAAGTACATCCCTACTGCCCAGGCGGGAACCGAACTCGCCATTCTAGGTTTAGATTAAGGTCAAAGCTTTAACTCACATGGGTCCCATGAGTCAGTACTCTTATTAAATAAGAATAAACAAAATATTTGGTTTTATTTTATTCAGAATTATATCATTTTGACTTGATATCTTTGATGATACAAGATATCTCTGTTCCTATGGATCTGATAAAAAAACAAAAAAAACATTTAAAGATATTTTCATCATAAATAAAAAAAAAGTCCGTAAACTAAGGGCTGCGTGAACTAAGCAGATTTCCCTCCAGAAGTTTAGTAATCGATAAATCAACATACTGCTAAAACAACCCCACCGTGAATAAATAAATACAAACAGAACTAAGAAATGTTTCAGTCAATTTCAATAACCTGCCGACAGGAAGTGTTAAAAATGTAATCAAACAGATTGGCCAGCCTCACACCGGAAAGAAAAACAATTATTACTGAAATATATCAGAATATAACATATTAATTTTATTGAGAACTATTTACTGTATCTAGTACTGTAATTAATAATGAGTTAAAATAATTGTTATCTTAATCAATCAATTGGGCAAAGGAAATTATTTAGTGACGAAATTCATTAAATAATGTCCCACCCTGGCTAGAAAAGGGTGGTAACCTGTAGATAACCCGTCCCGATTAGCCTTAGTTGCAAAAAGTGGACGTTAATAAATAATAATAATAATAATCAATCAAATCTTAGTAATTCAAGACCTTACTTAAGACGAGGGGGGGGGGACACAAGGACATATTTGCATGTATCTCGTATAATAAAGGTCTCTTGAATAACATATTTGGTATTTAAGCTTCGACTAATGTGGTTTATAATATAAAAGAGTATTGTTTATGTAACATGAGTAGCCCCCACTTCTACTCATGATGTTTTACAATAGAGAAACTTCACGAGAGCCGAACAGTTAAGGTAACGGCCGAACTAGCTTTTGCCGGGAAAGTCACTCGTCCGTTCAGCCGCCCAGATTTAATAAAAATGCAAATATCTCGTTTAATATTCACGATAGAGAATAAATGCATATAACAATAATTATAGCAAATTTAATTTGCGATAAGATTGGTTCTACACAATATTTCGATTCGACGTATAGTAACGGAGATATTTCGAATCTTCATGTCAGAGCAGCTAAAAAAACCTTACAAAATTGAAATATTATATTTAGGACTGTTATAAAATTTAGATGCGCATTTAGATTCTTTTTATCGAAATAGGCAAAGAGCGGACGTGGGGTTGAGAAGAAGCCGCAAACAAAAACGTGATAATTTCTCTCTGGGTAACAGAGATACGAAAAATGTGCATGGAACCTTATTTGGATACCATTATTAAAATATACATATTTTAATGTTCCAAAAAAGGTTCCATACGAATTGTTTATAACGCAGGGGAATTAGCATTTTTTTTTTTTTCGGCCTACTCTAAACCCCCTCATTATGCTCTATGTCATTTTTCCATTTGATTGATTGGAAAGAAAATTAAAATTGAATTATTTATTAACGTCCATGTTTTGCAACTAAGGGCAATTGGGACGGGTTACCGCCCTTTTCTAACCAGGGAGGGACTAGGGATTTTATTTAATGAAATCCGTCACTAAATATATTCCTTTGCCCAGACGGCCATGTGAGTTAAAGCGTTGACTTTAATCTCACATGGTAACCCTAGAGTGGCGAGTTCGATTCCCGCCTGGGTAAATGAATTAGCTTAGTGATAAAATTCATAAAATAAAATCCTTAGTCCCACCCTGGATAGAAAAAGGTGGTAACCTCTACAGTTTACCCGTCACCAATTATCTTTAGTTTGCAAAAAAATGGACGTTAATAAATAATTAATTAATTAAGACCAACGTCTAAGCTCACATGGCTAACCAGGGCCGGTTATTTTCTGTAATAGGAGTAGAAGGGAGTCATGTGGTGAACACATCAGATTTTATTATGATACTGTAATGTAGTAAATATTTGCAAACTCATATGACAGTGGTAAATTAACTTTATTTTCCAAATAGATTTGGGAACAGGACGATCGTATATCTATTTGATTGATGAGTGAGGTAATTGTCATACCGATGAGAGTAGGATGACTGGAGTTGTGTCGGGCCAGCATCGACAAGAGGCGAGGAAGAGGAGATGGCGGCTCAGCAGAGGAGGGCTACCTAGGAGCTACAGCTGCAGACCGCTAGTCCCCATGTCTGTGGTGAGAGCTATGGCGGTAGAGTCTGCACTAGGGCTGGATGTAGGGCAGGTCATCCGGAGGTTCCCACATCCTCTCAAAGCAAGGTCCGAACAGGATATACACACTCGACGCAGCAATCTCAAGGATCAGCAGGCCAACTTGGAACGGAAGTAAGTCATCACTTATTTACACCGCTCCCATACTAATAGGGCTATAAATAGAATTCAACCGCTGCCATATGATCAAACAGGGCATTCACAAGGTTATATAAGCACAGCTGTTGCAGAAACCAAACTGACACAACTATTCATACGCCTATTCGCTTATTCGGCCACTATCATAAAATTTAGCTGTATATATTAAGTGAACGACGGATTGCGTTCAAAGGCTGCCTAAACTAGACAAATTTGCCTTCCGTCGGAAAGACACGATGGTCACCATCTATTAGCATATGTCCCTTAAGGGAAATCAGCTATTGAGGTACTCATGACGAAATTTCCGACAAATTTCTTCAAATGTCCATCCATTCTACCTAGTAGATGGCGAATATCAATATATATATATATATATATATATATATATATATATATATATATATATATATATATAAATGTTATTATTTACATAATTTCACTATCTTGAGTATTAACCGAGATATTTGCATTTTATAGTTTTCAGCCTTCAGTAAACCCCCACTCTTGCGCATGTCACATTAACAATAAGCTGTTATATTATAAAAAGTCCGTCACGCAGGGGCTGCGTAAACTAAGCAGATTTCCCACGTGAAGTTTTACAATAGAGAAATCTGCCCAATAACAAGTGTAGTAAGTAGTAAGGGATCACTAAACTTATACAAGAGGGACGAAGAGTTACGAAAACAGCCGCCAGAGCTCGCTTCGGAAAGTACCAAACAGCTCACTCCTGCCGACCAATGCAGAATACAAATGCAAATATCTCGGTTAATATTCAAGATACAGAATAAATGTATAGAACAATATTTATAGTAAATTTAATTTGCAATAAGATTGATTCTATACAACTTTTCGATCCGACGCATAATAACGGGGATATTTTCCGAAAATCCTCCCCTCTAAACCCCCCTCCCCTCCCCGATTTCAGTCGTTAACGAACTTGATCATCCTTTTTACATAAAACGATTAAATTCCGAGTTTGGTAACGATCAAACAAAAATTGCGACCGCTAGAGCGTTAACAGACACACACACACACACACACACACACACACATATATATATATATATAATTTTGAACGGACCTCATTTTCGTCATCTCCTGGGTAGGATCGATGGACATTTGAAGAAATTTTTCGAAACTCACGTCATGAGTACGACCTCAATAGCTGATTTCCCTCAAGGGAAATCTGCTAAAACACATTATTTGAAGTCTATATGCCAAATATCCTCATTGAACCTTCACACATTGGATATCTGCTTAGTTAAGTTAATCTAGTTGTTTGTATTTTGAAGATTTGGTAGTTATTGTATATCGCTTAGCGGAAACTTCCCGAGTAGCAGCGGTGTTTGGCTGTCATCTCCTCTGACCTAAATTTTGATCGGATATGAATTCCTATCAATTATCTTAATTGCACCTTGATATCACACTGAGTCTTATTGGGATTTTTTTTTTTGCAATGGAATTTTTTATTTATCTTTCTACTTAGCACTCTTTCAAAACAAATTGCTGGCCTCATACACGAACTAACCTTTTAGCAGAATTCCCCTCAACGGTCAGCGGCATTGCGATTGAGGTTCTACTCATGGCAAATTTTCGAAAAATATTAATTGATCATGTTTTCACAATACGTATTTTCATATATCTCACACAGTAAACGTTGTATAATGGGAACAGTATTTGGTATTTAAGCTTGGAATAATGTGGTTCATGGCATTACAGCTTTTAGCAGATTTCCCATAAGGGAAATCAGCTATTGAGGTCGTACTCATGACGCGAGTTTCGAAAAATTTCTTCAAATGTCCATCGATTCACCCAGGAGATGACGAAAATAGGGTCCATTCAAAAATTTATATATATATATATATATATATATAATATATATATATATATATATATATATATTTGTTTGTTAACGCTCTAGCGGTCGCAATTTTCATTTCATCCTTACCAAACTCGATATTTAAACGTTTTATGCAAAAGTAAAGATCAAATTCGTTAATGGCTGAAATCGGACCAGTGGGAGGGGGGGGGGTTTAAAGGGGAGGATTTTCGAAAATTCGAAATATCTCCGTTACTATACGTCGGATCGAAAAATTATATAGAATCAATCTTATTGCAAATTAAATTTACTATAAATAATGTTATATACATTTATTCTGTATCTTGAATATTAACCGAGATATTTGCATTTTTCTTTTTTCAGCTTCTGAGATGAGATCGGCTAACTTCGGGTCTAGTCGTGAGTTTCCGTCAAGAGCTAGTTCGGGCCGTTCCCGTAACTGTTTGACTATTCTGAAATTTCTCTATTGTAAAACTTCACGTGGGAAATCTGCTAAATCTGCAGCCCCTGCGTGATGGAATTTTGTTTAATATGACAAGAGACGGCATGGAGGTTTACTAAAGTCGGTAAACTAAAAAATCTGAATATCTATATTTAAATTCACGATAAAAAAAAAATAAGTATAGAACAACATTTAAAGGTCATTAAATTTGATTTAAGATTAGTCTTATACAATTTATCGATCTGACATATAATAACCGCTAGCGATATACAATAACTAAGAAGTCTTCAAAATACAAACAACTAGTTTTAAAAAGTCAGTCACGCATGTGCGTTAACTTAGCACATTTCCAATACGTAAAGGTTCAATGAGAACAATATTCGGCATTTGGGCTTCAAATAAAGTGTATGATAATATAACAGTTTATTGCTAATATGACATATGTAGGAGTGGGGGTTTACTCCATAAGTCCATTAGTAGATTCCTCTGCACTGATTTACATAAAAAACAGGTTATAATTTAATTTCCATATTACAGGTTGGGGAAGCTTACCGTTGAGAATGAACAGCTAAGCAAGAAGCTTGGAGATGTCAGCCTAAAGCTACGGGATCTTGAAAGGCAACTCAACTACGAGAGGGCCTTCTACCAAGAACAAAAATCATGCTATCTTAATGTAAGTTTACCCTATATTTGGATATATGTTTTGGTGTAAATTTCACAGTCTTAGAGAAAAATAAACATTAGCGTTCAAATATTAAAGCCAACGTAATTATTGAGATAGGTACCTATATATATATATATATATATATATATATATATATATATATATATATATATATACTAGCTCAGATACCCGGCTTCGCCCGGGAATTCATTTGAGGCTGGTTGGTGATGGTATTTTTTTGGCAAGGATTTACTTTGCACAATATTTTGACATTTACCCGTCCCAGTGTTAAGGGTTAATACCCGTCGTTTCTGTGGATTTGCTAATAATAAAATTAATTTTTTATGTAAGACTTCACTGTCCTCCATATTGTCATATTTCCCGTTTCCTGTGCATTATGCATAGATTTAAATTATTAAGGACAAATTTTAACATTTATTTGAATTAATTTTTCCAGGCGAGGTATCTGGTAGTTCATATTGAAAAGAATTGTTGAGCAAATTAGCCTAAATAACAAAATAAACAACTTTTGTTATGTGAATATTTGCCAAAACCCCGAAATAGGAAACGAAACACCACTATTTTTAATTTCAGACCTCCCTTATAACCCCCACTCCTGCCCGTTCCTAGAAATGTTAGTATGGCTTATTATAAGAAAGGCGTTTGTGCTAATAAACATACCGAGTGTTTTATTTAGTTCGGTTGAGTCTTTTGTGTCAAAAAAAATTGTTGACTCCCGCTATAATTTTTAGCGTATAACGCCTTTATTCTTCGGTATACGACGATAGTGTATATAACAAAAGTTTCTCTAAATAACAAAATAAACAACTTCTGTTATGTGCATATTTGCCGAAACCCCAATAGGAAACGAAGTATCACTATTTTCAATTTCAGCCCTCCCTTATAACCCCCACTCCTGTTCGTCTCAGAGAATATTAACATAGCCTAAAGTCTAAGTTGGGTTATTAGTAATATATATACCAAGTTTCATAAAATTCGGTTCAGCCGTTTAGGCGTGAAAAGTTAACAAAAAAAGAAAGAAATAAACAGACACGAAAGAAACAAAATGTAGTTATGGTGTCTATGACATGCGAAACGAAAAGTTATCGTGAAATTTCGTGAAAAAAATCAATGTACAGACAGAGGTTACAATTTTATATATATATATATATATATATATATATATATATATATATATATAGAGAGAGAGAGAGAGAGAGAGAGAGAGAGAGAATGAGAGAGATTGCGTTTACAAAAAAAAAAATTGCATAATTTACACACAGTACAATTTCAATGAAAATAATAATCTTTATTCGTATAAATTGGTTCATGACATAACAGGCTATTGTTAATATGTCATAAGTAGGAATGAGGGTTTACTAACGGCCGAAAAGTAAAAAAAAGGAAATATACATAGAAAATTAAATTTGCAATAAAATTGGTTTTATAGAAATTTTTGATCTAACTTCATCAACGGAATAATTTCGAATTTTCGAAATACCCCTTGTAACAACTCCTTCTCGTCCGATATTAGCCTCTAATGACCTCGATTATTAGTTTTTACAATATCCTTTAAATATCGAGTTTAATAATGATTAAACAAAAATTGCGACCGCTAAAGCTCTAAGAGACATACAAAGGTGTATATATATGTAATTTTAAACGGGCCTCATTTTCGACATCTGCCTAGGTAGGATCGATGTACATTTGGAGAAAGGTTTCGCATCATTTGTATAACCTCAATAGCTCATTTCTCCCAATGGAAATCTGATTTAACATCTATACATTACAAGTATAAAAAGGCAATTTCTTTTTTAAATGGCTGTGCCAAAGTAAAATGTGAGTTCCCATCATTGGAACAATTAGTTATGTAATTGGGCTATTAAAATGTGTTGCTCACAATAATAATTTTTTTGGTGAGTATTAAAATTGATTAAGGAAATTTGCTTTGGAAACAGGCTATGAAGTGGAGAAAAGAGACGAGGCACGTGAAGACACAAACATACGCGGTGGACTTCAGCTACGATTCGGAGGAGGTTACAAGCCTCGTGTCGGAGCTGAGGGCAGTGAGGGAGCTGTACCTGAAGCAGAAGCAGCTGACTACTAGCGTCTGCGAGAAGTACGTCAAGATGAGGGACAGCAAGGAAGCTGTCATCAGGAAGATGAGCAGGATGGAAGAGCACTATCAGGAGACAATTCAGGAGGCGATGAGCAACTTCGACAGAGATCGGGTCGCGTTCGCTCTGCTCGAGAAGGATGGAGTACTGCCAAGGGAAATGCAGGCAGACCTCGCCACACGCTGCTCCAAGCTGGCGTTCAACAATGCTGCACTCCACGCTGCGCTGCTCAGGATAAAGGCAGCTCGTCTTCACAGCTCATCCAAAGACCTTCTGGGCGACGTCTCCATTTACTCAATCCTCAAAGAGACCAAAGACCTCGCGATGAGGGACAGCAAACTGAAGAAGACGAAGCGCTGGAAGAATAATGAAGACATGGAAGTAACGCAGACTGATAGAACGGGAAAGCAGCTTCTAGGTAAGTTTGTCTCGCTGCCAGTCCTTGTTAAGGAGGGAGGGAAGAGCAGCTGCAGAATAACTCCACTGTTCGAGGTCGAACACGATGACGAGCCTAGCCCAGAGGAAGATCTCGACAGCAACGGGGAAATAGAAGAAGTAGAAGTAGACTGCAGCTACGGCAGTAGCAGGAGAAGAAGGAAGCTGTACTTGAGTAGTTGCGAGTCGTTCGGATCAAAGAGCCGCGAATCTCTACCCTATTCCGTCCAGAGCTGTCTCACCGTAGACCCGACATCCAGCAAAGATGTGATAGATTCCTCCAATGAGACAGCAACGAGATGCGAGTCCCAGATGGACATCAAAGACAAATCTCTCAGGCCTCCCAGGACAGGATCTGCACCAGATATAATTCAGGCAACATTTTGACCCAAATTCAAACAAGGGTAATGTGTCCATTCCCAGAACTCTTTGGGATATCCCATGACTTCCATATAACGTAGAATGGAATCGCCAACTTGCAGAACGCCTGTAGAAATAACTAGGATGAATAAAACCTATTTATTTTTAACGATGATAATATTTCTGTCTTCGGGCTTAATATAAATATCGTTGGCATCACTTGCTCTGTGTATTATGTAGTTACGTGTGTGTGTGTGTGAGAGAGAGAGAGAGAGAGAGAGAGAGAGAGGGGAGGGAGGGAGAGAGTGAGCGAGAGAGGGAGAGTGAGAGAGGGAGAGGGAGGGAGAGGGAGAGGGGAGAGGGAGAGGGAGAGGGAGAGGGGAGAGGAGAGGAGAGGGAGGGAGGGAGAGGAGAGAGAGAGAGGGAGAGGGAGAGGGAGAGGGAGAGGGAGAGGAGAGGGAGAGAGAGAGAGAGAGAGAGAGAGAGGAGAGAGAGAGAGAGGTGAGGGAGAGGAGAGGGAGAGAGAGAGAGAGAGAGAGAGAGAGAGAGAGAGAGAGAGAGAGAGAGAGAGGAGAGAGAGAGAGAGAGAGAGAGAGAGAGAGAGAGAGAGAGAGAGAGAGAGAGAGAGAGAGAGAGAGAGAGAGAGAGAGAGAGAGAGAGAGAGAGAGAGAGAGAGAGAGAGAGAGAGAGAGAGAGAGAGAGAGAGAGAGAGAGAGAGAGAGAGAGAGAGAGAGAGAGAGAGAGAGAGAGAGAGAGTGTGTGTGTTCCTCAATCGAGCCAGCCCATCAGGATCAAACAGCACGAAACAACAAGTAGCACGTCACGCACACTCAATTACTCTAATAATATGCAACCCATAAAGCTTGCACACTTACACACACACACACACACACACACACACACACACGTGCATGGTTAGCAGGAAGTTCACCCATTTAAGTGTAAAGGGAAAATTTAATACCTTGAATAATAGAAAACTTTCATTTTGACAATTATACTGTGGTTTTATTATAGATAGACTTTATAATAAATAAATTCACAAAGTTTCCCCGTGACTCTTCGGCAGTGGTAGATAAAAAATAAAGATCCATACAGCTCAAATATATCATACACGAATTCGCAATTGAATACCATTATGCAAACAAAAGTTAAGTAAAGAAGTAAATACTTGTCACTTTTATTCCAAACAGCGGTGGACAATGACTTATTCATCTTCCAAACCTAAAATTGTACATAAAATTGAATATTTAAAGAATAAAATGGAGGAACGATGTACTGCGCTAAAGAACTTTTAGCGGGATTGAAGTATTTGTTCCCACAAAGAACAGGTGATGATATAAAAGTGAAATAAATGTGTGACCCTTGGACTTGAAACCCCGCCCTAATTCTCAGGTGAACTTTGCCCTCTATCTAGAAGATGACCCAAAAGTCCGTCACGCAGGTGTTGCGTAAAATGTGCAGATTTACCTTGTTCTGGCAAGTCACACTACTGATCTCTTCGTTTCGTATATGTTCTATTTGAAAGTAAAACTCCGAAGAGTAGATGTGCGGGTTTATTGAAGCCAGAAATCAAGAAAGTACGAATAACTCGCTTAATAATTCAGCAACGACCAAATATATAGAACAACAACTGTGGAGCATAAATATTAGAGCAAGATAAGTTCATGATTTTTCGATGGCTCATAATAACGGAGATATTTGGAATTTTCGAATTCCCTCCCTCTAAACCCCTCGTTCCTCGTCCGATTTCAGCCATTAACTATAATGACTTTAATGTTTAGGTAAACGGTTAAATATAGATTAATTAAATAAACATTTTTCAATTAAAACGTTAAATTCGTGAGCATTGACGTCATCACAAAGTATATGCATATATCTCACAAGGTAATGGTTTAATGAAAAGAATATTCGTATTTAACCATCAAATAAAGTTATTCATAATATAATATATTATTTTAATATAACGTGAATTGGAATGGAGTTTAATTGAAGGCCAAAACGTAAATATGCAAATACATCAGGTAATTATTTTTGACCTTGTACGGCTACACTTACAAACAACTATTGAAAAGGGCCATCTATAGGAAGAAAAACACGCGCACGCGACAAACACACACATACACACGCACGCACACGCACACTTTATTACTCCCTATAGTTGTACTAATTTGATTACATTTTATGTTTTTTCAAAGTATTTTAGTTTCTTATTATTGCATGTATATATTGATATAGTTTTAATTATAAGTAACTGTTTTGACTATGGTTGTAACTGAATGTTGTTTTTCTTATATTAATTTATTTATTGTATTTAATTGTCCATGACTACGTATTGAATATACATACCTGGCACATTCTTATATAATAAACAAAAAAGACAAGCCTACCTGTACTCATTGCAACACTGGACTAACCATAAAAACACCTACTAACAGCAGATTACGAACTTACTTAAACTTTCCAGATGACTTTAGCGAACTACTGATTGAGAGTAGCCCACATATGGCCACTATTCTGACATATTTAAAATCAATTGGGCAGTTTGAGAATATTTAATTACAAATTTTAACAATTTTAGTGTGTGCGTGTGTGTGACATGATTAAATTTGAATGATGCATGTTTGTATGAATAGTTTTTGTTTCAAAGATACTAAATATTCTTTTAAGTTATTTTTCTTTAGTTCTATATTGTGTTCCTGTTTCTTTTAATGTTTTGTGTTACGGTTCCCTTAGTTTTGCTCTTAATATTATTTCGTGTTACATTTTTTATTTTGTTTTGTTTTCCCCCATGTTTAAGAAGAGCCAAGGCTCCATAGAGAGCCCTACATAATAGCTGTGCAGTAGCTGGCTGTGTTGAAAAGCTCTACATAATAAATAAATAAATATTTGTTATTTAATTGTAAGTGAAGATTTTTCATCTTTTTTAATTCTTTTTTATATCGACTAGATGGGGTTCTGAAAGTATTTAAGAAATATTAATGGTTCTACATAGCTTCATAAGTTGTGGTCTACGTATATTTGTGTGTGTCGTGCTTATGAGAATGAGTTAATTAGACATAGAAGTAAAGAAAATCCTATTTTCTTCAATAGATAGAGGAAGCTATTTGTGATGTTGTACATAGTATATTTGCTAATAAGGAACAATTTTTAGGTAGAATAGTTCTCTATTATCAAATAAAATATTCAAAATAGTTCACGTGAGAAAACTTACACTAAGAAAGTATTATAAAGAACTATAAATTACCAATATAAATAATTACATTATTTTTTGAATTGACAAATGTCAAAAGTCATTTCTTTATAGCGGTCAGGTTCCTTTCTCCTGTTTTTCTAGAGACTTTTAAAAGCCCTTTATAAGCAGCTTACAGCAGCTGCGGATTGGAGCTCAGAAATTCAACTTTAATGAAGAGAATACTCACAAATTCTTATTCCATCCCTTGTCTCTTACTCTTTCTCTCTCTTTCTAGTCCCGAAAATCACATTAAAAACACAGCCAGCAAGATTTACCCGACCCCTCTCTTCATCGGAGCGGAAAATTGGCTCCTTCTCAAACTAATTTCCATAAGGGAATTCGTAGAGTGTAATAGGTGGAAGGAAGGTAAGCTATTAGCTGTGAATTCAGTAAGAAGTATCTGTTGGAAGGCGAAGTAGAAAGTGGTGAAATTCAGCAAGCATGGTAAAAATTTGGCCGAAATATCCAAAATAAAGTTAAGTTGTAGCATTATTTTTATTATTAATTTTTTTTTTTTTATTTTTTTTTTTTTGGTTGAGGGCAGGCTCTGTTTAACCGCTGATAATAAGGTTTTATCAGAAGAATTTCTGGAGGAGAATGGAGTGCACCAGGGAGATGCACTGAGCACAGCCTTGTTCTCCATAGCTGTCAATTCTCTCATAAAGTATATCCCCAAAGAATGCTGATGATCTTTTAACAGATTTCCTCAAGGGGGAAATATATACAACCAGTCTTTTAAATTTAAATTTTTATGAATATTGTTCCACACACTTTTTCAATTTTTAGTTTTCAGCCTTCTGTAGACCCTCCACTTTTAGTCATCGGACTTAAATCGAACTACAAGCGAATATTTCATGATTTGCCTAATTCCTACCTTAATATAGTATTGTTTTCAAGGGACCTTTAATATTTTTATTTATTAACGTTCACTTTTAGCTACTACGGCTAATTAGGACGGGTTATCTAACTTTTTCTAGGCCCTAGAGTGGGACTAAGAATTTGATTTAATGAATTCGTCACTAAATAAATTCCTATTGCCAGGCGGGAATCGAACTCGCCACTCTAGGAAGCCAACGCTTAAACTCACATGGCTAACCTGAGCACCCAACGGGCCTTTATAATGTGAGGAACGTACTGAGATGAGAGAATAATTAAGATTTTAGGGCATGAGTCAAAAATGTTTATTTCAAATATGCCATAATCAATATTTATTTATTACATTCAACACTAAATATCATATATCATCACTTTTGTCCTTACTTTGTTTAGCTTGGCTCTAGTGTTATTTTTGAAAATATTTTCCTTGTTTTCTATTTTGGCATTTTATTATCAGATTTCCCTTGAGGGAAATCATCTATTGAGGTCGTACTCATGACGCGCAAATGTCCATCGATCCTACCCAGGAGATGACGAAAATGAGGTCCGTTCAAAATTATTTATTTATTTATATATATATATATATATATATATATATATATATATATTTGTCTGTTAACGCTTTAGCGGTCCCAATTTTTTTTTTTATCTGAGCCCCAACAATCTGTTCTGATGGTAATAAGGTGGTGTAACCCACCGGGGGTAAGAAAGATAGTTCCCCTTCTACTGAACTTGGTTCCATTTTAAGGGAGGTGGTAATATGTATGGGGTGTAATGGAACTTAACGAGGGTGGGTTACCCGGTAGCTGGTGATACCGGGTGGGTTGTAATGAATAGGAGGAAAACGAAATAAGAAAGGATAGGGATACATGGAGAGGAGGTAAGAAGAGAAAGAAGAAAGACGGCCGCTACAGCCAGAAAATAAAACTAGGAAGCCGTTTGTAAGTTGTTAAAGGGGGTAAGGGGCGCCCAAGCTATATGATCGTTACGAAACTTGATATTTAACCGTTTATGTAAAAAGAAAGATCAAGTTCGTTAACTGCTGAAATCGGACCAGTGGGAGGGGGAGTATAGAGGGGGGATTTTCGAAATATCTCCGTTATTATTCGTCGGATTGAAACATTGTAAAGAATCAATCTTGTTGCAAATTAAATTTGCTATAAATATTGTTCTATACATTTATTCTGTATCTTGAATATTAACCGAGATATTTGCATTTGTATTGTGTGTGTGGTCGGCAGGAGTCGGCTATGTTCGGGACTTTCCACCGAGAGCTAGGGCGGCCATTTCCATAACTGTTCGTCCCTCTTGAATAGGTTTAGAGATACTAATATTGCCGTTATTAGTATGCAGATGTCTCTATTGTAAAACGTCACATGGGGAATCTGCTTAGTGTACGCAGCCCCTGCGTGACGGACTTTTTATTATTCTTTTTTGGTTTCTATTTTGTTTTTTATTATTACGTATTACTTTTTTTTTATTTAGTTGTTTTGTTTCTATTCTATTAGTTGATTTCTACTTTTATTTCATGTTTATGGTATTTGTTTTTCGTTGCGAGCAATATTGTCCTTGCTGAGAAGCTCCGAAATATGTAAATAAATGCTACAGTAGTTAATGGCTGAAATCGAATGAGGAATTGTGAGGCGGGGATTTGAAAGTTCATAATATTGCCGTTATTATGAGATAAATAAAAAATGTTATAGAACCAATCTTGTTAAACTATTGATGCTCTACAATTGTTGTTCTTTGCATTGTCTCGTAACTCAAATATTAAGCGAGCTACGGTTTTTTCTTGTTTTCCCTGCTTGGAGGAGTTTTTATGTTTCTTCTAACATTTTGCCTAAATTGCAATATTCAGATCGTGTATTCAGTTCGCCTTGACAAAGGTAATACATTATACTGAAACATCGGCAAGCTCATGTTTGATTTGTCCTAACGTGATAGACAAGGTTAAATCAAACGGCAGTCATCAATGTTATTCTTCAGATTTTTAATGTAATTTCAAACTTTCAGTCTCCAGTAAACTAGGACTAATCTGTCCGGTGAATTTCTGTTTTTACGCGTCAGTTTAAAATCAGGTCCAGCTTAAATCATATGTTTCATTAGATTATTTGTGGCTTTCCGTCCTGGCTTCCTCAGGTCTTTGAGGTCCTATTGTTCTAGCCTTACATCTCCATTACGAATGGCTTTTCCATTGAGTAATTACTTGGGGATAAATAGGATATAGAGTGAATATGATATCAGGACTGCTTTATGTTAAGATTGTTGAACCTAATCATGATGCTTGAATGAGTTAATGCTAATTTCAGCCTTTCCTAAACCCAGGAGTATCGATGGAAATGTTGAAGACATTTTTCAAAAATCGCAAAATTTGACCAAGCTCAATAGCTGATTTGATTTCCCTGGAGGGAAATCAGCCAATAAAACACGGGGCAGAATTGTACAAGTCAGCAATAAGCTTTGGTGCCTAATTAGGCTCAAAAATAATATTTTACAAATTTCAGCTAAAACGATAATCATTCCATTGATAGAGACCAAGTTAAATTGAAAAATGGGACATATTTTTTTGTTGAGGTTCGTAAAGTAAATTCTGATAAGGCTTATCAGCAGTGCGAAAAACAATTTACACACAGCCCATATTTGGGCGCGTTATTTGATTATCATGTTTACTAATTGTTATTAAACTGAAGTAACACACGGCGCTATATTTGTAATCACGAATGACGCACAAATAATTCGAGGAGTTGTATTCATTCTTCATCATTATACGACAACATTATTTCAATGAGTGGTTTCAATTCCAGGATACAGCCGTTGACGAATTTGAACATTAGTTTTATATAACACGTTTATATATGGAGGGGGCTCAGGTTAGTCATATGAGGAATTTATTTAGTGGCAAACTCTTTAAAAAAAACTCCTTTCAATTCTTGAACCGGATCACAAGCCAAGAACCTCAAATTCTCTTCGCCAAATTGGTCTCGAGACTTTTCTTTATAGAAACGTACTTTATCAATTCTCATAAGTACTGCGCTATTCAAAGTCGATTTTCTCAATCAATTCTGAGTTATTTGATTCATAGCGGATTGTCAGATGAACAATATAGGCCGTATTGCTGTTTCCCCATATGTCACCAAACCTTGAAGCTCCGTCTTCATCAATACCAAAGCACTTCCTTAAAGCACTGAAATTTGCTGTCTAAGAGCTTCATTATTTGATGCTTAACTCGATTATGAGGTCTGGTCAAAAGGACATTTTCCCAAAAGGTTTGTTTTCTGGAGGTCTGGTCACACGCAGCATGTTGTATGGACTTTTCCCCAAAACGTTCTCTGGGGGTCTGTCTAGTCACAAGCAGCAAGTTGTATGGATGTTTCCCCAAAACGCTCTCTGGAGGTTTAGTCACAAGCAGCATGTTGTATAGACGTTTCCTCCAAAACGCTCTCTGGGGATCTGGTCACAAGCAGCATGTTGTATGGACGTTTCCTCCAAAACTTTTTTGGGGGTCTGGTCACAAGCAGCACGTTGTATGGACATTGTGCGAAAACGTTTTCTGGGGGTTTGTTCACAAGGAGTATGTTGTATGGACATTTTGCCAAACGTTTTCTAGGAGTCTCGTCACAGGGAGAACGTTGTATGGACATTTTGCGAAAAAGTTTTCTGGGGGTCTGGTCACAAGGATTATGTTATATGGACATTTTCCCAAAGCGTTTTCTAGGGGTCTGGTCGCAAGAAGCATGTTGTATGGACATTTTGCCAAAACGTTTTCTGGGGGTCTGGTCACAAGGAGTATGTTATATGGACATTTTCCCAAAGCGTTTTCTAGGGGTCTGGTCGCAAGAAGCATGTTGTATGGACATTTTGCCAAAACGTTTTCTGGGGGTCTGGTCACAAGGAGTATGTTGTATGTACATTATGCCAAAACGTTTTCTGGGGGTCTGGTCACAAGGAGTATGTTGTATGTACATTATGCCAAAACGTTTTCTGGGAGTGTGGTCACAAGGAGTGTGTTGTTTGGACGTTTTCCCAAACCATGCGTCTCGCCTTCTGCCACACCTGCGACAGAGGGGTCCAACATCTCTCCCTAGTCTAGCACCTGAAACGGCTCTCGGGTTGCTCTTGTAGTTCATCGCCCGGTATGATTCTCATCTGCAAGAAGCCCATTTCCCAAAAAGTTTTCTTATGCCTCGTACATTGTCGTCAATACAGTGACGTTCCAGCCCCAGCCTTTCGGCGTATGTACTGTTTTCGGGCTGAGCATCAAAGACACCTTGAACCAGATAGTCAGTAAGCCTAGAGAGCCTCTGAGTGATGGGCTAGTGTTGCAGAAATGCCTTCCACTCACACCTCACCAACCCGAGCCCTCGGTACATCCGTGTTGCATACAACATGGCATAGATGTATTTACCAGTATGCCCAACATGGCCTTTAGACTTCACTTAATAATTATGATGTTGTTGAGGCTATTGATCAGTGAAGGAGTCAATTCAGTTAAGGGCGATGCGTATATAAAGAGTTCTGAACAGAACTAATTTTTGTAAACTTGATGATGGACATTTTCGAAAATCCCATCATGAGTGCAACCACAATAGCTGATTTTCCTTAATGGAAATCTGCTAATATGTAAATAAAGTAAAATCGTTGGAAATTTGGACTGATTTTTCCAAACACCTCAAATGAGGTAAATGAGGAGGCTTGGAACAATTTTGGCAAACTTGGACAATACATAAAAGGTTTATATGGCTGTCAATCACTCAACCTTCCATTTAGGGGAATAGATTCACTGCTTGTACTGCAGAGAGAGAGTGTGAGAGAGTGAGTGGGGGGGGGGAGAAAAAAATCAATCAGAATATTGAAGGGCAGTAAATACTGTAGAATGCGAGCCCAATTTCTAAAAATATAGCGGAACAGAGAGATGTTTCTCATCAGGGGAGTGAGTGTCCATTCGGTGTGGTTGTTTTCCATGATTGAGGAGTGTATAGGCTACTACAATCTGCCATGATGGATCGAATTTAAATTTGGCAGAACCCCCCTCCATCACAATACTCTTCAATTTTATTCACCACGGTAATGGACATGGGCCATTAGTGAAGTGCACGCACCATTTAATCTCAAAACACTCTTTTATTGTCAATAATTTCATAAAGAGAATTAAAATCAAATCCACAGAGACACATCTCAGAGAGTTTTAAATAAAATACATTTTTTTTATCCGAAATAAAAGTTAACCCATTGTTTTAAACAGTCAGTTATTTAATATCATATTGTGTAAAACAACAAGACTCTAACGCAGGTACTGAGTAAACTAAGAAGACACACATTTAACGTCATTCAATATAACATTCTTCATTCCTTCCCTAACAATCGCTATGATTATCTTGTACATTTTCGCACATAGATACCTTTCACGACACTTGATAAGCCGATTCCCGGTTGATCTACATCGATCCACATCATCTTGGAACATGTAATGTTCTTGGAGACACCTGTTAAACAAGCTGATTGATAGAAGTAGATTGATCCATACCGATTCCCATCATGTTGGAGGGGGTAACGTTGTTGGATATCTTCAAACTTCCTCTACAAGCTGATTGATGGAAGTAGATTGATCCAATCCGATTCCCATCATGTTGAAGTAGTTGAGGTGGTTGGATATCTTCAAACTTCATCTACAAGCTGATTGATGGAAGTAGGTTGATCCAATCGGATCCCCATCATGTTGAAGCAGGTGAGGCGGTTGGATATCTTCAAAACTTCCTCAACAGGCTGATTGATGGAAGTAGATTGATCCACGCCGATCCCCATGATGTTGGGGCAGGTGAGGTGGTTGGATATCTTCAACGCTCCTGCTACAAGCAGATTGATGGAAGTAGGTTGATCCGAATCGGATCCCCATCCTGTTGGAGCAGGTGAGGTGGTTGGATATCTTCAAACCTTCCTCAACAGGCTGATTGATGGAAGTAGGTTGAAATACACCGATCCCCGTGACGTTGGAGCAGGTGAGGTGGTTGGATATCTTCAAAACTTTCTCTACAAGCTGATTGATGGAAGTAGGTTGATCCACGCCGATCCCCATGATGTTGGGGCAGGTGAGGTGGTTGGATATCTTCAACGCTCCTGCTACAAGCAGATTGATGGAAGTAGGTTGATCCAATCGGATCCCCATCCTGTTGGAGCAGGTGAGGTGGTTGGATATCTTTACGATCCGTTGGAGCAGGTGAGGTGGTTGGATATCTTCAAAACTTTCTCTACAAGCTGATTGATGGAAGTAGGTTGATCCAATCGGATCCCCATCATGTTGAAGCAGGTGAGGTGGATGGATATCTTCGAACCTTCCTCTACAGGCTGATTGATGGAAGTAGGTTGAAACACACCGATCCCCATGATGTTGGAGCAGGTGAGGTGATTGGATATCTTCAAAACTTCCTCAACAGGCTGATTGATGGAAGTAGGTTGAAATACACCGATCCCCGTGACGTTGGAGCAGGTGAGGTGGTTGGATATCTTCAAAACTTTCTCTACAAGCTGATTGATGGAAGTAGGTTGATCCAATCCGATTCCCATCATGTTGGAGCAGGTGAGGTGATTGGATATCTTCAAAACTTCCTCTACAAGCTGATTGATGGAAGTAGGTTGAAACACACCGATCCCCATGATGTTGGAGCAGGAGAGGTGATTGGATATCTTCAAAACTTTCTCTACAAGCTGATTGATGGAAGTAGGTTGATCCAATACGATTCCCATCATGTTGGAGCAGGTGAGGTGATTGGATATCTTCAAAACTTCCTCTACAAGCTGATTGATGGAAGTAGGTTGAAACACACCGATCCCCATGATGTTGGAGCAGGTGAGGTGATTGGATATCTTCAAAACTTCCTCAACAGGCTGATTGATGGCCATGATGTTGGAGCAGGTGAGGTGATTGGATATCTTCAAAACTTCCTCAACAGGCTGATTGATGGAAGTAGGTTGAAATACACCGATCCCCGTGACGTTGGAGCAGGTGAGGTGGTTGGATATCTTCAAAGCTTTCTCTACAAGCTGATTGATGGAAGTAGGTTGATCCAATCCGATTCCCATCATGTTGGAGCAGGTGAGGTGATTGGATATCTTCAAAACTTCCTCTACAAGCTGATTGGTGGAAGAAGGTTGAAACACACCGATCCCCATGATGTTGGAGCAGGAGAGGTGATTGGATATCTTCAAAACTTCCTCTACAAGCTGATTGATGGAAGTAGGTTGAAACACACCGATCCCCATGATGTTGGAGCAGGAGAGGTGATTGGATATTTCAAAACTTCCTCTACAAGCTGATTGATGGAAGAAGGATGATCCACACCAATCCCCATCATGCTGGAGCAGGTGAGGTGGTAGGATATCTTCAACGCTCCTGCTACAAGCTGATTGGTTGATCCACATCGCTCCCCATCATCTTGGAACATTAGCTGTGCTTGGATATCTTCACTAATTGCAACACAATCCGGGGAAACACATGGCATCTCTGGTATAGCAACCCAGTACTTAACCATTATACGTCTTGGGATACGGGACAGAGTTAGTTTTGCTATTCCTATAATTTAGTGATTTTCACTTTTGGGAGTAAGCTATTAGCGTAGATCTCATTGTTCAACATTTGTAGAATCTTTGACAGAACAACCCTAAAAGGACCAAGAGCTGCCACACGGATTCTACGTTCCTTGGGGTATTGTGTTGGTAATGCAAATACTTAGATCAGTATTTCTTGAGTGTGCCAAAGACTCCAGTCTGTAATTCCGATAACCTCACACCAAAATACACACACAATACCGCAACTATAAAAATTCAAAACGTTTAGAATGACATGTACCTACAGTATGCAATTCTCTTGCTAGGGTATTTGGGAATAGAGGACCATCATAAAGAACTATTCACGGAACAATAACGTTATTGGTGCCACTGAGCATACGTAAATTATAAAGTAAAAAAAAAGCTCCTTAAACTTTTTTTTTTTTAATTAATAAGAACACTAAATTTTTTAAATTCTCCAAATGGTTATTATTAGTCTCGGAGGATCCTTTATTCGTAGCGTAACCTTTAGACGTCTTACGTAAGGCGTTATATCATAGAAAAAATTGACTTTTATTACCCTTTGATTGGCCCAAATTGATTCTGATGTCATACCCTTATTAGGGATTAGCACAATTGAGATTGGAGATAATTAAATTCATAAAAAGTGGATTAAATATATATAAGAGCCCCTAACAATTTTATACCCCGATTAAATTGGAAGTCCTATTTACATCTGTGTACCCTGCTGCTTCTTATTTCAGGAAAAATGAACACTGGATTTTTCTCGGAGATGCTTGAAGCGAGCATGAGCATGAATATTAAAGGGGAGCGTGGCTTTATCAAAGGGCTGGAGTTGATTGTATTATGGAGTTGGTTACAATTGCAGAACGGCAACAGAGGCGTAGATATAGACAAGGTCTGAGTTGGGATGAGACCATTCGGACCAATGGGCTTCCGTATTCCAGGACGTGAGTCAGGAACACACTCATGTGCAATTAGCACGTATAAATTTCAAATGGAGTTAGGGAGCTCAGGCTAGACATGAGAGGTAAGGCGTAGGTCTTAATCTTACTTGGTGAGTTCGATTCTCACCTGGGCAATAGGAATTTATTCAGTGCCTTACTCATGAGATAAAATCCATAGCCCACCCCTGGCTAGAGAAGAGTGGAAATCTATAGATAACCAGTTCCAATTAGCCTTAATTACATAAAGGAGGCATTAATAAAGAATGAAAATAATTTTGGGTAATGAACATACATCGGACACTGCGACAGCGATGCCCGAATGGTTAATGTACGGGATTCCTATTCTATTGGTACAAAGTTTAAACTCTCCGGATCAACCTCTGAATTTAATTTATATGTGCGGTCGTCCAAATTCGAAGTTGGCCTTCTATCCGTTCCGACCACTCAAAATCGTGAGACAGCTTTGCAGCTTCTTGAATGAAGAAGTAGTTATAGCTGGCCTGCAATGGTGACATGATACGACAAGAAATGAGTCAAGCTGAACTCTAGATGATTGGTGGGATTGGCCCTTGATCACTTGATTGGTGATAGGCTACTTAATAACAAACATAAGAAATTGGAAACAGCTCCTAGAAGTCGTAAAAGATGGAACTAAAAATGACCCTTGTTGCTAATGGGTTATGGAGGGGGGGGGGGTCCTCAAAGAAAAACCCATAAATAATGGATCCTTCCTTTCTATATCTGCAGCTTCACAGAGGACATCATACATTTGCTTATTAATAGAGAAAACACTTGTGTTTGGCTTAGGACAGAAATAGACAGAGAGGGTCGGCTTGTTTTACAATTTTAGCGCCAGCCATTGTGTGTCGTGCTAAATAAACAACCACCAAAGCGAATACTTGCCTTTGTGTCAAAATAAAACATCAGAGGATGTGTGTTTACAACTGCAAACTAAGCCAGCTGACACGCCAACAAGTTTCCTAGTCGCATGCTGACACTGAAATGCTCAATGGGTCGACATATTAATGAATCATGTTTGAGGCCGGGCTAAGCCGACACTCGTAGGATATTCTCAGCAACAATTAGATTAAAATTCTTGTCAGATTCCATTAGTACGAGACAAAGATTTTTATTCTGTGTGAGCTGAATATTTTTATAAACTTGCAAAGGATATATTTCAGTATTATGTGATCGATTGGCATGAAAGTGGTCTTGAGAAGCCCAGGCGTCCTGTTTATGGAAAAAGTGCTTTATGCTCTGTTTATCGTTTTATTCACACATGTGTGATGCGTTCCAGCACTGTTCATTATTCTAGACTTCAATACGAGTGTCTTTTAAATTTTGCGACGTCTTATAGACCACGGATCCTATTGTTTACAGTATAGACGACAGACGAATGGACAAGCACTTTGCAACGAGATATTACGAAGATTCGTATAGGCCATAGACCTGGTTCTTCCTGTTTGTAACGAGATATTCCATCCAGACGATAAGACCATATACCAATAAGGACCTGCAGTTTGTAACATGGTATAATGTCGAGTTGTATAGACCATAAACCCAGATTTTTGCATTTTATAACGAGATACTTCCTCCCCCCCCCCCGGTATTATTGGCCATATACGCAAGTACTTCCAGTTTGTAACGGGATATTGCATCCCGGCGAAAAGAATGGTCTGTGGTCTATGGAGACCCACAAGGTCCTGCAGTTTGCAACGTGATATAATGCCGAGTTGTGTAGAACATCAACCCAGAATCTTGCATTTTATAACAACATCCCCCCCCCGGACGTGTAGGTCATAGACTCAGCTTCTTCAGTTTGTAACAGATATTGCGGCCAGATAATTTACCCATAGAACCCCAGGGTCTTGAAGTCGGCAACGAGATATTGCCCAAAGTCCAAAAGTTTGCAAAACCATGGATATACCTTTGCAACAAGAAAATCCAATCCAGATGAATTAGCTGTAGAACCCCATTGTTTGTAACATGGTATTATGCTGAGTTGTATAGGGCATAGGGGACTCAAGTTATCCATGTGAGTTGGCCTTAATCTCACATGGTGAACCTAGAGTGCAATAGGAATTTATACACACGCGACTTTCTTATACCAACCATAAGATAAATTCAGAAAGAACCATTTGAAGGTGAAACAGAGCTTAGGTTAGCCATGAGAGCTAAGGCGATGGTCATAATACATTTGGTAAACCTACGCGTGGGTTCAATTCCCGCGTGGGTAATACAAATTTATTTAGTGGCAAACATTCTTGCAAGTTCAATTGGATTAGTCCCGAATACATTCGGTAAGCGACATTTATTACACAATTGTTCGAAAATGTTAAAACACATCCATTCCATTTTGAAATATTTTAGTAAGAAATGTAGAAGAAAAATTGCAGAGTACCTATTTTAAATGGTATCAAATTAGGAGTATTTTGCCCCTCCCGTATCCTATTCAATTTGAAAATCATTCAATTTAGTCTCATCAATTTAGTTGGCGTTAGACACCTTTTAGACCAATTACTCCGTTGCATATATTTAGGTTACGGAATGACTACTAATTATGGATTATGGATTATAGAGCTCGACGTAATGTTATTACCTGCATTAATATTATAGAACTATCAGTAGCTATTTTATCACTAGCTGCCTCAGGCTCTGATTAACTTTGTGATTGAGCGGCCTAAAAGGGGAAAATCAGAGTAGAATTGGAAATAATGTAACAGCTGTAATTGGCCATAACGTAACGGCTCTAATTGGTCATAATGTAACATCTGTATTTGGTCATAATGTATTACGTATTATAATTAGTTGTTCGTGGGATTTAGATTACTCCAATTGAAAATTATCTAGCTAATGGTTGACATTGACAACTCGGTAAATAAGCAACCATAGCCCATAGATGCTACAACAAAATTCGCTTTAATATTCGGAGGGTCTGGAATTCTAGAAGAAAATATAGTGCTCAGACAATAATTGAAGTGTACTCCTTTACGCGAGTGAAACAACTTTCAGGAGTCCGACTCTTCACAATAGGGGATAGAAAAGATTGGAAGCACGGATACGTGGATTTGGCGCAGAATCACCAGAACAAGATTGACTAAACAAAAATCCATTTCTAAATGAGATAAGTGAATGTAAAATTGTTATCAATGCCAAGGACAAAAGGGTAAAATCTTACTTCTTTTAATATTTTATTTTACTTTTATTATTTTATTTTATCTTTTTATTATTTCATTCTATTTTTATTTTATTTTATCTTTTTATTATTTCATTCTATTTTTATTTTATTTTATCTTTTTATTATTTCATTCTATTTTTATTTTATTTTATCTTTTTATTATTTCATTCTATTTTTATTTTATTTTATCTTTTTATTATTTCATTCTATTTTTATTTTATTTTATCTTTTTATTATTTCATTCTATTTTTATTTTATTTTATCTTTTTATTATTTCATTATATTTTTATTTAATTTGTCTTTTTATTATTTTATTTTAACTTTTTATTGTTTCATTCTATTTTTATTTTATTTTGTCTTTTTATTATTTTATTTTATCTTTTTATTGTTTCATTCTATTTTTATTTTATTTTATCTTTTTATTAATTCATTCTATTTTTATTTTATTTTATCTTTTTATTAATTCATTCTATTTTTATTTTATTTTTTTATTATTTCATTCTACTTTTATTTTATTTTTATTATATTTGATTATATGGTTGATTAACGTGTACACATTGTAAAAATGTGTTTGAACATAATCATACATGTAATTATGTATGGCAATGGAACATGTATTCAAATAAATAACTCCTCATACGTTTACTATGAGGAGAAAAAAAAAGGTGAAACTTCTTGGGGATGTACCAAAGTTCAACAATTTCCTCAGAAATATATTTGAAGGTACATAGGGGAAAAGGAAGACCTAGAAAATTCTATTTCTAAGTCATATTATGGATTTGGGTGAGTATAGAAATATGAAAAGAGCTTACCCTTTTGATTATCATCTGAATTCTAGAAGGGAAGGGATATCTAGAACCGTCTTTCATACCCATTAATAATAATTTGAGTACTCTAGTCTTTTGTAAACATTCCAAAATAATCTGTTCTCTTTCCAATATATTCCCATGTTTACATTTTCAGTCAAACGTCAGTTTCCAGTTAACGGTATCAAAAGCTTTTTCCAAATCTACAAATGTGACTGCCGGTTTTTTATTCATGTCTTTATTTCTCTTCAGGATAATTTTTAATGGTGGAATAGCTTCTCTTATTCATATATGAGTCCGAAATCCAAATTGGGGGATAAATACATCCAATTGGCAAGCAAGGACCCACACAAGTAGTAAGGTCCAAAAGTTTCTGACCTACACTACTTCATGGCGTGACAACTATGCATGTCTATGCTTCCATTTCCATCGAGTCAATGTACTCTTCGTCTTACAAGTCAAGGTAAGACAAGTTAAAGGGAGCACTGCATTCTTACAATGTTAAAGATCCAAACCCATGCTACAAGTACTTTCTTTTGTCAAGGGGACCTTACACCTGCACAAATTCAAGATGGCTCGGATGGTAAGGATAGGCAGTACATTCATTCTTATTCAACTGTAAAAGGACTGTCAAAATTATTTGAGTTAGGAAGAGAAAAACTAGAAGATGGCCCGCGCTAAGGCCACTTCTGAAAGAAACCAACTTGTGGAAGTTGAATTATTTCCTGATAGCCGACTGAACACCAAAGAAATAAGCAGAGCAAGGTGGAGCTTGAAGTTGTCGGAGGATCATCAAAGGAAATTTGCATATGATCAATGTCAATGCTGGTCGGGTGTCAATAATTCAGACCCAAAACAGACTTTGGACTCAATTTGATCTCAATATGAACAATTGTGGACCTCGTTACGGCTACACGCACGCACACAAATGTGCACGATACTCATTATTGCATCTGCAATGTAGAATCAAAAGAAAGAGTTTTGAAAAGTCGTGATTATTTTTTCTTCAATTTTTTGTATTTTTCTGGCATAGTCACTCTAAAAAGAATGACTTTTAAAATGGTACTGTCTGCGAGCATGACGTCCTTTATATTTTAAACTATCTCGTGAACACGGCTTAAATAAATAAAGTTTTATATTTGTTATTCAACTATCCCAAATTTAAAATAAAGACTGAAGGGAAATTCTATTTTCTCCAACATGGAGTGACGGTGTGATAAAACATACATACATCGCTTTCGTCCATCGCTTTTGGTGTTTGGACAAAAATAAAGAATAAAATGTCGTTTTTTATAATTTAAAAAGTGAAGTAAACATTTACCTTGTATCGGAGCAGAGATCCATTGTAGAATTGGAGGAAATATCATATGAAGGTTGTGCAAACAACGGAAGGCATCCATCTGAATTATAAATACAATAGAGAGATTGTATATAGAAAGTTAATATCCACAGCTATGACATTACCAGCCCAGGGTGGGAGGGGGGACGCAATGTCACTCATATCTGTTATCAATAAGTGGAAAGGGAACGAGATGGAAAGTTTTGGTTCATTATCTCTCTCTCTCTCTTTACAAGCACTCTTTCACTGTTGTATCCACTATTATTTAACATCACAAATATGAAATGGGGGCTCAGGTTAGCCATGCGAGTTAAAGCGTTGATCTTTATCTCACATGGTAAACCTAGAGTGGCGAGTTCGATTCTCGCCTTGGCAAAGGAAATTATTTAGTTACGAAATTCATTAAATAACGTCCTAAAATCCCACCTTGGCTAGAAAAGGGTGGTAACCTGTAGATAACCCGTCCCGATTAGTAAAAAAAGTGGACGTTAATAAATAAATAAAATAAATATGAAATGTTTATTTTAACGTTATTTCTTTATAGTGATACATATAGAATTAATACCGGTTAAAAGTTAAGAGAAAGAAGGAAATAAGAATTTAGGCACACACACACATTCGCGCACATTCAATATTAAACATTAATGCCTAACTTATGGTACTAAGCCTCAAGGCTTACACTGATTCCTTTTGTATTTATTTCATTCTAAGAACTTAGCAACGTTGTCAATATTGCTCATTTAAATTTATAGGAAAAATACAATATATAAACACATAGAGATATATGAAACTCAAAACACAAAAGAAAACCAACAGCAATAATTTAAAAATCAATTGACAATAAAAACACATTCCTCCTGCATTCTAAATGATAAATGATGAATTCATTTTTAATATTTATAAAAAATAAAAATATTTCATAATAATAACTAAATTATTTAATAATAATTAAACTACTACAAAGATTACATGCTTTTTTGGTAACTTGTATTAAATATTATATCTGGAAATCTCGTCATGAAATAAATGAAGATTAAAGAAGCTCATTTATACGTGAATGAAAAGAAATAAACTCTGTTTGAAATGGGATGTCTTTATAAACGCCAACCTTGTGCTACTATGGCTAACGGGGGCGGGTTGTACAAACGTTGCAACCTAGGTATTTTAGCAGATTTCCCTTAAGGGAAATCAGCTATTGAGGTCGTACTCATGACGCGAGTTTTGAAAAATTTCCTCAAATGTCCATCGATCCTACCCAGGAGATGACGAAAATGAGGTCCGTTCAAAATTTTATATATATATATATATATATATATATATATATATATATATATATATATATGTCTGTTAACGCTCTAGCGGTCGCAATTTTTGTTTGATCGTTACCAAACTCGATATTTAAACGTTTTAAGTAAAAAGACAGATCAAGTTCGTTAATGGCTGAAATCGGACCAGTGGAAGGGGGGGGGCTTTAGAGGGGAGGATTTTCGAAAATTCGAAATATCTCCGTTACTATACGTCGGATAGAAAACTTATATAGAATCAATCTTATTGCAAATTAAATAATATAAATATTGTTATATACATTTATTCTCTATTTTGAAAATTAACCGAGATATTTGAATTTTTATTAAACGTGCGCGGATAAAGGACGAGAGTGAGTTTCCCGCCAAAGCTAGTAAGGCCGTTTTCGTAACTGCTTGGCTCTCGTGGAATTTTTCTATTGTAAAACTTCACGAGGGATATCTGCTTAGTTTACGCAGCACCTGCGTGACGGACTTAATAGCATGAGCTGAAGTCGAACTTTGCCCCCACCGATGAAATATGCTCAAAAAGTCTATTTAACGTGAAATTATTATCGAAATTCATCTGGAATATTAATTAATGTATCGACTTTAAGAGCTGTGAATGTTATTATAAAATTCCACCGGCGTTATCTATTTAAATACCAGAGCACATGGTGACTTAACTCCGAATTGGATAAAACTCTAATTTACAGGTAAAAACTTTTAAGAACTCATAAATAATGATCTTAATTAGCTTTGTGCTGGCATTATTCAAAATATAAAATATATGGTCATTTATATTGGCGTCATGAGTTCAACCTAAATAGCTACTTTCCCTTCTGGGAATCAGCTAAGACTGCACCATTGGCTAGTGTAACGGAATAGTTGTTGATTATAAAAGATAACAAGCAGACAGAGGGCGTTGTAGTGTTGGGAGCAGGGGGACCTTCCTACATATGAATCATGCAAGTATCTAAGATCAAAGATAAGAGATAACACAGGCATTGGAGGAAGAATGGTCTCCAGTAACAGATCGCTTGCAGAATGTCTCGCACTCAACAAACACACGGAAAGAAATGCTATCAATATGCAAAGTACTGATCGGACCCCTGCTGGTGTATTACAGTGAAACGTGGATTAACTCTCGAGAGAACTGCCATTGTTTGCCATTGCAATCGAGAAAATATTTCGTTAACTAAGAAGATTGCACACCTGATGGTATAATTAAATACTTTTTTCTCAACAAACATTGAGTACTTTTAATTAAAAAGACCGTCACGCAGGTACTGCGTAAACTAAGCAGATAACCCACATATTTGCTTTTAACTTATAAAGTAAAAGTCCAATATTTGGTATTTAAGTTTCAAATAAACTGTTTCCGTAATATAACATTGTATTGTTTATGTGGCAGGAGTAAAGTCCGTCACGCAGGGGCTGCGTAAACTAAGCAGATTTCCCATGTGAAGTTTTACAATAGAGAAATCTGCATACTGGTAACACAACACCACCCTGGTTAGAAGAAGCGAACTATACCCGAACACGTGTCCCTCAGACTTCATAAAATAGCAAATACCTCGGTTAATATTCAAGATAGTTAATAAATGTATATAACAATAATTATGGTACATTTAATTTTCAATAAGAGGTTCTATATAATTTTTCTATCCGACGTATAGTAATGGAGATATTTCGAATTTTCGAAACTCCTCCCCTCTAAACCCCCCTCCCTCTGGCCCGATTTCAGCCGTAACGAAATTGATCTATCTTTTTACATAAAACGACTAAATATCGAGTTTGGTAACGATTAAACAATAAATGGGACCGCTAGTGCGGTAACAGACAAATATATATATATATATATATATATATATATATATATATATATATATATAGTTTTGAACGGATCTCATTTTCGTCATATCCTAGGTAGGATCGATGGACATTTGAAGAAAAATTTCGAAAATCGTCATCATAAGTATGACCTCAATAGCTGATTTGCCTTAAGGGAAATCTGCTAAAAATGCAAATATCTCAGTTAATATAGAAGTTAGAGAATAGATGTATATAACAATATTTATAGAACATTAAATTTGCAATAGGAGAGATTCTATAACAATTTTCGATCCGATTCATAATAACGTAGTTATTTCGAATTTTTAAAATTCTCCGTTTTTAAACCCCTCCTCCCCCTGGTCCGATTTTAGCCGTTAACGGACTTAATCTTCTTAAGCCGCCCGGCAGTCGTGGTCCAGGCAACGCAGCTTTAATCAGGCACTGAGGATGGAGCGTTGACTCCGAAAGTGCACTCTGCATTATATTAAAAACCAGTAGAGGACTTGGCCTTCTTATTGATCCTTATACATTTGTTCCTCTACCATCCAGCATATTCCAGAGATATATAATCTTTCTTCTTAAATAGAACAATTATATATCAAGTTTGGAAACAATACAAAAATTACGACCTTATTATCGTTAACTACTAGGTAGGATCGATGGATATCCGAAGAAATTTACCGAAAATCGCATCATGAGTAGAGCCTCAATAGCTAAAATCCGTTGGAAACAAGGATGTGCGAATAACTCACTTAATATTTGAGTTACGAAAAAATGTATAGAACACCCATTGTAGAAAATCTATATCTTAACAAGATCGGTTTAAAACATTTTTCTATCCTACTCATAATAACGGTGAAATTTAAAAAAAATCACTACTAACCCCCCCCCCCATAATCTAGATTCGATTTAAGATCGACGAGCACTTTTCTGGTTTGAAGATTTAAGCTGAAAAGAGCTGGTATATAATAAAGTAGGGCAACATATAATCAAGAGATTTGAAGGTCAAGGAAAGTTTTATTTACTAACTAGTGACTAATGAAATAATCAGAAATATATTAATTAAGAAAAACCTGCAGCAAGGTGAAGATAATATATATATATATATATATATATATATATATATATATATATATATATATATATATATATATATATTTATCAATCCTCGAAAATTGTTGACAGAAAATGTTATGGACAAGCGTGTTCGAGTAAATGCCCTTGTAAGTGGTTTGCAAATAACCCCATTTATAATATGTTGGCCCGGGAAAGGTCGCCATAATGACTGTTTAGAAGCAGACACGTGCAATAAAGCCCGCAACTTTCCGAATGTGGTAATAGCTGGTTGTGGCAAAACATCAAACCAAGGTCGGCCGCTCTACAACGCTCCCTGCGTAAAACCAGACCTAAATAAAGCCATTAACCTATACAGATCAACCCAATCTTAGAGCAATGTCTCCTTCATAGACGAAGAGTACATCATCACATAACCTCCTTCGCAAGACCTATTCGCACTTGAATGCACCTTACTCCCTGCGTAAAACCAGACCTAAATAGAGCCATTAAACTATACAGATCAACCCAATCTTGGAGCAATGACTCCTTCATAGATGCGAGAGTCCATCATCACACAACCTCCTTCGCAAGACCAATTTGCACTTCAATGCACCTTACTCCCTGCGTAAAGCCAGACCTAAATGAAGCCATTAACCTATACAGATCAACCCAATCTTAGAGTAATGTCTCCTTCATAGACGCGAGAGTCCATCATCACACAACCTCCTTCGCAAGACCTATTTGCACTTGAATGCACCTTACTTCCTGCGTAAAGCCAGACCTAAATGAAGCCATTAACCTATACAGATCAACCCAATCTTAGAGTAATGTCTCCTTCATAGACGAAGAGTACATCATCACACAACCTCCTTCGCAAGACCTATTTGCACTTGAATGCACCTTACTCCCTGCGTAAAGCCGGACCTAAATAGAGCCATTAACCTATACAGATCAACCCAATCTTAGAGTAATGTCTCCTTCATAGACGCGAGAGTCCATCATCACACAACCTCCTTCGCAAGACCTATTTGCACTTGAATGCACCTTACTTCCTGCGTAAAGCCAGACCTAAATGAAGCCATTAACCTATACAGATCAACCCAATCTTAGAGTAATGTCTCCTTCATAGACGCGAGAGTCCATCATCACACAACCTCCTTCGCAAGACCTATTTGCACTTGAATGCACCTTACTTCCTGCGTAAAGCCAGACCTTAATGAAGCCATTAACCTATACAGATCAACCCAATCTTAGAGTAATGTCTCCTTCATAGACGAAGAGTACATCATCACACAACCTCCTTCGCAAGACCTATTTGCACTTGAATGCACCTTACTCCCTGCGTAAAACCAGACCTAAATAGAGCCATTAACGTATACAGATCAACCCAATCTTGGAGCAATGACTCCTTCATAGATGCGAGAGTCCATCATCACACAACCTCCTTCGCAAGACCAATTTGCACTTCAATGCACCTTACTCCCTGCGTAAAGCCGGACCTAAATAGAGCCATTAAACTATACAGATCAACCCAATCTTGGAGTAATGTCTCCTTCATAGACGCGAGAGTCCATCAACACACAACCTCCTTCGCATGACCTATTTGCACTTGAATGCACCTTACTCCCTGAGTAAAACCAGACCCAAATAAAGCCATTAGCCTATACAGATCAACACAATCCTGGAGCAATGACACCCTCTCTAGACGCAAGAGTCCATCATCACACAACCTCCTTCGCAAGACCTATTTGCACTTGAATGCACCTTACTCCCTGAGTAAAACCAGACCCAAATAAAGCCATTAGCCTATACAGATCAACCTAATCCTGGAGCAATGACACCCTCTCTAGACGCAAGAGTCCATCATCACACAACCTCCTTCGCAAGACCAATTTGCACTTCAATGCACCTTACTCCCTGCGAAAACCAGACCCAAATAGAACCATTAACCTAGCCAGATCAACCCAAACCTGGAGCAATGTCATCCTCCCTAGACGCAAGAGTCCATCATCACCCATCCTCCTTCGCAAGACCTATCTGCACTTGAATGCACCTTACTCCCTGCGAAAACCAGACCCACATAGAGCCATTAACCTAGCCAGATCAACCCAATCCTGGAGCAATGTCATCCTCCCTAGACGCAAGAGTACATCATCACACAACCTCCTTCGCAAGACCTGTTTGCACTTGAATGCACCTTACTCCCTGCGTAAAACCAGAGCCAAATAGAGCCATTAACCTATCCTGATAAACCCAATCCCGGAGTAATGTCACTCTTTCAAAACGCAAGAGTCCATCATCACCCATCATTCTTCGCAAGACCTATCTGCTCAGAAAGCCACCTCCTCCCTGCGTAAAAACGCACCCAAATAGACCCATTAACCTATCCAGATCAGCACAATCCTGGAGCAATGTGCCATTCCTAGACGCAAGAGTCCATCATAACCATCCTCCTTCTTAAGGATTAACCAAATGTAAACAACAATATAAATGTAAGCTCGGAATAAGATATTTTGTGACACAGTTACTCAAAGTAAAACTCGGATGTATAAAAGTACGGGTTTACTGAAGGATGAAAACAAAAATGTACAAATAACTTCATATCAAGTTAGAGAAACAAATTACAGAAAAATTCCTGCAAGAAAATAACTTTTCAGTAAGATTGGTTATATAATTCTTGATAACGAAGATGTTTTGAATTTCCGATTTATACCACCCTCATTTTCCTGATCCGATTTCAGGTTTTAAAAAATATGATCTTTATTTGATATTGAACGGATCTTATGTTTATCATCTACAAGGTGGTGTCCATGGATATTTGCAATAACCTCGACAGCTGATGTTCTTTCTTATTGAAGCCTGTCACAACTTGCTAGCTTCGGATATGTGATCAGGTGCTTTAGGAGTTTGTTTACGTTTAACACCAAAATCCTAAATTTTGTAGTAGTGAAAATTACTAAATTATAGCTGTAAAACAAACTATTTATCAGTATATACTGCGATGAAAACTAAAACATTATTCATAGTTGATAAGACACGACGGTCTAGTGATAACGGATGGCTCACGCGGGGGAATCATCCAGATTCCCAGATATAAAACCAAATATGTCGTTGACCTTTAAAAATAATTTCCGTGTCGAAAATTCCGAGAGATGGTGATACATTGTTTGTTCCTAATATTCCGAGTTATGCAGTTTAAAAGTCTATCGCGGGTATTTCGTTTCGAATATAAGGCTCGGCTTGCTCCAGGGTATACGTCAATATATTTCTCTAACAATGCAGTCGTGACTGTAATTGTGCGACAGTTGCTTCTGGCAGATTCAACAGAGTTCGACACGCACACATAAACTAAGCACATTTCCTAGGCACTCGAATATACATACGTTCTCGATGTCCTCTAACCATGTACCTTAGAAACTGGAATTAAAAATTTAGTAGAACTTGAGATGTTTAGTGATTGAGTTGCAAGGGCCCCTGAAACAAATCATACCCACTTACAAGAGGACTGCTTCTGCTAGCTGACTCAGAAACATCTCACTCCCATTTGCAAGAGCCTTCCTTCCGCATAGACTGTCTTTGAAGGTGCACATACTCACTTGCAAGAGCCTTGCTTCTGCTAGACAAGCTCAGAAGAAACACATACTCACTTGCAAGAGCCTTTCTTCTGCTTAGACTGTCCTAGAAGGTACACATATTCACTTGCAGGGGCATTGCTTTTGCTAGACTGTCTCAGATGAAACACATACTCACTTTCAAGAGCATTGCTTCTGCATAGGCTGTCTTAGAAGAAACACATACCCACTTGCTTCTGCATAGACTCTGACTCAGAGGAAATTCATACTCACTTGCAGGAGCCTTGCTTCTGCATAGACTGTGTTGGAAGCTATAAATACTCACTTGCAAGAGCCTTGCTTCTGCTAGACAAGCTCAGAAGAAACACATACTCACTTGCAAGAGCCTTTCTTCTGCTTAGACTGTCTTAGAAAGCATACATACTCACTTGCAAGGGCCTTGCTTTTGCATAGACTGTCTCAGAAGCAACTCATAAAGACTTGTAAGAGTCTTTCTTCTGCTAAACTATCTCAGACATTTGCCCCGATATATTGGGCCCGTAATTTTAGGGAAGACAACTCCACGTCAAGGTTGATTTGTACCGTAATTTGATCACTCTGTCACAATCTAAAGCTATGGTCTCGAATCCCAGTTGGGGGCGTCTAAAGATCTCAAAGTATCAAAAAGAAGAAATTCAAAGTTGTTGAATAATCAGAGACCTACCTCAAGTCTCGTTCCAAAGGATGTCATTCATACTAACTCTCTTCCCGCTTACCTGTAAAAATAATAAATATAATTATTTTAATAATATAAAATACAATAAAGGAAACAGAATATAAATGTGAAGAAAAATAGTATTGGGTGCTAATGCATTCACATATTAGTCTAGCCTAAACTGATGCGACATTCTAACAATAGGCTGACCTATTATCCTAAATTTTAATTTAAATAATACTACACATTGTTCCAAATCTACGCCACATTGTTGTCAGCTGGCAGTACAATGAAGAATAATATTTAAATTCCATTGAGACAGACGAATGGCGTAGCAAGATTACAAAGAATTTGGCATGGCCGTTGTTCAGCTAAAGGCTAAAACCTGCAGTTGCCTTTCAGATTCACGGAAACGAACTTCAAGGAGAAGACCGTTCCGCAGGGCCTGCGTAAAATACACTCATTTCCACATGCTGGTATGACACTCTGGTGATCTCATCTCACCGTGTATTTTCTATTTCCAAATAAAAAAGTCCGTCACGCAGGGGCTGCGTAAACTAGGCAGATTTCCCACGTGAAGTTATACAATGTAGAAATCTCCATACGAGAGCCGAACTGTTAAGACAAAGGGCCGATCTAGCTTTTGGCGGAAAACTCAATCGTCAGGTATCGGCCCAAATTTAATAAAATGCAAATATTCAAGATAGGCAATACATGTATAGAAAAATATTTATAGTAAATTTAATTTACAATAAGATTGGTTCTATACAAATTTTTGATCCGACGTATGGTAACGGAGATATTTCGAATTTTCGAAAATCCCCCCTTTGACCCCCCACTCTCCCACTGGTCCGATTAACGAACTTAGTCTGTCTTTTTGCATAAAACGTTTAAATGTCGAGTTTGGTAACGATCAAACCAAAATTGCGACCGCTAGAGCGTTAACAGACAAATATATATATATATATATATATATATATATATATATATATATATATACATGAGTTTTGAACGGACCTCATTTTCGTCATCTCCTGGGTAGGATCGATGGACATTTGAAGAACATTTTCGAAAATCGGGTCATGAGTACGACCTCAATAGCTGATTTCCCTTAAGGGAAATCTGCTAAAACTGACGCGAATTAGGTAGTCAATAAAATCTTAATTGATAACGACACTCGTCATTTATTAATTATCCAAATACTTATTATTTTATGTTGTTCATTCTTTATTCCTTGGCAGTGTAAATTTATGTTTTGTTTTTTTTTGTATAAATTATAGTGGACTATTTACAATTGAGTTTTGTTATTGTACGTTATTAAAGCCCGTACAACTTTATAGAACCAACAATGTTAAACATTTTACATTCAAGAATTGTACATAGTTATTTTTTTATTCTTCACGTTGGTTCCGAAAGAGTGTAGCCAGAAAGCTATGGTGAAAAACACTGAGATTTGTGTAATTTATTAGCAGATTTCCCTTAAGAGAATTCAACTATTGAGGTCATACTAATGACGAGATTTTCAAAATTTTTCCTCAAAGGCCTATTGTCTACTCATGTTATATAAACAATATAATCGAGGCTTAAATACCAAATATTGTTTTCAAGAGACATTTACAATACGAGATAAATGCAAATACGTTCTGGTGACCCTCCCCCCCTCTCCCGTCTTCAGATCATGGTCTACTAAAATTTTATTGCTAAAAATTATTCTGATTCATTATATAGATATCGTAAAAAGTTTTCAATAAATGTTATATTCTGATATATTTCAGTAATTGTTTTTCATTCAGGTGAGAGGTTGGCAGACCTGTTGTTTACATTTCAGAGTTTACTAAAATTGACTGATTTCTTATTAAAGTTTGTATTTATCCACCTAAAATTCACGGTGGTGTAGTGATACAAGTATGTAGATTTATATATTGTTAAACTTCACGAGGGAAATCTGCGTGACGGACTTTTTCACATTATTTTTTATAGAATAACGAACTTAATGATAATATAGCTTTAAACTATGTATGCATTTATTGAACCTAACATGATTATACTTACAGAAAACATTTAATGTTTACTCTTTTAGTGATGTGTGGAACGCAAATTTGTTTAAATTTCATAAATATAATAAACGAAACAATTTTATAGGGGACTAGCTCAGATACCCGGCTTCGCCCGGGAATTCATTTGAGGCTGAATGGTGATGGTATTTTTTAGCAGACTTTACATTGCACAATATTTTAACATTTACCCGTCCCAGTGTTTAGGATTAATACCCGTCGTTGCTGTGAATTTGCTGATAATAAAATTATTTGTTCGATAAGGCTTCACAGTCTTAGATATTTATATATTTCTCGTCTCTTATTCATGTAAATATGGTGAATTTTTATTTCCGGCCTCCCTTTTATCCCCCCGCCCGTTCGAACCTAAAAATTTTAATATAACTAATAATCATGGAAGAATTAATGCGAATTGACATACAGAGTTTTGTTAAGTTCCGTTCAGCCGTTATTGCCCGCTAAAGTTTTAACGTATAACTCATTTATACTTAGGTATACGACAAAAGTGTATATAACAAAAGTTACTCCAAATAACAAAATAAACAACTTTTGTTATGTTTATATTTGCGGAAAAACCAATAGGAAACGAAATATCTCTATTTTTAATTCCAGGGTTCCCTTACACCCCCCCCTCCTGCCCGTCCATAGAACTGTTGGTATGGATTATGATATTGAAGCCCTCACTGCTAATCCACATACCGAGTTTTATTTAGTTCGTTTGAGTCTTTTTTGGCAAATAATATTGTTGACTCCCGCTATAATTTTTAGCGTATAACGCATTTAAACTTCGGTATACGACAAAAGTGTATATAACAAAAGTTACTCTAAATAACAAAATAAACAACTTTTGTTATGTGCATATTTACCGAAAAACCAATAGAAAACGAAATATCGCTATTTTTAATTTCAGGCTTCCCTTATAACCCCCACTCCTGTTCGTCTCAGAGAAAATTAATATTGCCACAAACCTAACCTGGGTCAGTAGTAATATGCATACCAAGTTTCATAAAATTCGGTTCAGCCGTTTATGCGTGAAAAGGTAACAAAAAAACAAACATACACGAAAGAAACAAAATGCAGATATGGTGTCCATGACATGTGAAACGAAAGTGAAATTTCGCGAAAAAAATCAATGTACAGGCAGAGGTTACAATTTTATATATAGATATAGATTAAAAGGGTTGGGGAAGGGGTATAACCTCCTCCCCCCTAAATTATTTCTCAAAGGATCCATCTTGATTTATTATAATTTCTTTAAGAACCCTGCATCAATATAAACACACACAAAAAAATGTTCTTGAGGTCACAGTCGTCATTGTGGATCATTAACAAATTGGAGATAGTTTACTATTGCTTATCGGTAGTGTTTTAAAGCTGGAGAGCAAACTACTAATGGTTTCATGAAAGAAAGCAAACAAGGAGAAGGTTATTCCTAGAAGCGATAGTAAAGCAAACACGATAAGCAGATAGGAGGAGAGAATGACCAATAATGGTAGATTTAATCACACAATAGACGACATTAGCTCGATCTACCTAACAGCCCAATCTAATATTGATAGATGCTCATTCAAGGAAAATGCAGGTGCTGGATCGGATTCCCATCAGCAGGAATGACAAGCTGACGTCATGACACTTTCTATTCCGTATTTCTCCACCAATAAGAAGCCTATGTCAAATGGTATTTACGGGCAGATTTCCCACGTGCTGGAAACAGCAATGTTATATTTTCTCCATTTTTCCTGTAAGAAGAAGCGTTATAAAGAAGTAATTAATGACGATTATAACCTTTCTGCAAACACTCTTCCTCCTTCTCTCTCCTTTTTGTCCGCTTTTATGAATACGGTATAAATGGTAAACATATAAACATTTACAAATACATATACTATAAAATCAAATAGGTCTACAGTATACTTAAAAGGTCCGTCACGCAGGGGCTGCGTAAACTAAGCAGATTTCCCACGTAAAGTTTTACAATAGAGAAATCTGCCTAATAACAGCTGTAGTGGTAAGTAACCTCTAAACCTATTCACGAGGGACGAATAGTTACAGAAACGGCCACCAGAGCTCTCGGCGGAAAGGCCGAACATAGCCGACCACACGCAGAATACAAATGCAAATATCTCGGTTAATATTCAAGATACAGAATAAATGTATAGAACAATATTTATAGTAAATTAAATTTGCAATAAGATTCATTCTATACAATTTTTCGATCCGACGCATAATAACGGAGATATTTCGACTTTTCGAAAATCCTCCCCTCTAAACCCCCCCCCCTCCCACTGGTCCGATTTCAGCCATTAACGAACTTGATCTTCCTTTTTACATAAAACGATTAAATTCCGAGTTTGGTAACGATCAAACAAAAATTGCGACCGTTAGAGCGGTAACAGACAAATATATATATATATATATATATATATATATATATATATATATATATATATATAATTGTGCTGAGGTTTTCGACCCGGTTGTATTTATATGTGGTGTGTTGTTCTTTTCGGAGCTTTGGTCAATGTTGGTGAAATGAATCTTAGTTTATGCCAATATTTCGAGAATTTTTAGTTTCTCTTCCTCAGGGCTGTACAAATTACATGTACTACATTATAATATTGCACATTGGTGTTATACATTGTGATAAAAGGGTGTGTTTTCCTTCTTATTACGTACCATGACTAAATATATTTATAAACTATTATACATTCTTATTGCACTATGACTAGGGTTATAGTAACCTCCCTTGTTTTGTTTACATAGCAGGGTCACAGCCTTTTGTATGTTTTATATATTCATAGTATGGTGTATTTGTTTGTTAAACTATATTATAATTGTTGTACTGTGGTTCTTATATTATTTTACAATGGTTATTGCTACCAAACTCGACATTTAAACGTTTTATACAAAAAGACAGATCAAGTACGTTAATGGCTGAAATCGGACCAGTGGGAGGGGGGTTTTTTTCGAAAATGCCAATCTTATTGCAAATTAAGTTGACTATAAATATTCTTTTATACATTTATTCTCTCATTTTTATTAAATGTGACCCGATAACGGACGTGTGATGAGATTTCTCTATTGTGTAACTTCACGTGGGAAATCTGCTTAGTTACGCAGCCCCTGCGTGACGAAGAGTGAGGTACATGCAAATACGTTGTACGATGACTTAAGATTTTACTTTCTTAACTCGAAAACGTTTATTTGATTTACATCAAGATCCATATTTCATCATGTCAACTTACTTACAGTTCTTAATGGCTGAAGTCGGACCAGGACTAGGGGAGATTAGAAAAGTCTTCTTCGATCTTTGTTATTATGAGTCTTAACGAAAAAAGTTATGTAATTACTCTTGTTAAACTGTTGCTACAATTGTTGTTCAATAAATGTTTTCGTAGCTCAAATATTAAGGAAGTTATTAGTACATTTTTTGAAAACAAAAATGTACTAATAATTTTTTTCAGTAAACCGCCACTTCTACTCAACGCATTTATACTTAGAAACATAAAATAAATGGTGAGATGAGATGAATATGTCATACCTGCAAGAGGCAAATCTCATTATGCAGTCTTTGAGTGACAGACTTTTTTTTAAATTGCCCCAAAAATAGTACAAAAGTGGATTCATTTCTAGCAATAGCTCATGTTAATAAAAAAACTACTAGTAGTTGCCAACCATAAGTGTAAAGTTAGTAAAAATGAATCTTCTCTTAGCCTTGAACTTAATTCTAAAGGAAGTATTCTATACTTTTCATAAAACATACTTTTTGACACATTCCCTGTTCGCGTTCACGTGCCAGTTTTTGTGTATTTGGGTTGATAAAATAGAGTGAAACAGGAAACTGAATGCGTGAGAGACGCGTTTTGGGCTCAATTAATGAGGGCGCACGCAACAGAGCGCTAATACTGTTATTTTCCTTATTTTGTCTTCCTTCGACAGTGCTCTCATTCTTTGATTATCGCAGGCTAATCTCGTAGTTAATGGAAGCTATCCGACAATAGATCATTATTCTACTATGGCTAGCTGGGACGGGTTATCTACAGGCTACCAGCCTTTTCTAGCGAGGTTGGGACTAAGGATTCTATTTAAGGAATTCGTCACTGAATAAACTTCTTCTCTTACATATAAGACGGTGCTCGTCTAAACAGAAACCTAAAGTACTATCAACTCTATGGTCAATTAGCATATATATATATATATATATATATATATATATATATATATATACACCACGACACGATATGATTTTTTGTTGGGAGTTGTGATCAATGTTTACGTAAGAAGCTTTAGGTCTAAGACTATATTTCGAGACTTTCAACCTATATCTGTATTTCTAAGTCAAAACTGGATAAATAGTAGTAGGGGTTTTCGAAAGGTTGAAAATAATAATACACGAACAACTCAACTAATATTTCAGTTACGAAAAAATGCACGTAACAGCTACTGTAAAGCCTCAATAGTTTATGCAGATTGGTCCCAGAACCTTTTTAGCAGATTTCCCATAAGGGAAATCAGATATTGAGGTTGTACTCATGACGGAATTTTCGAAGTTTTTCTTAAAATGTCCATCGATCCTACCTAGTAGATGAAGAAATTGAGGTCCGTTCAAAACTGTATATATATATATATCTATCTATATATATATATATATATAAATATATATATATATTTGTATGTTAACGCTCTAGCGGTCGCAATTTTTGCTTGATCTTTACCAAACTCGATATTTACTCATTTTATGTAAAAAGAAAGATCATCTTCATTGACGGCTGAAATCAGACCAGTGGGAAGGGGGGTTTCGAGAGGGAGAATTTTGAACATTCGAAAAATTTCCGTTACTATAAGTCGGCTCGAAAAAATGTATAGATTCAATCTTATTGCATTATTAAATTTACTATATATATTGTTCTATACATGTATTCTCTATCTTGAATATTAACCGAGATATTTGCATTTTTATTATATCTTGGTGGCTAACGGACGAGAGTGACTTTACCACCAAAAGCTAGTTCGGCCGTTTCCTTGACTGCTTGGCTCTCGTGAAATTTCTCTATTGTAAAACTTCCTGTGGGAAATCTGCGTCGTTTACGAAGCCCCTGCGCGACGGACTTTTTAGATGAGACGTATAATAATGCAGAGATTCCGACTTTTTGGCACACCCTCCGATTTCAGTCGTTAGTTTTACATAAAATTGTTAAATACCGATTTGAGTAATGATTAAACGAAAATTGCGACCGCTAGAATGGCAGCAGACACAGACAGACACACACACACACACAACGTGTGAATATATATATATATATATATATATATATAGTTTTGAAAGAATTATGTTAGTTTCGTCATCTCCTGGGAAGAACCGATGAATATTTGAAGAGAAGAGCGGGTCTTGGGTACAACCTCAATAGCAGATTTCCCTTAAGATCGAAGAAGAGTAGAAGGAAGTTATTTGGTGCACCATCAACTTTTTCCTTGAGGAAATTCTGCAGAAAGAACAATGCTATTTGTGTAGTTAAAGACTTAGAATCAGTATTTGCGGAAGGTAAACAAATAAATAATGGATAGGAGAGTTCCTCCAATCAACCGAGGAAGTATTTAGCTTAAGCAACACTTGCTAGATCCTGGAATAGACCTCAACATCCATCAACGATCTAAAATAGTAAGCAAGAGTTTACTAAGGAGCTAAATATAAATAGTACTAGTTTAGTAAGAAATGTCTATAAAGAGTTTGTACTTAATTTGAGCTGACTCTATTTGCGAAGGTTTGGTTAAAGAGCGGGGCTGAGTGATATAGTGTGTTGGTAAAGTAAACAGTCAACTATAAATACAGTGTTGGGATTGACGTAGAGTGGCAATGTAAGCAAAGCTCTGACCTCAAACGTGATGTGTCCACTGCAATGGAGATTTATTAGCGAGTGGCCAGCATCTAATGTACACAGATTCTATTTAACATGCTGTTTGATCCCAACTTGATGCACTACCTTGCGTCACCGCCAATACACACAGAGATAGGGGAGACACTAATTTGACTTCGCTGTTACACGATATGAAACCACAATCAAATCTATATACCTACTTCTTGATTGGGACTATGATATCTGACTCTTGTGTATAAGTTGAAGGTCGCAGAATAAAACAGCTGTCAACATTGGACTTCCGTTCCTATTTAACCGCTAATCTCCTGACGCATTGTGGTTGGAAAACAGTTTCTCTAGTGATGTGCTCTTTAGTTTTCATATTTTACCAGGGCTCATTTCAAGAGAAGTTTGGTAGTAAGCTGAGGAAGTTTGATATAATGACCGCTTCGTAGAAAGTGCTACAACCGAGAGTTAAAAATTTCGTGGAGCCATTCTACAAATCATAGTGTATACAGAATATCGTACTCGCATTGAATATAGGGACGAATCGTAAGTCAGGTAGAGTAGTTAAGAGGATAAGAACCCGTCACTAGGGAAACCTCACGGACACGCCAAAAAGGATATCCATGGTAAATCTGTGCGTGTTATTAAAAAATGCTCAACTGCCAGCAGAGAGACATGGAACTGACCACATTTCAGCAAAGGAACGTACAGTTAAGCTATACGAAACTGGCCACTTTCCTTAGAATATACGTAGAATTCACTACTTTCCAACAAAGATACTCGAAATTGAGGACTTTCTAGCAGAGATTCTTGGAACTGACTACTATCCAGGAGAAAGACTTGGATCTGTCCACTTACCAGCAAAGAAACACACATTCAAGATATATGAAACTTCCCTAAGAATATAATGAGAATTCACTATTTCCCAACAAAGACACTCAGAACCGAGTAATACCCAAGTGAGACATTTAACTTGTCCAGCAAAGAAACTTACTTGCAAATAACTACTTTTCACTCAAGTAATACAGAAATGCCCACTTTTCTTCGAATATACTTGGAAGTAAACACGTTCCAGCAAAGAAACATACTTGGAAATGACTACTTTTCAGTAAAGTTTCTTGGAACTGACCACTTTCCTGCAAATATACTTGGAAATAAACACGTTCCAGCAAAGTAACATACTTGGAAATGACTACTTTTCAGTAAAGTTTCTTGGAACTGACCACTTTCCTGCAAATATACTTGGAACTAACCACTTTCCAACAAAGAAACTTACTTGGAGATGACTACATTCCAGTAAAGTTTCTTGGAACTGACCACTTTCCTGCAAATATACTTGGAACTAAACACGTTCCAGCAAAGAAACATACTTGGAAATGACTACTTTTCAGTAAAGTTTCTTGGAACTGACCACTTTCCTGCAAATATACTTGGAAGTAAACACGTTCCAGCAAAGAAACATACTTGGAAATGACTACTTTTCAGTAAAGTTTCTTGGAACTGACCACATTCCTGCAAATATACTTGGAAGTAAACACGTTCCAGCAAAGAAACATACATACTTGGAAATGACTACTTTTCAGTAAAGTTTCTTGGAACTGACTACATTCCTGCAAATATACTTGGAACTAAACACGTTCCAGCAAAGAAACATACTTGGAAATGACTACTTTTCAGTAAAGTTTCTTGGAACGGACCACTTTCCTGCAAAGATATTTGGAACTAAACACGTTCCACCAATGAAACATACTCGGAACTAACTAATTCCCCAAAAATACTCGGAACAAACTACTTTTCAAAAATGTTCTGGGAATGCCAACTTTTCTAAAAGAAACTTGGAACATACTACTTTACTGATCCTTTAGACCGACAACTTCCATGCAAATATTTTAAACTGACCACTTCCCTAGATAGATACTTGGAGCCGACAATGTTTTTAGAAAACGTGGAGTAGAGATAACCCTCTATAATGTGAATTTTAATTTTCTGTCGTTTCCTCAATCCCTCGCTCTACATGACACAAATAGGAAATAAAGAAACGATTCAGTAATAGAAAAAGGATCACCATGACAGCATAAGACATGTAATTCAGACCAATAATGTGAATTGCCCATAAATAATGTAAGATGCATTTCAGAATTAACAAGCATGGATTCTTCTTGTATATTTTCCTCTTCAATCAACATCAATACCCCAAAGCGTGCATTGCAAGTTATTTTAGAAAGGAGTATATTTAGAACTTCCAACCAGCTGAGAATCATGTAAATTTTACTTAAAATTAATATTCGGTTTCATAACATAATAAATCGTATTTCTATTTTCATTACAAAGAGAAAATGAAATAAAATATTTCCGTTTGGAATCTCCTCAACAATTGCTTTATATCTAATCATATTGACATAGATGAGCTATATATAAAAAGGCTTGCGACTATTCAGAATGAAGATGTTGTGGTGAGCATCAAATAGACTTCGATCAAGCCCAAGTGTTAGCCTACAAAAAAACATATTTTATTTCTTCCAACACTGATATATTCGTTCATGACTGAAATCATACCTGGATGAGGAGGGAATTAAAAAATTCAAACCATCTCAGTTCTTTTGAGTCTGATCTTATAACACTATAGAATCAATCTTAATAAACGTTTAATACTCATTTAATCATATATTAGTTAAACTGTATATTAGTTAATTATAATATCCATGTTTTATTATCATTTTATAATTATTACCATAAAAACTGACCACATGCCTCAAAAAAAAAAAAACACATTGAAAAGAATAGCCTGGTAGAAATCATTTTTACAATTTATATATATATATATATATATATATATATATATATATATATATATATATAAAAATAGATCGATGAACATTTGAACATTTTAGCAAATTTTCCTTAAGGGAAAATAGCTATTGAGGTCATACTCATGACGAGATTTTCGAAAATTTTCTTCAAATGTCGACCTTACCAAGAAAATGACGAAAATGAGGTCCGTTCAAAACTGAATATGTATGTATATGTATACATATATATATATATATATATATATATATATATATATATATATATATATATATCTGTTACGCTCTAGCGGTTGTAATTATTGTTTAATTCATCCAAACTCGATATTCAGTAGTTTTATGAAAAAGGAAGATCAAGTTCGTTAACGACTAAAATCGGTCAAGAGACGGGGGTTTAGAGAGGAGAAATTTCGTAAATTTGAAATATGTCTGTTACTATACGTCAAATCGAAAAATTGCATAGAAACAAGATTATTACAAATTAAATTTACTATAAATATTGTTCTATGCATAGTTTCCGTATATTGAGTATTAACCGAGATATTTTGATTTTATACTTTTCCACTTTCATTAAACCCCCCAATCTTATAAGTGTCATTTCAACAATAAGCTGTTATATCATGAACCACTTCATTACAAGGTTAAATACCAAATATTGGTTTCATTGAACTGTTATATTTTGTGAGATATATGGAAATACATTCTGTTGCTCCCCTTTTTTTGTTTTTGTGTTATTAAAATTTAAGTGATTCAGATAATACTGATTCTGGTTCATTACAAATTACAGCACTAGCTTTAGTAAATTGTTTACAATAAAATTTATATGTTATATTCAGATATATTTCGTTAGTTGTTTGTCTTTCCGGTCTATCTAACAATTCAGCTCTACGAAGTTGGCTGTTTGTTTACAAATCAGCCACTTTCCGTTGTAGAGATTAGTAACATGTATTGTAAATTGAGTGAAAGATTTCTCATTACCGTTTGTATTTATTCACTTAACATTCAAGGTAGTATATACCTGTATGTATATTTATCTATTGTAAACCTTCCCGTGGGAAATCTGCTTAGTTTACGCAGCCCCTGTGGTACGGACTCTTTTTTTTCGGAAATACCGTCATGAGAACAACCTCAATAGCTGATTTCCCTTAAGGGGAATCTGATAAAACCTTTAAAAGACTTTCTGCCATAAGTTTGAGTTATATTTGTAGATGATGTAGAAGGGAATTCGGGGCAGAGGTTGAGAGAACAGTAAGGTCTTCTCTGCTGTCTGGATGTGTATTAGAGCTATGACGCATGATTAGTTACATCATATGTGCACCAATTACAGTCCAAGGACACAACACCAACTACCCTCGCCGACTCAATCAGCTCCGAACTATAAGGTAGAACCAGAACCAACGAGACAACAAAAAAGTCCGTCACGCAGGGGCTGCGTTAACTAAGCAGATTTCCCACGTGCGCCACCTATTGGCATTTATCTCAAAAAGAAAAAGTCCAATGAGAACAATATTTAGTATTTAGGCTTCAAATAAAGTGATTCATTATTTAACAGCTTATTATTAATAAGACATGAGTATGAGTGGGGGTTTATTGATGGCCAAAAACTAAAATATCAAAATATCTAATATTCAATATAGTAAGAAACATAACAACATTATATATTACTAGCTCAGATACCCGGCTTCGCCCGGGAATTGATTTGAGGCTGAATGGTGATGGTATTTTTTTGGCAAGGCATTAATTTGCACAATATTTTGACATTTACCCGTCCCAGTGTTTAGGGTTAATTCCCGTTGTTGGAATTTGTTAATAATAAAATTAATTTTTTATGTAAGTCTTCACTGTCCTCCAAATTGTCATATTTCCCGTAGACAAATAGACAGTGAAATATCGCGAATTTTTATTTCAGGCCTCCCTTATAACCCCCACTCCCGTTCTAACCTAAACATTTTAATATAGCTTATAACCATGGAAGAATTAATGCTAATTGACATACCGAGTTTTTGTAAGCTCGGTTTACTCGTTAGCGCCCAATGAAATCGTTGACTCCCGCTTTAGTTAATAGTCGTAATATATGTCGTTTATACTTCGTTAAAAGACAAAAATGAATATGACCAAAGTTACTCTAAATAACAACATTAACAACTTTTGTTATGTTCATATTTGCCGGAAAACGAATAGAAAACGAAATACCGCTATTTTTAAATTTAGGCCTACCTTACAACCCCCACTCCTGCCCGTTTCTAGAAATGTTGGTATGGCTTATTATAATGAAGGTGTTAGTGCTAATATACATACCGAGTTTTATTTAGTTCGGTTGAGTTGTTTGTGCCAAATAAAATTACTCACTTCCGCTATAGGTTTTAGCGTATATCTCGTTTAAAATACGTTATACGAAAAAAGTGTATATAACAAAAGTTACTCTAAATAACAAAATAAACAACTTTTGTTATGTTCATACTTGCCGAAAACCCTATAGGAAACGAAATATCGCTATTTTAAATTTCAGGCCTCCCTTATAACCCCGACTCCTGTTCGTCTCAGAGAATATTAATATAGCCTAAAGTCTAAGTTGGGTTAGTGGTAACATACATACCAAGTTTCATAAAATTCGGTTCAGCCGTTTATGCGTGAAAAGATAACAAACAAACATACACCAAACTAACAAAATGCAGTTATGGTGTCTATGACATGTGAAACGAAAAGTTATCGTGAAATTTCGAGAAAAAAATCAATGTACAGACAGAGGTTACAATTTTATCTTTATATATATAATATATATATATATATATATATATATATATATATATATATATATATATATATATATATTTAGATTAAATTTACAAGAAGATTGATTCTATACATTTTTTCGATCTGAGGGATAATAACGAGAAATTTGGAATTTTTTTAAGTTCCCCCCTCTAAAACCCGCCTTCCCTAAGTCCGATGTCAGCCGTAAACGAACTTGATTCTTATTTTTACCTAAAATGCTTATATATTGAGTGTGGTAAAGGTTAGTCAAAATTGCGACCACTAGAGCCATGGACAAATATACAATTTTGAACGGACCTCATTTCATATATTGAGGTCGTACTCATGAAGTGATTTTCAAAAATTGTCTTCAAATTTTTATCGATCCTACCTAATAGATGATGAAAATATCGTCTTTTCAAAATGATAAAGAACCGTTATTGTACGTCGGATCGAAAACCTTTATAGAAGCTATGTTATTATAAATGTAATTATCTACAAATGTTGTTATTTACATGTTTCCTCTAATATGAACATTAACCGAGATATTTTGATTTTTTAGTTTTCATCCTTCAGTAAAACCCCATCATGTTATTTCATGAACCACTTTGATCAAAGCTTAAAGACTAAATTTTATTTGCAAGATTAACCACCTAAAAGACATTAATATATACAACACACTATAATCTACAATTTCCACACACACACTACGCCTTACTTCTTTCTTACATTAGCAGGGTGTATAAACATTAATTTCATTTATTATTATTTTAATATATTATTTTATTTTTTTAGTTTCCCTTTCCCTTCCCCTTTTTTTTATTTCATTTTTTTTTTGGTTTTCTGTTTTTTTTAATTTACTTATTTCTTTGCTTTTCTCCTTTCCTTATTTTATTATTATTATTTTTATTTATTTCTCCCCCCCCCCAGTCGATCTTATATTTTCATTTATATTATTTTCACTATCTTGATGTTTCCATACAATACTATTTGATTCTTATAAAAATGGTATTCCAATGAACCCATCAAAAACCACCTTTGTTCACTCCTTTTACGTTTCCCTGGATTTTTTTTGCTATTCTTTTTTTTGCGTGCACGATTTAATTACGAGTAAATCGCCGGTGTTGCGGAACTCATTTAAGTAAATAAATAAAAAAAATTATTTGCAAGAGACCTTTATTATACAATTCTCGAAATTTAGCCGTTTCAGTGAACACTGAAGATCATATTTGATATTGGCTGAAGTCGGCTTGGAACCTTTAGAGGGAGGATTCGAAAATTAAAAATATCTCAGTTATTATGAGAAATATTACAGAGTCAATCTTGTTAAACTATTCATTTTCTACAATTGCTGTTCCATACATTCTCTCGTAGCACAAGGATTAAGCGAGTTATTCGCGCTTTCTTCTTTTCTGCCTTCAGTAACTTCCCCTCCCCCTTCTACTCTTCGGTTGTTTTTTGTTTTGTTCTTTAAGTTGAAATAAAAAGTAAGTGGTAATAGGAGATCACAAAGTGTTATAACATTACGTGGGAAATCTGCTTAGTTTTGCGCTGCACGTGACGGACTTTTTGTCTTCTACTATCGATGGGCACTTGAAGAAAGATGTCGAAAACCCCGTCATGAGTACAACCTGAACAGCTGATTTAACTTAAAGGAAATCTGCTAAAACTAAGTCCATCACGCAGGTGCTGCGTAAATTAAGCAGATTTCCCACTTGCTGGTATGACACACTACTGATCTCACCTCACGCTATTTCAAAGTAAAAAAGTCCGTCACGCAGGGGCTGCGTAAACTAAGCAGATTTCCCACGTGAAGTTTTACAATAGAGAAATCCGCCTAATAACAACTGTAGTAGTAAGAAACCTCTAAACCTAAAACATTATTTAGGGCGTAATAACCCAGTAGTTTCTAGCCCCAAAAAACAGTTAACCTAACCTCTAAACCTATTCACGAGGAACGAATAGTTATGGAAACGGCCGCCAGAGCTCTCGGCGGAAAGTCCGAACATAGCCTACTGGTGACCACACGCAGAATGCAAATGCAAATATCTCGGTTAATATTCAAGATAGAGAATAAATGTATATAACAATATTTATAGTAAATTCAATTTGCAATAAGATTGATTCTGTACAATTTTTCGGTCCGACGTATAGTAACGGAGATATTTCGAATTTTCGAAAATCCTCCCCTCTAAACCCTCCCTCCCACTGGTCCGATTTCAGCCGTTAACGAACTTGATCTTTCTTTTTACATACAACGACTAAATATCGAGTTTGGTAACGATCAAACAAAAATTGCGACCGCTAGAGCGGTAACAGACAATATATATATATATATACATACAGTTTTGAACGGACTTCATTTTCGTCATCTCCTGGGTAGGATCGATGGACATTTGAAGAAAAATGTCGAAAATTCCGTCATGAGTACAACCTCAATAGCTGATTTCCCTTAAGGGAATCTGCTAAAACCGACGCAAACACGGCAAAATCACCAATTTAGATGGACAAAAGTAAAGTCAAAAGTTTTGAATTTCTGAATTCTTGACCTTTTTTTATTAGTTGGTAAGACGCTTACTACTAAGATTTCCCGCCATACGGTGTTTATAAACCAATAGTAAATGAGTGAGTCATCCTGTTTACACAAGTGCCTAATAACCGGCAGTCGGGTTATCTTTATTCGACGGCCATTTATTATGTTCAAGGTGTGTGTAGCGCAAAGTCTTTTTGCTTTTATTTAACAATGGACATTACTAAGACAGGTAAGATATTATTTTTCCACACTCGTTATTGAATATACATTGCAATATACCTGTAGAGTTAATATAGCCATTTGTAAATTTATGCCCCTTTTCAATAGCGAAAAACTATATAACCCCCAAGTTACCCCAAGGATTTGTTTGTAGGATTTGTTTCATCAATCCTTCTAGTCTTTAAATGTTGCAAAGAATTTTTGCGATTTTTTGCGTTTTGGCTGACAGACTCAACACTCGGAATCACGAGGAGGAAATTTTTTGAAGAGTGGGTTAAGTTTCCCAAAAAAAAACCGCCAAGAACACTTGCTAAAATTTATTCTTACTTCCGCTCAAATAAATAATAAAGAAGATGTGGAGATTGGGCCTTTGAAAATTAGAATTTCCCGTCTTTCCGACAAAATTTCGGAAAGGTGGGACAAATGTCACAGAAAACTGGAAGAGTTTTTCAATAAATACTCTAGTTGGCTGGATTCAGATGACTTGGATTTTAATATTTCAGTTACCCAACCTACTTGTCAACGCTCAGGATGCCCTGAAAAATGATTCGAATGTTCTAGTGAGAAAACAAAAAAAAGAAATGTCAGCGAGTTATTGAAGGTAGACAGTGAAGTTTATTTTATATTTATCTACCTGTGTTAATTACGTTATCAATTATTATAAATTATGCCTAATTTCAATTCTGTAATTGATTTAAATTCTATTTAATGGGCAATGATTATTAAAAAATAAAATAAAAGTTTTACAATCTGTAATTTGAAGAGATTCCTAAATGATTTAAAATACATTTATTAGCAGGTTTACGCCACTCTGAGCCGATAAATAGATTTGTTGTATTATGTTTCCCGTACTCTGGGACTTCATAGGTTAAATGTAGGAAAGTTTTAGATTTTTGCATTAAATTTGACTTTTGACCATTGTGCGCTCGCCAATCTTGTCAAAAAATTAATTAGATTTTTTTAAACATTTTTCCCGTAATCTGGGACCCCAAAGGTTCAAAATGGACAAGTTTCAGAATTTTGTCCACCTAAAATCGGTCATATTTTCCACTGTGCGACGTGTAAAAGTGACTGGTCAATAAAATCTCAATTTATGACGACATCCCACAACTTATTTCAATGTATTTCAAGTAGTAAAGGTCTTATAAACGATATTGGGTATTTAAGCTTGGATTGAGATGGTTCATGATATATTCGATTATATCATTATTATTAAGGCTGAAAACTAAAGCATGCAAATATCTCGGTTAGTATTCAAGATAGAGAATAAATGTATACAACAATATTATAGGACTTGCAATAAGGTTGGCTGTAAAGGTTTTTCTCTGTTCGACTCAAAGTAAGGATAATACTTTGAATCCCACCCTCGGTACGATTTCAGGCGATAACGAACTTGATCTATAGTTTTACATGAAACGTTTAAATATCGAGTTTGGTAAATATACAACAAAATGCCTTCGTTCTATTCAGTTATCGTACACAGATTTAATCCATAAATTGACGGTTACCTACATCTAATTTAACATATACATATATCACTTTAATTATTAGCACATTTCCCTTAATGGAAATCAGCTATTGAGTTCGTACTCATGATGAGAGTTTTGAAAAATTTCTTCAAATGTCCATCAATCCTACCCAGGAGATGACGAAAATGAGGACCGTTCAAAATTATATATATATATATATATATATATATATATATATATATATATATATATATATATATTTGTCTGTTAACGCTCTAGCGGTCGCAATTTTCGTTTGATCGTTACCAAACTCGATATTTAAATGTTTTATGCAAAAATAAAGAACGACTTTGTTAATGGCTGAAATCGAACCAGTGGGAGGGGGGGGGTTAGAGGGGAGGATTTTCGAAAATTCGAAATATTTCCGTTACTATACGTCGGATCGAAAAATTATATAGAATCAATCTTATTGCAAGTTACATTTACTATAAATAATGTTATATACATTTATTCTGTATCTTGATATTAACCGAGATATTCGCATTTTTCTGTTTTCAGCTTCTGAGATGAGATCGGCTAATTTCGGGTCTAGTCGTGAATTTCCGTCAAGAGCTAGTTCGGGCCGTTCCCGTAACTGTTCGGCACTCGCATGAAGATTTCTCTATTGTAAAACTTCACATGGGAAATCTGCTTAGTTTACGCAGCCCCTGCGTGACGGACTTTTTTTTTATATATATGTTTGTAGACATTTTTCTTTGTTTGAAACATTCGACTTTACGAGTGAAATGAAATGATACTTTGAGCAACATGGCCTCATAACGAAGCTCATCACAATAAATAATTCAGAACTATGACTATATGGATGATTGAATCAGTTATAATTCGACTTTGGAAAGTGAAAGCGCCGGTAGGGAAAATGAAATCACCTGCTGGGAATAGGAATGAGAAATCGCTCTAATAGCTGGTGGAAATCAAACTCCTGATGGAGCATGTGAAAGTAGAAATTATAATGATTATATGGAGAGCTGGATGCAACTAGAGCATTCGGACCATGATGGAGACAGGTGCAGTTAAGCCTGGGGATATGATATACGTATTAGCGGATTTCACGTGAGAGAGATGCACATAAAACCATTACTTACAACGAGCTCACTCATTACATCAGGAGCGATGCCCAACAAACAGAAAAAAATTCAAAAAACGTCCGTCACGCAGGGGCTGCGTAAACTAAGCAGATTTCCACGTGAAGTTTTACAGTAGAGAAATCTGCGCAAAACAAGTGTAGTAGTAAGTGATCTCTAAACTTATTCACGAACAGTTCCAGAAACGGCCGCCAGAGCTCTCTTCGGAAAGTACCGAACATACCCGACCACACACAGAATACAATTGCAAATGTCTCGGTTAATATTCAAGATACAGAATAAATGTATAGAACAATATTTATAGTAAATTGAATTTGCAATAAGATTGATTCTATACAATTTTTCGATACGACGCATAATAACAGAGAGATTTCGAATTTTCAAAAACCTCCCCCTCCCTCTGGTCCGATTTCAGCCGTTAACGAACTTGATCTATCTTTTTACATAAAACGATTAAATTCCGAGTTTGGTAACGATCAAACAAAAATTGCGACCGCTAGAGCGTTAACAGACATATATAGATATATATATATATATATATATATATATATATATATATATATATATATAATTTTGAACGGACCTCATTTTCGTCATCTCCTGGGTAGGATCAATGGACATTTGAAGAAATTTTTCGAAACTCGCGTCATGAGTACGACCTCATAGCTGATTTCCCTTGAGGGAAATCTGCTAAAATACTCAAGAAACATGGAAAAAATACAGCATTTGCCACAGACTGAAATATTGGATATATGGTACCAAGGAGAAAGGATCAGCTACCATGCCAGGGCAGCAGACAGGCAGGCTAATCAACTCCAGAGTCGGACATGCTGAATAACTGAAAAGGAGCACAACTCTTCAGGCTCAGAATGAGCCCTGTGCATTATGTCTAGTGAAAAGTCGGCCAAAAACATGAAGGTACAGTCAATATCCGTAGACCTCCATTTCAGCAATGTTAACCCTTCACAGGCAAGGCTGGGTCGCCGGTGACCCAGAGGTTGGTAAAAATAATATTCTGAGTAAAGTAAGGGAAGGAGGGGAGGGGGAGTGCACGGTACCCTTCCCCTCCTTCCGAGAGTTGATGAAAAAGAAATTGAGAATCAGCCTGGACCCAGCACTTCAAGACGTCGGTGTGCTTTTTGTGAAAAATCAAGAGATCGTAAGGGTACATCAAACTGCGCTCATTGTAATCGCAGCCTATGTGCTGAGCATAGGCTAAGTATTTGTTCTCGATGCAATACCAGAGTCTCATCTGAAGAAGATGAAGAAATAGAAGATTGTTAGATTGTTCTGAGTTTGAAGTATTAGTGAACTTTCATTACTAAGAGTTTATTCCCTTTTTTTGATTTTTTATCCCTCATATTTTCTTATTCTTTTTTCCGTAGAGTATTTTTTATATATATTTTTTCTGTAAGAGTTTAAACTATTTATTTTGATCTGGAAAGTTTTTGACTGTTCAGAGTAGGAAAAATTATTGCTGGACTGCCGGATGAAATGGAAGACTGATAACTTACTGAAAATTATTTAATCACTAAGATTTTATTAAATTTTCTCGTCTTTTATAGCTGGAAATTTCTTATTTTTTCCCTTCTAGGAGTTTACTCGTTTAATTTTTATCTTTTATCCTATACGGATACCAAAGGTCTGGAACTCTACGTTCCTACTAATTTAAGTATAGTTCCTACTAATGTAAGTTTTTGTATTTTTATCATATTATGTATATTGCTAAATAAAATAAATTTTTCAAACTATACTTTCTTTTTTTATATAAAAAAAAACAACAACAACTGGAATATTTTTGTTAAAATGAAAAAAATGTGCTATAAATATGACTGGGTCACCCGTGACCCAGCTTGCCTGCAATGTAATTTTCATATTCCTTGTCTGTGAAGGGTTAAGGAAGTCTACGAGCTTAATGGATTCTATTCCGACGCACATAACATGCTCTATAGAAAATAACATATACCATAAGCTGGGGAAAATTCAAATTATCTCAGTTATTATTATTATTCATTAACGTCCACTTTTTGCAACTCTTGCTAATTGGGACGAGTTATCTACAGGTTACCACCCTTTTCTAGCCAGGGTGGGAATGAATTTCGTCAGTAAATAATTTCCTTTGCCCAGGCGAGAATCGAACTCGCCACTCTAGGTTTACCATGTGAGATTAAGGCCAACGCTTTAACTCGCATGGCTAACCTGAGCCCCAAAAATCTCAGTTATTGTGAGTCAGGTCTAATAACATTATAGAATCAATATTCTATCTTAAATATAAACGTCATCGCCACAAGCATTTGCATATATCTCAGCTAAAGATTGTTGAAACCATTAATATATATATATATATATATATATATATATATATATATATATATATATATAATTGAAACCTTTGTCTGTGCATTGATTTTTTTTTTTCTCGAAATTTAACGATACCTTTTCGTTTCACATGTCATAGGCACGATATCTGCAATTTGTAGCTTTGGTTGGTGTCTGTTTGTTACCTTTTCACGCATAAACGGCTGAACCGAATTTTATAAAACTTTGTATGTATATTACTACTAACCCAACTTAGACTAGGCTATATTAATATTCCCTGAGACGAACAGAAGTGGGGGTTATAAGGGCGAAGCCGGGTAACTTATCTAGCAGGTATATAAGCGGTTTGGAATAAGACGTATTATGATATATTCGCTTATGACAGGAGTACGATGACAAAAGTGGGGGTTTACTGCTGGTCGAACATGATAAATCAACAATCTCGATTAATATTCAAGATAATGAAAAAGTCCGTCACGCAGGGGCTGAGTAAACTAAGCAGATTTCCCACGTGAAGTTATACAATAGAGAAATCTGCCTAATAACAACAGTAGTAGGAAGGTATCTCTAGACCTATTCACGATGGACGAATAGTTACGGAAACGGCCGCACTAGTTCTCGGCGGATAGACCCGAACATAGCCGATTCCTTCCGACCACACACACAATGCAAATGCAAATATCTCGGTTAATATTCAAGATACAGAATAAATGTATAGAACAATATTTATAGTAAATTTAATTTGCAATAAGATTGATTCTATACAATTATTCGATCCGTTGCATAATAACGGAGATATTTCGAATTTTCAAAAATCCCCCCTCTAAACCCCCCCTCCCACTGGTCCGATTTCAGCCGTTAACGAACTTGATCTGCCTTTTTGCATAAAACACTTCAATATCGAATTTGGTAACGACCAAACAAAAATTGCGACCGCTGGAGCGTTAACAGACAAATATATATATATATATATATATATATATATATATATTTGTCTGTTAACGCTCCAGCGGTCGCAATTTTTGTTTTACGGCCTAAAGGGTGGTTATAGAACCAATATTATTGGAAATTTATTGTTCTGTAATTGTTGTCATATACACTTTTTTAACAGATTTCCTCTAAGGGAAATCAGCTATTAAGGTTGTACTCATGACGCGATTTTCGAAAAATGTCTTCAACTGTCCATCGATCCTACCCAGGGGATGGCGAAAATGAGGTCCGTTCAAAATATATATATATATATATATATATATAATTTTGAACGGACCTCATTTTCGCCATCCCCTGGGTAGGATCGATGGACATTTGAAGAAATTTTTCGAAAATCGCGTCATGAGTACAACCTTAATAGCTGATTTCCCTTAGGGGAAATCTGTTAAAAAAGTGTATATGACAACAATTACAGAACAATAAATTTCCAATAATATTGGTTCTATAACCACCCCTAACCACCCTTTAGGCCTTACTCATAATGCGATTTTTAACAAATTACCACAAATGTCCATCGATTCTACCAAGGGGATGGTGAAAATTTGTTTGTTACCGCAGTAGTTGTAATTTTTGTTTGATCGATACCAAACTCGACATTTAAGCGTTTTATGAAAAACTAATGATCAAGTTGGCTAACCGCTGAAATCGGATAAGTGGAACTGAGGATTTAGTGAGGACAATCAGGAGGAGGAAGTTTGGAAATTGAAATATCTCTATTAATATTCGTCGTATTGAAAAATTGTATAGAACCAATAGTATTCCAAATTTAACTTTTTATATATTTAATTTAATAAATTTAAATGTTGTTTTATATATATATATATATATACGTTTTCTCTATATTCAACATTAACCGAGATATTGGCATTCTTTTAGTTTTCAGCATTTAGTTAACCTCCAGTTTCAGTCATTACACTTTAAAAAATAAGAGAATATTTTTTGAAACGTCCAAGCATAAATACCAAAAAATGTTTTCAATGGGCCTTTATTATGTGAGATACATGAAAAGTTTTAGTGTGATTACGTCACCCAATTAAGATTTTATTGAACGCCCAATTCTATTCATCAGTTTTTATTTATTTTTTTGGAAATAGAGTATGTATGCTGAGGTGAGTGAGACCAATGAGTCATTCCAACATGTGGGAAATCTGCATAGTTTACTCAGCCCCTGCCTGACGGAGTTTTCATCTTTGATCTTCTGGGTAGGATCGGTGGACATTATTAGAAATTATTCAGCATCATGAGTACAACCTCAATAGCAGATTTCCCTTAGACTAAATGATCTAAAAGGCGATAAACGTTGGATTTCTGATATTAATGGTTGACGGGGGGGGGGGTTATTGACGGTATCGGAGAAGGATAGTTGAGGATTACAGCTGGTTTAATAGAACCCCTTCACAGCTGGTAGCTGCTAATCCCTGCCAGATATATTCCACGCAGCAGCAATTGATTTTCTCCACGGATATTAAATTGGTTCCTTATCATCCTGGCGAGGGAGTCCTTCTGATTCCCTGTATCTTCTTTCTAATTCCCTCACGCAGAAATGCGTAAAATAACTAGATTAACCATGTCTTATCTTCAATTCTCCTTTGGTACAATCTTTCAGAAAACAAGACTTGAAATAGCAGCTGTTAATGAGGCATTATTTAATATATTCAGTATGTAGGAGGTTTACAGATATTATTATTAATTAACGTCCACTTTTAGTAGATTTCCTTAAGGGAAATCAGCTATTGAGGTTGTCCTAATGACGCGATTTTTAAAAACATTTCCTCAAATGTCCATCGATCCTACCCAGGAGATGACGAAAATGAGATCCTTTCAAAACTTTAAATCCTTTCAAAGCCAGGACACGAGGACCTTGGACTTAGTACGACATTGAGTACCCATTTCGAAGAGTGGCAGCAATGTAGGAGGCACCTAGCCGTGAGGCCTTAATCCAACCTACACCTATCCAACTACTTCATGGTGACTGAGGATTCGCTACGATGGTTTAGCGATCCTATGGAAACAGTCTCCTACTACCCAGCTCCCACACGAAGAACACATGTACCAGTTTACCTGGCCTGTATGTCCTCGTGCTTTGAACACACGACCACTACGTCTATGACCGGCAGTGAAGGCAAGCCTCCACTCCGAACACCATCCAGCCCGTAGTTCACATTGAGTAAGCCTCTAGAACTTACCCCATTAAGGCAGGAGTGATCCCCTGCCCGGAACAGCAAAGCCGACTAAGGACCTACTGTTCCTACGGTTCCCCTACCCAGCAGCTACACAGCGGGGGCTTACTGCTGCCCTTGGGGAGGGCCGGCCCCGTGCCGGAAGGACTTAGTACGACAGCAGACTACCAGGTTAAACTAATAACTAAACAAACTGAATACACACAAACAAACTTATTATACGATGACATAGTGAGACATATACGCCACCGAATCCTAAGCAAATGGTAATCAGAATGGATGGAAGTAAAGAACCACCTCCGCAGTATCAAAAGTACTATTAAGGAGTGGCCATCGAGCCAAGGAGTACTAGACGGGAGGAAGTAGTTCTTGCCAGACTCAGGATCGGCCACACATACCTGACACATAGACACTTAATGACAAGGACTGATAACCCTATATGCAAATATTGCAACAAACACCTTACGATAAAACACATACTGACAGCCAGCATCCAACTAAAAAACCTTCACAATATGACACGCCCCACGATATGACAGAACTATTAACTGACAGCAGCCAATATATTCCACAAATACTAACATATCTAAAACACATCAACATTTACAAAAACACATAATACAAAATAGAATAGGTCTACAGCATACCTAAAAAGATTTAAAAGGGTTAACTTTTATTATATTCTTTGGACAAAGCAAGGTTATGAGAAATAATCAGATATTAAAGAAATATTTTCCATAATATAAAAGTACAAAAAAGGTAAGCACATGAAGGAGTAAATATATCATCCTAATAATGCCAATCACCATCGCTGTGGGGCACAAAACTAAATAAATAAATAAAAAAATGATATAAATGTACTAGTATATAGGAATAACATAATTTTTTTATTAAAACCATTTTAAATTGTTGTCTTTATTACTAGTCTAATGTTTATTAATTGTCTTTATTACTAGTCTAATGTTAATTAATTGTCTTTATTACTAGTATTTAATGATTATTTGTTGTTTTAAAATTTTTATTTGTTGCTTCAGTTTTTGTTATTTTTCTATAATTTTGTTTTCATTTTACATTGTGAAACTTTGAGCCAAATATATGAATAAATAAAAAAAAAACACTTTATATATATATATAACTATAAACACTCCATCTGTCACAATTTTCGTTTGAATATTACCAAATTCGATATTTAAACGTTTTTTACATAACTAAATATCAAGATCATTAATATCTAAAATCTGATAAGAAGGAGGGCTTAGAAGGGTTAATTTTCGAAAATTCTTAGTATCTCCGTCACTATGCGCCTGATCGAAAAAGTATTTTAGAACCAATCTAATTGCAAATGTAATGTTCTAGAAATGTTATAATCTACATTTATTCACTATCTTTATTATCAACCATTATATTTGCATTTTATAGTTTTCAGCCTTCAGTAAACCCCCACTCCTACTTATCTCATATTAACAATAAGATGTTACATCATGAAACACAATACTCATTGTGAAAAATTGTTTTCATAAAAACTTTTAAGTTTTGAGATAATTGCAAATACGTGAGGCACGAGGGAAATCTGCTTAGTTAACGGAGCCCATGCTAGGCATACGTTTTTGCTACTAAGGTTATTTGGGACGAGTTATTTACAGGTTACACCCCTTTTTTAGTAGTGGGAGTAAGGATTTTATTTAATGAGTTCGTCCCTGAATAAATTCCTATAGCGGGAATCGAACCCGCAAATCTAGGTTTACCATGTGAGACTAAGGCCAACGCTTTAACTCATATGGCTAACTTGAGCCCCATGGTTTACTAAACCTATAAATAAAAAACATACTAAAATTGCATTTGCAACAAGATTGGCTCTATGCAATCTGCCTATCCGACGCATAAAACACGGATACACACTTTGTCAATTCGACACAAATGTTTCAACTTTTTTATTTCACGCTTCCTCCAAATGAAAACACCTTCTTGTCAGATTATAACGATACTTCTTATTTAAAGTTTAACTCGGTTAAGCAAAAAACTGGCTTACTGTTAATGTGAAAAGGCTAGGAGTGGGGTTTCACTGAAGAATGGCAACAATTATTTACACAGATTCTTCACACACCACACACACACTCCAAATGCAAATATCTCGGTTAATATTCAAGATACAGAATAAATGTATAGAACAATATTTATAGTAAATTTAATTTGCAATAAGATTGGTTCTATACAATTATTCGATCCGACGCATAATAACGGAGATATTTCGAATTTTCAAAAATCCCCCCTCTAAACCCCCCCTCCCACTGGTCCGATTTCAGCCATTAACGAACTTGATCTGCCTTTTTGCATAAAACGCTTCAATATCGAATTTGGTAACGACCAAACAAAAATTGCGACCGCTAGAGCGTTAACATATATATATATGTTATATAAATATATATATTTTGAACGGACCTCATTTTTGCCATCTCCTGGGTAGGATCGATGGACATTTGAAGAATTTTTTGAAAATCGCGACCTCAATAGCTGATTTCCCTTAAGTTAATGTGAAAAGGCTAGGAGGCTAGGAGTGGAGTTTCACTGAAGAATGGCAACAATTATTTACACAGATTCTTCAGGTTCCCATCAAACACTACAAAAAATTGACACAAATCAACCAATAGCCCAAAATATCAAAGAAGAGCTTACCAATTTAGACCAACACTCTGAGTTCTATTGGTTGCCAGGACAAGAAAACATAGGACTGACTAAAACTTCCGACTTAAAGATAAAAAAAAACACAGTTGAAAGATTTGAATATGAACAAATAGACGTATTACATGAAAACATTTCAAGACAAACAAAACACCTCATCTTAGATGCATGGCAAACCGACTGGACTAACACAAGTACTGACAACAAACTACCAACTATTAACTATTAAGAAAACACTATTTGCGTGTGGTCAGCAAGTTTCAGAAACTCTAGGAGAGAAGAAGTAGTCCTCTAGAGACTCAGAATCGATCAAATTAACACACTCATATTTAATGGCAACTGAAATATCAAATTTATTATTTGAGTAAATGTAAAAATGTAATAGATCTTGCGTAGCAAGTTGTATTTGGAATAAGAATGGTTATCTAACATTTTTTAATCCGACTCATAAGAACGGACGTATTTGGAATTTTCTAGCCTCTCAGACACCTCCCCCCTATATTATATATATATACACTCAACCGCAAAAAATTACCGGACACTTCATTTTTGTCGTATTAAAAGCTAATTTTCAGCAATTTTCTTTATGTGGGTATTCTAGTTATTACAGAGTCTAAGTCCATTGAACTAATCCCTTCAGGATTAGTAAACAATTAGATAAAACTCAGATTAGATTTATTTGTCGTGAAGTTGATCTATTCTAAACTGTATGTAGTTTTTTCGCACATTTAAACATCTTTAATTATTAACCAAGCATTTTCTTTAATTAATGTTTTATTTTTATTTCGGTCCAGAATAATGGGTCTTTCAAACTTAGATGGAAGGCCGGAGCTTACGTTACATTGCCGAAACGCTTGGGGTAGCGAAGTCTACCATTCACTGTAATAAAAATGAAGAATAATTTTTTTTTTTAAATGTGTTAATTTATCTTTTTATTTTTTTTTTATTTTGTATTTTTGTGTAAATAATCAATAAAAATTATTCACTTTTAGCAGATTTTGTTTAAATAACCTACAGATTAACCTATTATTTTAATTAAAAATATTAATATACTTATATATTAAGTATTTTACAAAATTATAAGACTAAATCTAAGTGTCCGGTTTTTTTTGCGGTTGAGTGTGTGTATATATATAGATATATATATATATATATATATATATATATATATATATATATAATTCTACTGTACGTGTGTATGTCACTGAACTCCTAAACGGCTGGACTGATTTGAATGGATTTTTTTTTTACGCGTTTGGGTGACGCCCTGGGTTGTTTAGCGTCACAAATCAGCCCGGCAGATGAAACAGGAGTCGAGGTTATAAGGGAGGCCTAAAATTAAAAATAGCGATATTTCGTTTCCTATTAGTTTTTCGGCGAATATGCGCAGGTTAAAATTTGTTTATGCTGTTATTTAGAGTAACTCTTGTTATATTCACTTTTGTCGTGTAGCAAAGTATAAACGAGATATGCACTAAAAAATTAAAGCGGGAGCCAACAATTTTATTGAGCACTAACGATTGAACCGAACTTAACAAAACTTGGTATGTGAATTGAATTAATTCTTCCATGATTATAAGCTATATTAATTTTTTTTATGTTCGGTCGGGAGTGAGGGTTATAAGGAAGGCCTGAATAAAAAAATTTAGATATTTCATTTTCTATTTGTTTTTAGGCAAACTTGCACATAACAAAAGTTGTTTTCTGTGTTATTAAAAGTAGCTTTTGTTTTAAAAATAATATTATTAAATTTAATATCCTAATCGCTTGAAATATCATGCAGGACAACGTCTGTCGAATCCGCTAGTATACACACACACACACACACACACACACACACACACACACATATATATATATATATATATATGTGTGTGTGTTTGTGTGTGTGTGTGTGTAACGGGTAATTATCGAGTTCAAGGTTGGCTTGTAGATAATTGATCTGAAGTCAGCTGGTGTAACCTACTTCGGGAATCTCAGTTCCAACGACCTCCCCAGGAAGGAACACACAACGAACTAGCACTTCAGAAATGTAAGTAGCAATCTGTAATTAGATTTCACAAACATATCATGTAAGTACTTATTAAATACAATATCTAGCAATGAATTATCAATGGGTTTTGGTAAGTTAACATTACTAGTTTTTTAAATAAATCTTATTATTTTTTTTGAAAAGCGATTGTCTCTGAAGAGGTGGTATGTAGCCACGAAATATTTAGGGCAGAATCAATAAAGTTTGGCGGGGGAAAAAAATGTTTCTTATTGGTGACCCCTGCCATGAAACTATGAAGAACATAATTGAAGACCACAGGCAAAGAACATTCTAAGTCAATTTTTTTCAAAAATGAGGTTTTCGCGCTATCTAGTAGCTAAGGCCGAGTACTACAACCTAGTCTACTCATCAAGGGGGAAGAACATTCTGTGCCACTGTTATTAAAGCTGGAAAAAATCATATACAGGGAAATATCATTCTATGTTCAACCAGCTGATTGATTTACAGGGGAAGCATATTCTATGTCACTATCACTTCAAACATTCGAAACCAAAAGAAACACTGGATAAGGTCCACGAACATCTATCTTCTTTAAAGGGACGAAAATCGCACTTCAGTTTAAAAAGAAACCAGTAAAGTGTACCTCTCTGAAGATCTAAACATTAATAAACTTTATAAAATGTATTCTGAATTATATCCAAATAATCCAGTATCATACGAATTCTACAGAAATGTGTTCAACACCGAATATAATTTTGCCTTTGGATACCCAAGAAAAGATTCGTGCTCTAAATGTGATGAGTTCAAAGCTTGGAAGGAAAATCTTGAAATGGGAAATACAGACCAGGAACGTGATGAACTCAAAAACTTGACAACGCAGCACATGTTACATCTTTAATCTTTAAATATTTACTTATATTCTTTGACTTTTTTAATGTGTTCTTATGTAAAGTTTATAAATTCCCAATAACCTATGTATGAACATAGAATGTTATTTCCATGTTTCAACTGACTTAGACTGTTTTTTCACTGTTTTTTATGACATTATGTTTGATTTTTTTTTAATAAATATAACCAAAAATGGAGATTGAACAGGTTTATTTCGAATTTAAATCTATTTGATCAGTACAAAAAAAATTTATTGTTCAATAAATATCAATTCTCAATTTTCATATGACGTTTCAAAGATTAATTTTCAATTTACTCAAAAGTAAGAAAAAGTGACTTAGAATGTTCTTTGCCTGGGGTCTTCAATTACAAATACATAAGAATATATATATTATTGGCGAAAGTCAATTTAAACGGAGAAAACGGTTATAGATTAAATAATCTTTGGAAGCCTGTACACCACCTAGAATGAAATATACAAAGAAGTCATAATGACAAAGGAACAGGCAGCAGAGAGAGGACCATGAAATACCTGTAAGTAACTCTTCAATCTCAGAAAGAACCCTGAAGATGCTAGAACTAAGTCTAGCGAAACTTCGGCCAGAAATATGAACACACAGCCAAAACTTGAAGCTTGAAGAAATATTTGAGTAATCTTGTCAAGAGTACATGCTCTATCAGAATTTCCGTAGTGTCTTGAGTTCCAATATTATTAAATATGAAAAAGTCCGTCACGCAGGGGCAGCGTTAACTAAGCAGATTTCCAACTTGGGTCCCACATTTGCATTTATCTCAAAACGTAAAAGTTAAATAAGAACAATATTTGTTACTTAGCTTCAAATAAAGTGATTCATAATATAACAGCTTATAGTTGGCATGACATGAGTAGGAGAGGGGGTTTACCGAAGGCCGAAAACTAAAATACGCAAATATCTCGGCTAATATTAAAGATAATGAAAACATGTACATAACATCATTTACAGATCTTTTAATTTACAATAAGATTGGTTCTATACAAATTTTAGTTCCGACGTACATTAACGGAGATATTTCAAATTGTCGAATATCCTTCCCCCCAAACCCCCCCCCCTCCCACTGACCCGATTTTGGCCGTTAACAAACTTGATCTTTAGTTTTACATAAAACGTCTAAATATGGAGTTTGGTAACGATCAAGCAAAAATTGCGGCCGCTAGAGCGTTAACAGACAAATATATATATATATATATATATATATATATATATATATATATAAATATATATATAAAATTGTAACCTCTGTCTGTACATTGACTTTTTTCGCAAAATTTCACGATAACTTTTCGTTTCACATGTCATAGACATCATTATTGCATTTTATTTCTTTGGTGTCTGTTTGTTTGATACCTTTTCACGCATAAACGGCTAAACCGAATTACATGAAACTTGGTATGTATATTACTACTAACCCAACTTAGACTTTAGGCTATGTTAAAATTCTCTGAGACGAACAGGAGTGGGGGTTATAAGGGAGGCCTAAAATTAAAAATAGCGATATTTCGTTTCCTATTGGTTTTTCGGCCATCTTGCACATAACAAAAGTTGTTTACTTTTTCCTTTAGAGTAACATTTATTTTATAATTTTCTTTTGTAAAATAAGGTATGAAGCAAGTAATTTGCGTAGAAATATTGACATTCTCAAGACAAGTCAACTCAATAAATTAATTCAAATCCATGTTTAATTTTATCTTTAATAATTCAATTATATTTTATTTTTTAACGTCATAAAAGATTGCACCAAGTAAAGTATACTGCCCCTCCCCTTCTCTTCACCCAAACATTAATTCATGTCAAACGCCAGTTGCCCTTAAGTGTATTTTATGTTTATTTAATTCAAACCAATATGAATATACAGTTTACAATCGAGACTTACAAAAGAGTATTATTAATGGCGGTTATGAGGTACCTAAAACAGCTGCCACCGTTGGGCTTTGTACTGCAACAAGAGAAAAGAAATTTTATTCATACATGGTTTGGATGACTGAATACTTTCTATAATTAAGAGTTATATGGTCCATTACATTATTAAAAAAGTCCGTCACGCAGGGGCTGCGTAAACTAAGCAGATTTCCCACGTGAAGTTCTCCAATAGAGAAATCTGCCTAGTAATGACCTATTCTCACGAGGACGAATAGTTAGTGAAACTGCCACACAAGCGCTAGTGCGCTCGGCGAAAACTCCCCGTCATAGCCGACCACACTCACAATACAAATGCAAATATCAAGGTTAATATTAAAGATACAGAATAAATGTATAGAACAATATTTATAGTAAATTTAATTTGCAATAAGATTGGTTCTATACAATTTTTTGATCCGACGTATGGTACCGGAGATATTTCGAATTTTTGAAAATCCCCCCCCCCAACCCCCCCTCCCACTGGTCCGATTTCAGCCATTAACGAACTTGATCTTCCTTTTTACATAAAACGATTAAATTCCGAGTTTGGTAACGATCAAACAAAAATTGCGACCGCTAGAGCGTTAACAGACAAATATATATATCTATATATATATATATATATATATATATATATATATATATATATAGATATATATATATATATATATATATATATATATATATAGATATATATATATATATATATATATATATATATATAATTTTGAACGGCCCTCATTTTCGGCATCTCCTGGGTAGGATCGATGGACATTTTAAGAAATATGACACACCATCGACAACGCTCCTCCTATGTACCCCTCCAATATCAAATGTTTTAACCATAATACGAGGTGCGGCTATTAAATAACGAGACTGACGCTGTAAAACATTTTATTTTTATTTCATACATTTTTACTTATTATCACCTTCAATATACACCCCTCCTTTATCCCTACAACGCTCCATGCGAACCTTCCATTGTTCGAAACAAGTCTTTTTCTGTCAGCTCCTTCAGGACGCGTGCCGCTTTCCTTTCACAGCTTCAACAGACACAAATCTTGTTCCTTTTAATGCAGATTTCAACCATTGAAAATTACCCAAACTTACTGGAAAGGATAATAACATGTGACGAATCATGGTTTTTTATGTATGATACTGAAACAAAGCGCAAATACATGCTCTGGAAGATCCCATCTTCACCGAGAGCCAAAAAAGCTAGAATTTTCGATATTCATGGGATTGTGAACCTACACTGGGTCCCTGAAGGTCAAACGATTAATCAACATTACTCCCTTCACGTTCTTGCTGAACTCCGCGAAAGAATAAGGAAAAAACGACCTGAATTGTGGAAGGACAAGTCATGGGTTCTCCACCAAGACAATGCGCCGGCTCATTCCACATTTTCTGTTAAGAGGCTTCTAGCCAAATTCATCATCCCAGTGTTAGACCTTCCACCTTATTCGCCGTATCTTGTGCAGTGCGTCTTCTATCTGTTTCCTAAAGTGAAATCTGCATTAAAAGGAACAAAATTTGAGTCTGTTGAAGCTATGAAAGAGAAAGCGGCACGCGTCCTGAAGGAGCTGACAAAAAAATACTTTCAGCACTGTTTCGAACAATGGAAGGTTCGCATGGAGCGTTGTAGGGATAAAGGAGGGGTGTATATTGAAGGTGATAATAAGTAAAAATGTATGAAATAAAAATAAAATGTTTTACAGCGTCAGTCTCGTTATTTAATAGCCGCACCTCGTATTATGGTTAAAACATTTGATATTGGAGGGGTACATACGAGGAGCGTTGTCGATGGTGTGTCATATGGGCTAGACATGAGTATTGTCGAATAGCTGTTGCCAATATCAGCTGATAGAGTGATTAGGGCTAATGAGATGCAAATGCATTCCTAGCTTGAGGTCTGTCCAACATGGTGGCAGCCTGCAACCGAGATGTACAGCCAATAACATTCCACCATTATACAATAGAGCTATTGGAAGCAGTGCTGACCCTTGTCTCACCTTGCTCAAAATCCCCAATGATTAAGGAGCTTGATAAGGCGGGTGTCGTAGCTAAAAGAACTCTGTCACGTAAATAAAAAATAGTCCGCCACGCAGGGGCTGCGTAAACTAAGCAGATTTCCCACGTGAAGTAATACAATAGAGAAATCTCCACACGAGTGCCGAACAGTTACGGAAACGGCAGAGCTAGCTTTCGGCGGGAACGAATAGAAGCGACCATAGCTTGTCCGTTACACTTAATAAAAATGCAAATATCACGGTTAATATTCATGATAGGGAATAAATGTGCATAACAATATTTATAGTAAATTTAATTTGTAATAAATGGGGCTCAGGTTAGCCATGCGAGTTAAAGCGTTGACCTTTATCTCACATGGTAAACCTAGAGTGGCGAGTTCGATTCTTGCCTGGGCAAAGGAAATTATTTAGTGACGAAATTCATTAAATAACGTCCTAAAATCCTACCCTGGCTAGAAAAGGGTGGTAACCTGTAGATAACCCGTCCCGATTAGCCTAAGTTGCAAAAAGTGGACGTTAATAAATAAATAATAATAATAATTTGTAATAAGTTTGGTTCTATACACATTTTCGATCCGCCGTATAGTAACGTAGATATTTCGAAATTCCCTCCTCTAAACCCCCACCCCTACCACTGCTCCGATTTAAGCCGTTAACGAACTTGACCTTTCATTTTACATAAAACGGTTAAATACCAATATATATATATATATATATATATAGTTTTGAATGGACCTCATTTTCGTCATCTCATGGGTAGGATCGATGGACATTTGAAGACATTTTTCGAAAATCGCGTCATGAGTACGACCTCAATAGCTGATTTCCCTTAAGGGGAATCTGCTGAAATGTCCGTCACGTAGGGGCTGCGCAAACTAAGAAAATTGCCCACGTGAAGTTTTACAATAGAGAAATCTGCATACTGGTAAAACTTAACACCACCGTGAGTAAATATAAACGATTAATGAGAAATCTTTCAGTTAATTTTAATAAGCACCAAACGGAATTGTATACAAATAGGTCTGCCAGCCACTCAGAGCTGAACTGGTACATAGACATATTCTTCACCGGAAAGAAAAACAATTACGGATATATATCTGAATATAAAACATTAACTTTTAGGAGATTTCATTTAAGGAAAATCAGCTATTGTGGTCGTACTCATGACGCGAGTATCGAAAAATTTCTTCAAATCTCCATCGATCCTACCCCGGAGAGGAAGAAACTGAGGGCGGTTCAAAATTATATATATATATATATATATATCTATATATACATATATATATATATATATATATATATATATATATATATATATATTTGTCTGATAACGCTCTAGCGGTCGCAATTTTTGTTTGATCGTCACGAAACTCGATATTTAATCGTTTTATGTAAAAATAAAGATCAAGTTTGTTAATAGCTGAAATCGGATCAGTTTAGAGGGGGGAAAATTCGAAATATCTCCGTTACTTTACGTAGGATCGAAAAACTGTTTAGAACCAATATTATTCAAAATTGAATTTACTATAAATATTGTTATATACACTTATTCTTTATCTTGTATATTAAGCGAGATATTTGCATTTTCTGTTTTAGCTTCTGAGATGAGTTCGGCTAACTTCGGGTCTAGTCGTGAGTTTCCGTCAAGGGCTAGTTCGGGACCTTCCCGTAACAGTTTGACTCTCTATTCTAAAATTTCTCTATTATAAAACTTCTGCTTAGGAAATCTACTTAGTTTACGCAGCCCCTGCGTGACGGACTGTTTTTTGCTATCTATTTACTATATCTAGTACTCCAAGTTATAATGAATCAGAATAATTTTATATTTTAATAACTCAATTTTTAATAGTCCAAGAAATAAAGAAGGGGGGGGGGTGAACATAACGTATTTACATATGTCTCACAAAGTAAAAGCTTACACAAGAACGGTTTGAAGAAGCTTACATGAGAGCCGAACAGTTACGGAAAAGGCCGAACTAATCCGAAAACTGACGACAATACTCGATCTCATCTCGTCCGTTATCCACACACACACTTAATAAAAATGCAAACATCGCGGTTAATATTCAAATAGACAATAAATGAATATAACCATATTTATAACAAATTTAATTAATAATCGGTTCTATATACTTTTTTGATCCGACTTATAGTGACGGATATATGTCAAATTTTCGAAAATCCCCGTCTAACCCCCCCCCCCTCCTTCCTCTGGTCCAATTTCAGCCATTAAAGATCTTGATCTTTCTTTTCTTTTTACAGTTTGGTAACGATCAAACAAAAATTGCGACCGCGGTAACAGACGCAAACACACAGACACACACACACACACACACACATATATATAATTTTTAACGGACCTCATTTTTGTCTTTTACTAGGCAGGATCGATGGACATTTGAAGAAAAATTTAAAAAATTGCGTGATGAGTACGACCTCAATAGCTGATTTCCCTCGAGGGAAATCTGCTAAAAGCACTGTTCAGTAAATCTGCATAAGTGTCTGAATTGAAAACAAACAAGTCACGTCCCCCTACCTCTCAAAGCTTAATAAATGTATAGAAACATGCTTGACCGGGAAGAAAAACCTTTACTGAAATACAGCTGAATATAAGGTAATCATTCTATTTAAAACTATTTATTTTACCTAATACTGCAATTTATAAAGATTAAAAAGAATCAGAATACTTTTTATCTCAATCACTCTAATTTCAGTAATCCAAGAAAACGTGATGACAGAAGTAAGTTGTGTACAATTCCAACTAGTAACATGTGGAAGGGAAGCAGATTCCCAGAGTGAAGGAGGAAAGGTTCTTGCTAGCAGCCACAACAAGATGAACAAGGGGCATGGGAACTGAGAAACAGTTAACTGACCTTCCACCGGCGAAATCTTTAGAAGAGGGGTTGAGATGGCGACCGATAGAGAGCGCAAAATCACCGGGTGAAATCACGGGGCGCCAAGTTAAAATTGCATTTTAAATTATTCATCCACTAAAAGGAAACTATTTGATTGGCCTTAGCTAAATAAAAAATATTTTAATTATTAAAAAATAACGAACAACTTATTTAATTGATTGATGAACAATGAATAATTTGCGAAGACTTACTTTATGTAAGTATATGATAACTTTGAAGTATTGGTATATGAATTTTGTGTGGGTAGGTAAATATGTTGTTAATGGTTTGCGTCACTAATTCTTTTAAGTCGTAGGAGAATAACTGATGTGGAGGTTTTAGCAGATTTCCCTTAAGGAAAATCAGCTACTGAGGTCGTACTCATGACGCGATTTTCTATAAATTTCTTCAAATGTCCATCGATATTTCCTAGGTACAGTGAAACAACGAAATCTGGAGAATGTCGACATTCACCATGGTGTATGTCGACATTCTCTGATCAGTGGGGGGGGGATATAGAAACGGAAATTTCGAAAATTTGAAATATCTCCGTTACTATAAGTCCGATCGAAAACTCGTATAACCAATCTTATTGTAAATTAAATTTACTATAAATATTGTTCTGTGCATTTATTCTCTATCTTGGATATTAACCAAGATATTTGCATTTATATTTAATGTGTGCGGATAACGGACGAGATGAGATCAGCTGATGTCGGTTCTATTCGTGAGTTTCCGCCAAAGGCTAGTTCGGACGTTTCCGTAACTGTTCGGCTATCGTGAAATTGGTTTAGAGACTCGTTACTACTACTGTTACTCGTATGCAGATTTCTCTATTCTAAAACTTCACGAGGGAAATCTGCTTAGTTTACGCAGCCCCAGTGTGACGGATTTTTCATTTCTCGTAAACCCAATTTTAGCAAGTCGTAAAGCGCAAGTTGAGCAAATAGCGCTGTCTGTGTTGACCAGCAAGTGTTAGTTTGGTGCGGCCATGCCGTATTAACAAGCAGGTGGATCGGCTAGTTTAATTTGGAGTAGTGTATGTAGTGAGCAGGATCAATATTCCTCCTAATGCTCAGTTGACACCCAAGACACCGAAAACGCGAGACTGAGACCTGTTGTAGTCTGCACACACAAACTAGCAAATGCATAGCACTAGTCAGCTGATGCAAAGTACGGGATACCAACGTATCTATCTCGTGGGGCTCTTCCTTCTCTCATTGTAGGAATCATAAACTTCCTAATCAGAGGAACAACCACCTGCTTGAGGATATATCAGTAGTAATGTGACAAAAACTACTTACTGCTTTTCTTCCGCATTACGAGCACAAATCCAAGCTGGATCTTCACTCAAGGTTCAGAAGCAAAACTACGATTGCTACGAGATTATAAATCTTTATATGTTTAAGAAGATATAAAATAGAACTAATAATAAACAGTTGAAGTACCGAATATGTCATTTGGACGACTTGACATTATGTACCCTGTACATTTTAAAGAACCATCCTATTTTATTATATTATGTGTCATGCCTATCCTATGTTGATACTTGGCAATTTAATTGTACTGAAGTGTTAGATTTTTTAAGCGCTCTGTAGCTCTCAGATAACCTGTTTATCGAAGGAAGGCCTTTTGTTTTTTATTGTTATCTACCATCCCACGTCCATCACGATTGTCTGAAAAATGGATTTATTACAATTTGAATGCCCAAATGACCTCGCCTTGCGTCTGTAAGAATAGTTTCACGGATTTTAAAGCAGATTGTATTCTACTTTCTATAGTAGTATTATGGTTCATTGCACTCACAACAGACATAGAAAGAGCTATCGAACACCGGAATTATAGGATGGCATTTATATAAAGACGTTTTATTGTTAGAAACAAGACGAGAATCTTGTCGTGGCAAGAGTTGGAGGCATTAATTGAATGACTCAATTCGTTAATTGAACCACTTCTATCGAGTAGAATGAAATTGTGAGTAGATGGTAACCCAAAGGATGTAGAGGATTTCTAGAAGGAAGCCCAACCTTGCTGCAACACCGTGACATTCATCTGGGCTAGAGTTGGAGGCATTGATTGAATGACTCAATTCGTTAATTGGGCCAATTCTAGCGAGTATGTTTCTGCTTGTAGAATTACAATGGTTCTTTGGACTAAACAACGAACACAGAAGGAACATCGAACATCGGGATTATAGGAGGTCATTCATATAAAGAAGTCTTATTGTTAGGAACAATCTTGTCTAGGCAAGAGTTAAAGACATTAATTGAATGAGTCAATTCGTTAATTGAACCACTTCTAAAGAGTATTATGAAATTGTGAGTAGATGATAAACCCCAAGGATCAAGAGGATTCCTGGGAGGGAAGCCCAAACTTTGCTGCAACGACTTGACATTAGTCCGGGGCAGGTGAATCTGGGGCAGCAGAGATTGTTAAGGCGCTGAGAAGCGGCGTTTGAAGAGAACGGCCGCTCTTCCAGGAAGAAGTGGGAGCTCCCGAAATAGGAAGCACTCGTATTAAATGCGGATTGGCAAGAGGAAATGGTTCAGTTTAAATCCGTCCACTGCTCAGGTATTTATAGCAGAGAAGGTCGGCCTCCCAAAGCTCAACTGACAACACGACAAAAACATGGCGGCGATCCACTCACAGCCTGCAATCAGACACAAAAACAACCATTTTCCTCGATTAATTGTACTTAGTAGAGTAATGTACCAACAGCCTGAAGTTTCAGTAACTTTCATACCTTTTATACAACAACGGAAACGGGCAGCTACAGTAGGGAAGAGGACTTCGTCTGTCTATGGACTAGAAGTGCTGTGTTCAAGGTCTAACAGTGTACATTTTATTTAGCTGTGCGTTTACCGTAATCAAACCAGAAAAAACTTTTGCACAGACAATGAAATAATCTAGTACGACATGGAGTGTTGTTGCTGAAGACACAGGTCTGGTGTGTTACCCACGAGAAGAGGTATCCATTATTACCATGGAAGCTCAGGATATCCTGGACTTTCGGTGCACTTTGCAACAATACCCAACAATAAATCTTCTTTCAATATAACCTTTTGAATGAGCAATGTATGGGCCTTCTTGGGTGGTTTGCACTCAATGCTATGAAATTGTCAGCCTACGTTTTGCCAATCAAATATTCAAATAGATTAAAGCAGTGCTAAGTTTAATTACTCAAATCTTGATGGTTAATCCATTATCTGGGATCATATGTCTATTAGGGATAAAGGGAGACGAGGCGGTATGATGAAAAGAGCTGGAGGGAATGAGATCGTGATTGTAGACGATATAAGGTCACCGACCACTTAACTACCTCGATAATTAGATAGCCATCAGGTGTGACCTGTAACGATATATCTGCCAATAAAGGCTCCTAATATCAAGCCCCTCCTCTATCAGTCGGCTAATTAAATGTATCGGGGGTTATTCGAAACTCCACAGATCACCAACCAAAGGGAAGCTGCTAGGTTAATACCAGATTGGAAAAAGGAGTGACCAGCTCAAATCTAAATAACCAACAAGACCATAAATCCAATATATACTTAAAGTAAGTCAGGAAACGAAGTAGAATTTTATTTAATCATCACTCCAAATATAATAACTTTGCAACAGCATGCAATCTATCATTAACGAAATACAATCCCATTACTGCATACAATGTCTCTAAAATATATAATCTTTCAACAAGGAGATATTATTCCTCTGTAAGAACATGTTTATACTTTCTAAGGGCATGTTATTCCTCAATAAGGGCATATAGTCACACTAAGTAGTCGTGTTTTATTGTTCCGCAACGCCATAGAATCCCTCTGTAAGGACATGTTAATCTTATATAAGGGCATGTTTATACTCTCTATGGGAATGTTGTAATTTTGTGCATATAATTCTTCTGTAAGGGGTTATACCGCGTCCTTCTGCAATAGGCATGTTATTCCTCTGCGATAGCATATACCTATCCCCTCTGTAAAGGCTTATCCCTATCCCCTCTGTAAGAGCATATACCTATCCCCTCTGTAAAGGCTTATCCCTATCCCCTCTGTAAGAGTATATACCTATCCCCTCTGTAATAGCATATATCTATCCTCTCTGTAAGAGCATATACCTATCCCGCCTGTAAGAGCATATACCTATCCCGCCTGTAAGAGCATATACCTATCCCCTCTGTAAGAGTATATACCTATCCCCTCTGTAAGAGCATATACCTATCCCCTCTGTAAGAGTATATACCTATCCCCTCTGTAAGAGCATATACCTATCCCCTCTGTAAGAGTATATACCTATCCCCTCTGTAAGAGTATATAAATCCTCTCTGTAAAGTCATGTTCAATACTTTTGTAAAGGCATATAATCCCTCTGTAAAGTCATATCAATACATCGTAAAGGCATATAATCCCTCTGTAAAGTCATATCAATACTTTGTAAAGGCATATAATCCCTCTGTAAAGTCATATCAATACTTTGTAAAGGCATATAATCCCTCTGTAAAGTCATATCAATACTTTGTAAAGGCATATAATCCCTCTCTAAAGTCATATCAATACATTGTAAAGACATATAATCCCTCAGCAACGATATATCAATATTTTGGATGTTCATATAATCCCTCTGTAAATACATATGATTACTTTAGTTTTTAAACATCTAGAAATAATCGATGGGTTTATTCCCGCCTGAGCAATAGGAATTTGTTTAGTTACGAACTCATTAAATAAAATCCTTAGTCCTACCTTGGCTAGAAAGGATGGTAACCTGTAGATAAACCTTTCCAGTTAGTCGCACAAAGTGGAAGTTAGTAATAATAATAGAATCGATGGGCCTCTAAAGACATTTTGAAAATCGCCTCATAGAGTAAGACCTCGTGAGTTTAAGGGAAATATGTATAAAATATGTGCAATTTTCTCGATATAATGAAGACTCTATTGATTTAAGTGATCTGGTCGTAGAAGAAGGAGAAGAGGTTTGTGGGGAGTGTATCTAAATCTGAAGGAATTCTGAGCGAACGGAAAGTCTAATTCAATGAAGTCAGAAAGATGAAATGAGGGGATCCTTCAGCCAAATCCAATAAATCCCTCGCAAATTGGAAAGTTGAAGGCTTTGTAAGCCCTTGTAAAAGGGAACATTAAATCAGGAATGGGCGGAGATCCCACTCCGTGTGGCGTCAAAGACCATCGACACCTATATTAAAAAGTCCGTTACGCAGGGCCTGCGTAAACTAAGCAGATTTCCTTAGTCGATTTCGAAACATTACTAATCTCGTCTCACTATATACTCACGATTTCTAATTAACAATCTGATAAAAAGATGTCGGTGATCAATAAAATATTTATTGCTGACGCCAACACACAACGTACTATACTAGTAAAGATCTGATGAAAACAATATTTGGTATTCAAGCTTGGAATAAGATGGTTCATGATATACACGCTTATTTTTAGCAGATTTCCCTTAAGGGAAACCAGCTATTGAGGTCGTACTCATGACGCGATTTACAAAAATTATCTACAAATGCCCATTGATCCTACCTAGTAGATGATGAAAATGAGGTCCGTTCAAAATTATATATCTATATCTATCTATCTATTTATCTATCTATCTATCTATCTATCTATCTATCTATCTATCTATCTATCTATCTATCTATCTATCTATATATATATATATATATTTGCCTGTTAACGCTCTAGCGGCAGAGACGGGCAGATTTGTATTCGTAAATTCGAATCCGAATTCGATTCACAGCACCTTAACGTGTCCATACGAATACATTCGTATTCAAAAGTGTGAATTCGAATAGATTCATATTTACAAGTGTGAGTCCGAATACGAAATTTGGATTCGCACCTATGAATCCAAATTCGAATGTATTCATATTCGGCTTGACACGTTAAGGTGCTGTGAATCGAATTCGGATTCGAATTTACGAATACGAATCTGCCCATCTCTGTCTAGCGGTCGCAATTTTTCCTTGATTGTTACTAAACTCGATGTTTAGTCGTTTTATAAAAAAAAGCAAGATCAAGTTCGTTAACGGCTGAAATCGGACCAATGGCAGGGGGGATTTTCATATCTCAGTTACTATACGTCGGATCGAAAAATTGTATAGAACCAATCTTATTGCAAATTACATTTACCATAAATATTGCTATATACATTTATTCTCTATTTATTATCCGAGATATATGGAAATTAACCGAGATATTTGCGTTTTATTGAGCGTAAGGACATGATGAGATCGGCTAACTTCGGTTGTAGTCGTGAGTTTCCGGCTAGCTAGTTCGGCCGTTTCAGTAACTGTTCGGCTCTCGTGAAATTTCTCTATTCTAAAACTTCACTTGGGAAATCTGCTTAGTTTACGCAGCCCCTGCGTGACGGACTTTTTAAAGGTACGATCACTAAATGTGGAGGGGATATTGAATGCTAAAAACTAAAAAATGCAAATATCTCGGTAAATGTCAAGTTAGAGAAAAGCGAATATAACAACATTTATTGACCATTACATTCGCAATAAGAAATTCACTAACTCTAAACCCCCCCCCTTCCCCCTATCCTATTTCAGGTGTTAACAAATGTAACATTATTCATTATTTGCTTATTATTATTTATTCACGTCCACTTTTTGCAACTAAGGCTAATTAGGACGGGTTATCTACAGGTTACCACCCTTTTCTAGCCAGGGTGGGACTAAGGATTTTATTAAAACGCACAGGGGCTGCCTAAACTAAGCAGATTTCCCACGTGCTGGTATAACAAATCAAACTGACGATTAGAATGGAGGAGGGGGGATACTGACGCCAGAAAAAAAGAAAATACAAATAATTTGATTAATACTAGAGTTACAAAAACATTAAAGTCCGTCACGCAGGGGCTGCGTAAACTAAGCAGATTTCCTATGTGAAGTTTAGCATTAGAGAAATTTGCATACTGGTATCACTACACCACCTTAAGTAAATGCAAACGGTAATGAGAAATCTTTCATTTAATTAAAATAAATTCCCGACTAAAACGGCTTCTGATTGTAATATTATATAATATTTTAGTAGTAAAAGAACTAAAAAAAGGGCGGGGGGCGGATGAACAGAACGTATTTGCATAAATTTCACAAATTAACGAAGGTAATGTAAGGTTAGGAACTACAGGTAAGGTTAGAAGAAGCTTCCACCTGAGCCGAACAGTTAACGGAAACGGCCAAACTAATTCGAACATACCCCTCCACCACATGCCCCATAGACTTCATAAAAATGCAAATATCTCGGTTAATATTCAAGATAGGGAATAAATGTGTATAACCATATTTATAGTAACGTTAATTTGCAATAAGATTGGTTATATACAAGTTTTTTATCCGATGCATAATAACGGAGATATTTCGAAAATCCCCCCCCCCTCCCTCTAGTCCGATTTCAGCCATTAACGAACTTGATCTGTCTTTTCACATAAAACGGTTAAATATCGAATTTCATAACGATCAAACAAAAATTGCGACCGCTAGAGCGTTAACAGACAAATATATATATATATATATATATATATATATATATATATATATATATAGATATATATATACACAATTTTGAACGGATCTCATTTACGTCATTTCCTGGGTAGGATGGATGGATTTGATTTATTATAACGGAAATACTTTGAATTTTCGAAAACCCTGCTCTCTCTAAACCCTCACTATTCCAGGTCTGATTCCAGCCAATACAAATACAATGTTTAATATTCACACTACATATATAGGTCAATATATTTGGAATAAGATTAGTTATATGCAAATTTTTGTTGGGACGTATAACAACAGAGATATTTTGAACTTTCAAAAAATTTCCCGCTCAACTGACCTACGCCCACCCACCCAATATTTCGATTTCAGCCATTAACTCACTTGATCTTTACTTATATATAAAACGTTTAAATATGGAATTTGGTAACGATCAAACCAAAATTGAGACCTCTAGAGCGTTAACAGACAAATAATGTTTTTACATATATAGCTTTGAATGGACCACATTTTCGTCATCTCATGTATAGGGTCGTCGGAGATTTGAAAAAAAATTTCAAGAAAAGAGGTGATTTAAGGATAGCATAAAAACCAATAAATAAAAGGTTTCTTTAATTATTATTGTCTGCTAGGTACACTGCGCCATGAGAGAGAGAGAGATAGGGGGAGGGAGGGGAGAGAGAGAGAGAGAGAGAGAGAGAGAAGGAGAGAGAGTGAGGGAGGGAGGGAGGGGGAGAAAGAGAGGGAGAGAGAGAGGGGGAGAGAGGGGGAGAGAGAGAGCGAGAGGAGAGATGAGAGAGAGAGAGAGAGAGAGAGAGAGAGAGTGAGAGGGGGACGCAGAGAGAGAGGGGACAGAGAGAGAGAGGGACAGAGAGAGAGAGGGAGAGAGAGAGGGAGAGAGAGAGAGAGATGAGAGCCAAGAGAGGAGAGAGAGACGGACAGAGAGAGAGAGAGAGAGAGGACGAGGAGACTGTCATGAGAGAGAGAGAGAGAGAGAGAGATACGTGAGAGAAGAGAGAGGAGAGGGAAGGGAGGGATGAGAGAGAGAGAGAGAGAGAGAGAGAGAGAGAGAGAGAGAGAGAGAGAGTTTGCGAGAGAGAGAATGATGGAGAGAGAGAGAGAGACGAGAGAGAGATGAGAGTGGGAGAGGGAGAGAGGGAGAGAGCAGATGGGCGGTATGTCAGGAATAGGTCTGCTCCTTTACAATGGAATTAATAAGCTGTGATTCTAATTCCGGAGCTTGGCTTCTCTGCCAACTAGTTTATCTTCATAACTAATGTATTCTTATCTTTTTTTATACCTCGCCCTATCATCTTATTTTCATTAGCTCTCCCCCATTATATAAATAAGCTGTTTTATTTTACACAGATAATTGTTATGGCTAAGTGAAACGCACTTGTCTCATATTAACTTTTATATAAACTTTCCTGATTAGAATCGGAATAAATACAGCTTTCTCTATTCCATTCATGATTAACTATACTGTTCATTGATCTCTAGCTCTCTGAGGTTTCTAACACTGAAAACCATTCCGGGAAAAACCACATCAAAATGGGTATTCATGTATTATAATCATCTCTATATTAATTTTTGGATGAAAATCAGTAACAAAAAAGTGTAATAAAGTTCTGCAATATGGGATCGTGATTCCATTACGTTTTTCTCCCGGAGAATGAAGCCTATATGAATAAGAATTATAATATAAGCTGGGCGTAATATGTTAAATTACTGATTTAGTCAAACTGAAAATCAACGACTAGAAGAGGGTGTTTAAAGTAAATAGCTGAAACCAAAATTTGAGTTCGACCTTAAGGGAAATCTGCTAAAAGGTGAAATATATATGATGGACCTCCACTAGCAAGCCCAAATCACTAAATATACATTTAGTTCTGGTTAAACCTCATTTTCGTCCCCTGGTATGTAGGATTGGTGGAAATTTTCTTTCTTTACGCAGCCCCTGCAAACAAATTTCCAGAAAGGGAAAAAAGCTATTGAGGTAGTACATATGAGGCGATTTTTGAAATATTTCCTCAAAAGTCCATCGATCCTACCCAGTAGCTGACGAAAATGAGGTCCGCTCCAAGTAATGTGCACGACACCGGTCGCAATTTTTGTTTGACGTAAACTCGACTTATAGGTTTTTCATGCAAATGTAAAGATCAAGTTCGTTAATGGCGGAAATCGGACCCGTAGGAAGGGATTTAGTGGATGGATATTTTGAATTATTTCCGTTATTATACGTCGGATCGAAACATTGCATAGAACCAATATTAATCCAAATTATGTTTACTATAAATATTGTTGTCAGCCTTCAGTCCCTACACCTACTTGAGGCTAATAAACAAAATTAATACTATGTTATTTCAAATACTTTATTTGAAGCTTAAATACCATGTATTTTTACATAGAAATAAAGAATATAAGGGTAGAGGAGATTAGTAGAGTGTCATGGCTCTATGTGGGAAATCTGCTTAGTTAACGCAGCCCCTGCGTGAGGGACTCGGTGGTTATGGATCAATTTTAGGCTTAAGATCGACCTTCAGCCATGATGTCATAGAATTTCCTCCAACACGCTGAGAAGGTCTGGAAAAGACTCTGCTATTTTTGGCTGGAATATATAGGTGTTTATTAGATCGGGGGAGGGGGCGTGGGAAAGGGGCACCGATGTATAGCTGGTGCAAGGAAATAGGAAAACTCTTAGCCAGCCAGGTATTTTTACATCTCTCTCTCTCTCTCTCTCTCTCTCTCTCTCTCTCTCTCTCTCTCTCTCTCTCTCTCTCTCTTCTCTCTTCTCTCTCTCTCTCCTCTCCTCTCTATCTCTCTCTCTCTCTCTCTCTCTCTCTCTCTCCTCCCTCTTCTCCCTCCCTCTCTCCCTCGCCCCTCTCTCTCTCTCTCTCCCTCCCACCCTCTCTCTCTCTCTCCCTCTCTCTCTCTCTCTCTCTCGACTCTCTCTCTCTCTCTTTCTCTCTCTCTTCTCTCTCTCTTACTCTCTCTCACTCTCTCTCTCTTCTCTCGTCTGATTCTCTCTCTCTCTCCCTCTTCCCGCTCTCTCTCGCTTCTCTCCCTGTCTCCCTCTCTCTCTCTCTCCCACTCTCTCTCTCTCTCTCCCACTCCCTCTCTCCCTCCCTCTCCCTGGTCCAGAGGGACCAAACCTGTTCCCGTACCCCCTAGCTGCAATTATTAAAATTGCAACCTTATTTCGCTAAACAGAAGTTCCTCTCTAGCCTCTCTCTTCTCTTCTCTCTCTCTCTCTCTCTCTCGCACACACACCACACAGCACTCACACACACACACATACACACACACACACACACTCCGTCTTCCTCTACCTCTCTTATTCTCTCTATCGACATTTTTCTCTTCTCTCTCTCTCTTAGAGCCGCAAAAATGAAGCGTTTCAACACATAGGTATTTAACCGCTAGGCCTCCAGCCACGAGGAGAAAGGCTAACCCAGACAGATGGAACGATTATATTTCCAAGAAGTCTGGAGAGTAAATGCCTTCGCAATTTCCTTGTTCCCAGAACAGAGTTCAATCCTTGAGTTGGGGGATTTTCGCTTCTTTCCTATAATGCCTCTCTCAATAAAGTTTTGTACGTTGAAAAGTATTTTTTTTTAACTTAATATGAATAGGTACGAAAAATAAAAAAAATAAAAACCAACGTGGGATTAGTAAATAAATTGTATGCTTCGACCTTCTAAAAATATATAATTTGAAAGTGGTATAAGACATCTCTATTCCAATGCATGAACACAAAAAAAAAAAAGTCCGTCACGCAGGGGCTGCGTAAACTAAGCAGTTTTCCCGTGTGAAGTTTTACAATAGGAAATCTGCATACTGGTAACACAATACCACCGTGATTAGATAATGAGAAATCTTTGTTGGTCAATAGTTAATTAAAATAAATTCCCAACTGAAACGGCTCCTGAATTGTAAGAATAATTTATATTTTTATAACTCATATTTTAGTAGTCCAAGAACTAAAGAAGGGGGGGGGTGCAGATGAACAGAACTTTATTTTCATAAATTACACCAAATTAACACATTTAAGGTAAGGTTAGAAACGGCAGGTAAGGTTTAGAAGAAAGCTTCCACCTGAGCCAAGCAATGTCGAAAATGGCCGACGTAATCCGAAAACTATACCTGACCACCCCCCCCCCCCCCCTCAGACTTCAATAAAAATGCAAATATCTCGGTTAATAATTCAAGATAGAGAACACATGTATATTAACATATATTTATAGTAAATGTTTGCAATAAGATTGGTTCTATAAAATTTTTCGATCCGATGCCATAATAACGGAGATATGTTGAATTTATTTAAATCCCCCCTCTAAACCCCCCCTCCCTCTGGTCCGATTTCAGCCATTAAAGAACTTGATCTGCCTTTTTACATACAGCGGTTAAATATTCGAGTTTCGTTCGATCAAACAAGAAATTGCGACCGCTAGTGCGTAAACAGACATAATATATATATATATATATATATATATATAATATATATATATATATATAATTTTGATAACGGACCTTCATTTTCGTCATCTCCTGGGTAGGATCGTCATGCGCGTCATGAGTACGATTCTAATAGCTGATTTCCCTAAGAAAGAAATCTGCTAAAAAACAAAAGGTCCGTCAGCGCAGGGGGCTGCGTAAACTAAGCAGATTTCCCACGTGAAGTTTTACAATAGAAGAAATCTGCCTAATAACAACTGATAGTAGTAAAGAAACAAAATCTCTAAACCTAAAAACATTATTTAGGGCGTAATTTAAACCACAGTAGTTTCTAGCCCCAAAAAACAGTTAACCAACTCTAAACCTATTCCGGGGACGATAGTTATGGAGACGGAGCCAGAGCTCTCGTCGGAAACTCCGAACATGCTATGGGTGACACACGCCCAGAATACCAAATGCAAATATCTCGGTTAATATTCAAGATAGAGAATTAATGTATAGAACATTTTTATAAGGTAAATTTTAATTTGCATAAGATTGGTTCTATACAATCTTTTTGTGATCCGACGTATAGTATCGGAGGATTTCGAATTTTGAAAATCCTCCTATAACCCCCCCTCCCACTGCGGTCCGATTTCAGCGGTTAACGACTGAATCTTTCTTTTTACATAAAACGCCTTAAATATGAGTTTGGTAAGGATTGAAACAAACTTGCGACCGCTGAGCGGTAACAGACCAATATATAATATATATATATATTATATATATAATATATATATATATATATATCCAGTTTGAAACGGACCTCATTTTCGTCTCATCTAATAGTAGGATCGGAGGGACATTTGAAGAATAATGTCGAATATTCCGTCATGAGTACAACCTCAATAGCTGTAATTTCCTTAAAGGGAAATCTGCTAAAAAAACTAAAATGCAAATGAGGGTCTAAACAACCTTGTATCTCTAATTCAAAGAAATGTCCGTTTGGAGACTAGACCAATTTTCTATATTTTGCCCCCTCTAACCATCCCCTGATATCAATCAAAAGTAGAGATATAATAGTCTTAAATTAAAAAAAAATCTGCTTACACGAATAAGAGAGAAGTATATACAATATGATTATATATACAATTTGAAAATAAAGCCTTTCGGGATCAATGAACAAAAATTCTTTTTAGCAGATTTCCTTAAGGGAAATCAGCTATTGAGGCCGTACTCATGACGCGATTTTCAAAACAGTTCTTGAAATGTCCGTCGATCCCACCCGAGATCAGGAGATGTCGAAAATTGAGGTCCGTTCAAATTATATATATATATATATATATATATATATATATATTATATATTTGTCTGTTTTCCGCTCTAGCGCGTCCGCAATTTTTGTTTGATCGTTACCAAATTCGATATTTAGTTGTTTTATGTAAAAAGAAAGATCAAGTTCGTTAACGGCTGAAATCGGACCAGTGGAATCGTATTTTGAACTTTCAAAATTCCACCCTCAAACCCCTTCCCACTGCTTCGATTTCAACCATTAACGAACTTGATACATATATATATATATATATATATATATATATATATATATATATATATATATATATATATATTTATATAAAAGATTTTGATATGGAATTTGGTAACGATCAAATCTAAATTGAGACGCTAGAGCGTTAACAGACCTGTATCTAGCTCCTATACAGCCGAGCTTCAGGCCATCCTATTAGCCTTGTCAAGAGACCAAAGCTGCCAAAATGGAATAGCGTCGTGCACTGATTCATTAAGCTCACAACAACATTTACTCGCGAAATCCTTTGGCTATCAAAATGTTTGATCAATTTCACCGGCTAAACTCTAGTAACATACACGTTAGTCTTTTATGGTTACCTGAATATAGAAATATTAAGGAAAGTACAGACATCGACAGATTAGCAAAGTGTACTGCAGACAAACCAGACATTGGCATAAACTCCACAGACCACCAAGACTTATTAGCCGAATGCACTAAGGCAGGGGTCTCCAAACTACGGCCCGAGGGCCACATCCGGCCCGCGGACAGATTTTGTCCGGCCCGCGGAGAGCTTTTCTTCTATAAATATTGAAAACTTCTTTTAGAGAACATATTTTTTATAGCAAATAAAATTTAGTTTACTGAAGTATTCTAATTTTATGTTGAATAATTACAACCACATGTCGTGTCACTCCTCATGGCTCGTTCTCTACGACTAATCTAGAAATTACAGATAATGACAGGAAAATTAATAATAAGCAGTTTTGCCGTTTTGCGGACTTTAGTCCGATTTGCAGCCTTTTTTAAACGTTGCGTACTTTTTCGGACTTTTTTTTCATCAGTGGACTATTTCACTTTTTACCACCGGCAACAATGATAATATGGTTTTGGCCCTCGGAACTTACTGGAGTAATCAGTATGGCCTAAGGCTGGAAAGTTTGGAGACCCTGCACTAAGCACTCAAGAGCAGTGGCAGCAATCTTGGGATAACACACATGAAAATAATCTAAGACTAATAAAACAAACAGTTCAGGAACGGCAATCAAATAACAGGAGCACACGAAGAGAGGAAGTAGTGCTGAGCAGACTACGCATTGGCCATTCCTTGCTGATCCACGGACACTTAATGACAAACAAGGACACACCGACTTGTAGACATTGTAACGAAACTTTAACTGTACGCCACATATTGGCTAACTGTCGACGAAGAGACAATTTAGACATTCCACAAGACTTACAGGAACTTTGATCGATAGTAGTTACTACATTGACACAATCATTGAACATCTAAAATACATCAATATATATATAACACACTATAATCTACAATTTCTACACACTACTCTTCACTTCTTTCCTACATTAGCAGGCTCTACTTTAATTTTATTTATTATTTTTTAACTATTGTATTGAGGTGTACTCATGACGGATTTTCGAAATTTTTCTTCAAATTTCCATCGATCCTACCTAGTAGATGACGAAAATGAGGTCTGTTCAAAATTGTATATATATATATATATATATATTATATATATATATATATATATATATATATATATATATATATATATATTTTGTCTGTTAACTCTCTAGCGGTCGCAGTTTTGGTTTGATCTTTTCGATATTAAATCGTATTATGTAAAAAGAAAGATCAAGTTCGTTAATGGCTGAAATCGGACCAGTGGGAGGGGGAGTTTAGAATGGAGGATTTTCTAAAATTGGATATATTTCCGCTACTATGCGTCGGATCGAAAAATTGTATAGAATCAATCTTATTCCACATTAAATTTACTATAAATATTGTTATATACATTTATTCTCTATCTTAAATATTAACCGAGATATTTGCATTTTTATGAAATCGGGGCGGATAGCGGATGAGAGTAAAACTTCACGTGGGAAATCTGCGTAGTTTACGCAGCCCCTGCGTGACGGACTTTTTTCTTTCTTTTGGTTTCCATTTTCCTCTTCTTTGATTTATTTTCTTTTTGTTTTCCCTTTTACTTATTTATTTATTTATTTATTTTTCTTTCTTTTTTTTTCTTTTTTTCCCACTTCCATTCCCATTTATATTATTTTCATCACCCTGATGTTTCCATATACCGTTCGCTTCATATAAGACTCATATAACAATGAACCTTTTCAAAAATCACCGTATGCCATAAGTTCACTCTTTTTCCGTTTCTTTTAGCAGATTTCCCCTGAGGGAAATCAGTTATTGAGGTCGTACTCATGACGCGATTTTCGAAAAAGTTCTTCAAATGTCCATCGATCCTACCCAGGAGATGACGAAAATGAGGTCCATCAAAATTCTATGTATATATATATATATATATATATATATATATATATATATTTCTTTGTTGTAGTGTTAACGCTCTAGCGGTCGCAATTTTCGTTTGATCGTTACCAAACTCGATATTTAAACGTTTTATGCAAAAAGACAGATCAAGTTCGTTAATTCCTGAAATCGGACCAGTGGGAGGGGGGGGTTTAGAGGGGGGATTTTCGAAAATTCGAAATATCTCCGTTACCATACGACGGATCAAACAATTGTATAGGACCAATCTAATTGCAAATTAAATTTACTATAAATATTGTTCTATACATTTATTCTCTATCTTGAATATTAACCGAGATATTTGCATTTTTATTAAATGTGGGCCGATAACGGACGAGTGTGTTTCCCGCCAAAAGCTAGCTCTGCTCTTGTATGGAGATATCTCTATTGTATAACTTCACGTGGGAAATCTGCTTTGTTTCCGCAGCCCCTGCGTGACGGACTTTTTAAATTTGTTGACATATGTTATTATTAGTCTTAAATATATTTATGAAACATGTTTTATAAGTCATCATCATTTATCATTTGATGAGAAACTTATATCTACTTTAATGATTGCACCTGATCATAAATTATTTTTTGACCAATTGTTTAGTACAAAATTTTGTAGTTTTAGTTAATAATTACAATTTTGATTTATCCATCTTGTAGATAAAAAGCTCCTTCACACATGAAGTTCATTAATTTATTTTTAAACGAAGAATATTTTTTAATATATTTAAAACGTTTGGGATGTGCATTAAAAGCATTACTCCTGAAAATGATACGCTTTTCTGGAAAAATTTGTTTGTGGTTATAATATATATATATATACACACACACACACACACGCATAATATATATATACACACATATACTCACACGCACACGCACACACACACACACACACACATATATAAAATATTATAGAATGCATATGTGACATTTAGCTGTACGGGTATAACGAAACTTCAGTACAGTTTTTTATTCCCACTAAATATTAGATTGACTTCCTAATAATGAACTCTGGTGTCAGATATATGCGTGTGTGATTTATATTTTTAAATAGAGACGGAAACTCCTTAATTTAAAATAATGTCTCATTAAATGGCTTGTCTTCATACTAATATTTCATAAGCCGTTTTGCGTGCCTATTATTTTTACAAACAGGACATTTCTAGGAAATTTCCAATAGAGAACAAAAACTACCAACATTAAAAAATAAACGATCTATTCTATAAATATTAACCATTTACCGAATTTGTAACTTTATTAATTCAAAGATGAATTTCCAGCAAATTAAAGAGGGCAATCGAACCCTGAAAAACGTGTTAGGTTTGAATTTAGCTAGTTGTCAAGCGGACAGAAATAAACAACATAAATATGCAGGCAGTTAGGACATTGTTAACATAAAATTTAAATTTCCAAGAGAACAATAAAAATGACCACAAGTCGCTGTAAATCCAAAAATTATAAATAAAATAGTAATTAATGTTCTATAAATAAACTTATTTATCACAAAATAAATTTACCTAAAACACTCTCCCCTATAGATGTTTTTATAATAACTGATGAAAGTACTAAAGCCCCAGGAACCATTTTACTAAAGCTTATGTCAAAGCAAATAAAGTCCGTCATGTAGGGGCCCTCGCGGTTAAAACTCAGCAAGAATTTCCCCCCAATAATAATAGCCCGATATTCTAGAGTTTGTCGAAATTTCCCACCCTCTTATTACCAATCCCAAACACTCCCATTCCCACCTGGTCCAACTTATTTAAGGCCCATTTGCGACACTTGCATCTCTTAGTTTTACATAAATGCTCAAATAATAAAGATATATTACAGTTCACAGAGTCAGAGTTGACATACATACACGCACACGCACAGAAAAAAATATTTAACAACAATAGCAGAAAAATAATATTCCCTGAAAATTAAAATAGGGCTCAGGTTAGCCATGTCAGTTAAAGCGTTTACCTTAATCTCACATGGTAAACCTCGAGTGGCGAGTTCAATTCTAGCCTGGACAAAGGAAATTATTTAGTGACGAAATTCATTAAATAAACAACCTAAAATCCCACCCTGGCTAGTGGGAAAAAAGGGTGGTTGACCAGTAAGATAACCCGTCCCAATTAGCCTGAGTTGCAAAAGTGGACGTTAATAAATAAATAATAATAAAAAAAAAAATAAACATGATTCGTAGTTTTGCATGAAAGGCTTATATATAGAGTTTGGTAACTATACAACAAAAATCGCGACCTCTAGTTTGGTAACAGGCATATGTGTGTGTGTGTGTGTGTGTGTGTGTGTGTGTGTGTTGTGGGCCTGTGTGTATATGCATGTACACACACACACACACACACACACACACACACACACACACACACACAGTTATTCACAAGACAAAAAAGTCCGTCAAGCAGGGGCTGCCTAAACTAAGCAGATTTCCCACGTGACGTTTTCCAGTAGATAAATCTGCCCAATAACACCTGTAGTAGTAAGGTATCTCTAAACCTATTCAAGAGGGACGAATAGTTATGGAAACGGCCGCCAGAGCTCTCGGCGGAAATTCCCGAACATAGCCGACTCCTGCCGACGAGACACAGAATACAAATGCAAATATCTCGGTTAATATTCAAGATACAGAATAAATGTATAGAACAATATTTATAGTAAATTTAATTTTCAATAAGATTGATAATATATAATTTTTCGATCCAACGCATTATAACGGAGATATTGTGAATTTTCAAAAATCCTCCCATCTAAACCCCCCCCTCCCACTGGTCCGATTTCAGCCGTTAACTAACTTGATTTTCCTTTTTACATAAAACGATTAAATTCGGAGTTTGGTAACGATCAATCAAAAATTGCGACCGCTATAGCGTTAACAGACAACGATAAATATATAGCTATATATATATATATATATATATATTGTGTGTGTGTGTGTGTGTGTGCGTGTGTAATTTTGAACGGACCTCATTCTCGTCATCTCCTGGGTAGGATCGATGGGTATTTGAAGAAAGTTTTCGAAACTCGCGTCATGAGTACGACCTCATTTACTGATTTCCCTTAAGGGAAATCTGCAAAAAACAATGGTACAACATACACCTTTGCTGTATCAAAGGTCATTCTGGAATTTCGAGAAACGATCTCCCTGATTTTTCAGCAAAATCTGCCTCAAAAGATACCACAATTCCAGAATGCTACAACAAAATAACAAAACCACAATTAAAAACGCAACTAACTGACTATTAATAACTGGCAACAGAAATGGTATATGACTACGAAACATCTAAAATTATTTATTCCAGACATTAAAGAGTGTTTAGGATAAAAATTAACATCAACAGACTATTACGTGACACAGTCATTAACAAGACACAGAACAACAAACTGTTATTTTAATCTTTCTGGACTCAGAGATCAACCAAATTGTTACTGCGACATAACTACTGAACAGACTGTTGCTTTATGACTGCAGACTACTTAAAAACCAAAGAAGATAAGAATTTGAAACGCAAGTAAAACGCACAAAAGATAATTGGCCTGTTGAGGAAAAACTTCTATTTTATAAATACAATAAACCATTAAAAAAATATGCTGAAGAGATGTATAACTGCTTGATTTACTTATTAAAACACAAATACAGTTAGTTTAATGATTTATTCATCATTGAAGCCTAAATTTGTTTCCCCCCTTTTTTTTCTGGTGTAAACACTTTTATTTTACAAATATTTTATTTTATTCATTGTTAAAAAATATGTTATTACGTATCAAGCACACGTTATGTGCGGGGCGTGTGACTAAAAAGCTCCCTTCCTGTAGGGTTACTTCAGGAGGGAAATAAATAATATACATATCTTGAATATGAGATCTGATGAGTACAACCTTAATATCTGATTTTCCTCAAGGGAAATCTGCTAAAAGCATATTCTGAGGGTCCCTCCACCAATGGAAAACAAATGTTGCATAAAGGTGCCAAGGCTAGAAGATAAAAGCTACAAAAGGTACAGGAAGGAAGAAAGTGAGAAGGATTTAAAAAATAAAGTAAAAAGAAATGGGTAGATAGTTAATGCCGAGGCCGTGGTGGTAAGTGGAAGATATTGGAGAAGTATTGATCCATGCCTGGATTAGAACAATATATGTATGGAGAGGACGAAGTGTGAAAGGTGCATGAGGTGAAGCATGGAGGTAAAGGGAGGGATTTGGAGGGAACTGTGATTATGTGATTGGAAGTGAAGGTAATACAATGGGGATAAGATGGTTAGGGGAGGGGGTTAATGGACACAAATTGGACGAAAAATGGTAAATCGAAGAATGTAAAATATTGTAGAGGATTAAGAAAAAGAAGAGGCCGTGGAGTAACTTGAGGTAGCAGGGGTAATATGAGGAGCTAGTCATATGAAATGGAAGAGAGAGTGAACGAGAAAATGGAGAGAGATTATTAAATCAAAGGTGAAATTCGAGCATAAAATGGGAGGGGAGAGACATGCTAGCATGGAAAGGGGTTTATGAAGGACGAAGTGGGAAGAAAGAAAGCTATTGAGGTCGTACTCATGATGCGATTTTCAAAAATATTTCCTCAAATGTCCATCGATCCTATCTCGTAGATGACAAAAAAGGCCGTCACGCAGGGGCTGCGTTAACTAAGCAGATTTCCCAAGTGCGTTAGGTATTTCCTTTTATCTCATGACGTAAATGTTCAATGAGAATAATATTTGTTATTTATGCTTCAAGTAAAATGCTTCATAATATAACAGCTTATTGTTGATATGGAACGAGTAGGAATGGTGGTTTACTGAAGGCTAAAAACTAAAAAAACACCATCTCTTGGTTAATATTAAAGACAATGAAAAAATGTATAGCAACATTTATAGAACATTACATTTACAATAAGATTGGTTCTATACAATTTTTCGATCAGAAGCATAATAACAGAGATTTTTGAAATTCCTCCCCTGTAACCCCCCCCCCCCCAGTTCGATAACGAACCCGATCTTTTTTTTTACATAATACTTCTATGTCGAGTTTCGTAACGATTAAACCAGAATTTCGACCGCTAGAGAGAAAACCTCATTTTGGTCATCAACTAGGTAGGATCGATGAACATTTGAAGACATTTTTCAAAAATCACGTCATAAGTACAACCTCAATAGCTGATTTCCCTTAAGAGAAATCTGCTAAAATGAGGTCCGTCCAATATAAAGATGATAATACGCAGTCTGTGACCCTATACGTCGTGATTTTTGTTTGGTCGTTACCAAACTCGATATATAATCATTTCATATAAGGAATAACCAAATATACAGTTTTCCACCCCAAATAATTTTTTCATTTAGTTCATTATAACGTTGCACTCTCTGTGGCCATCACTCTGTGTGTGTGTGTGTGTGTGTGCGTGTGTGTGTGCGTGCGTGCGTGCGTGTGTGTGTGTGTGTGTGTGTGCACAAACACCCATATAAGCGTGGCGTCCCCCATTCTCCATACAGTGACTAAATCGTTCGTCGTGCCAGTATAGCACGGCATTGTTGGCAATTTCTTTCTCGAAGTTGGTCCATAAACGGGTCACTAAAATCTTGTAGGGTCCTAATGAACACGGGATTAAAAATATATATATATATATATATATATAAAATAGTGAAAAAATAAAAGGATAATAAGAAACCTACCGACAAGGAAGCGTCTCGAACGTAAAACCAGAAAGAAAAACAATTAATGAAATATATCAGAATATAACATTAATTCTATTGAAAACTATTTACTATATCTAGTACTGTAATTTATAATGGATCAGAATATTAGCAGATTTCCCTTTTTTTATCTGCATCAATCAAATTTTAGTAGTCCAAGCACTTAAGAAGGGTAGGGGGTCACCATAACATACGTTGTATGTTTTGAAATAAAAAACTAAAGATTACACCTACAGCAAAGAAATTTATTTAAAAAAAACTACAACTCTTACACTATTTTTTGACATAACTCCCATGATTTTCCAGGCATTTGTCATAGTGTGGTACAAGCTTGAGTATACCCTTCTCTTAGAATGTTGCCGCCGGTGTAGTCAACCAAGAGGTTAAACGTTATTTCAGCTCTTCGTCACTGTTTAACCGCTGACTAACAAGAAAAGTCTTCAGATGCAAAAACAAATGAAATGAAAATCGCTCGGAGCGAGATCGGGGCTGTATGGAGGATGGTCAAACACGTCCCAGCCTAAACCCAAGTGTCTTCGTCACATTTGCGGTGATGGTCATGAATGAAAACCACTCCTTTCGTGAGCCTTCCTCGGAGCTTTTTCTGTATTGCGTGGCGCAGTTTCCTGAGCGTCTCGAAATAAAGATTATTATTGGCTGTTTGGCCTCGCGGCAAAAAATCAATGAGCAAAATGCCTTTTCTGTCCCAAAAAACTGTACACATGACCTATGGAGGTGTCAAGATTCTCTTTGGTTTGACTTTTGCAGGGGACGTAGCGTGCCTCCATTCCATTGATTGACGTTTGGTTTCAGAGGTATCATAAGAAACCCAAGTTTCGTCTCCCGTGACTATCTGTGATAAAAATGTATCGCCATGCTCGCCATATTTAAGGTGCGAATAATATGGTTTATTACATTACCCTTAAGGGAAATCTGATAAAATAGCGACCGCACTAACAGTCAAACACACGCACGCACGTGCACACAGAGAGAGGGAGGGGGGGAGAGGGGGAGAGAGAGAGAGAGAGAGAGAGAGAGAGAGAGAGAGAGAGAGAGAGAGAGAGAGAGAGATAGAGAGATAGAGAGAGAGAGAAGAGAGAGAGAGAGAGAGAGAGAGAGAGAGAGAGAGGAGAGAGAGAGAGCGAGAGAGAGAGAGAGAGAGAGAGAGAGAGAGAGAGAGAGAGAGAGAGAGAGAGAGAGAGAGAGAGAGAGAGAGAGAGGGGGGGTGAGGAGAGAGAGAGAGAGAGAGAGAGAGAGAGTGAGAGAGAGAGAGAGAGAGAGAGGAGAGCGAGAGAGAGAGAGAGAGAGAGAGAGAGAGAGAGAGAGGAGGGGTGGGGCCCAGCTAAATATAGCGGTAGATCAAGGCTGAGTGCTGGTAATGGTGGGCAGGGACAAACAGCAGCAGAGGATGATGGACTCCTCACACCACCACCTCGGCCTGTCTACAGCAGCGCATTTCCCTTAACGCAAATCCCTATTCACATTATTCCTACTTTTATTTATGCATAGGGCTATGTACGGTTAAGTGACTGTCCTTACTGAAATAAGAATTAAGGTCCTCTAAACAAGAAATATATTTCCTGTGAAGGTACGTCCGTAAACGCATTGTTTAGGTGATATTCACATCCGAAGATTTCCATTGCTATAAATTGTTTAGACTATTCTATTTTACTAAGGAAATGTCAACATTAACATTCATATTAATGCCGTTTAAATTTTTTACGTTGAGCGAGATTATAGGTAGTGTATCTTTCTGCATCAAGAGGAGTTGCTTCTGCACTGGATAAATGATAATGTTTCATATGATACGATCATCGTTATTCGAACAGAATTAGTAATTGAACGGGCTTGGAAGGACTTTTTTAAATGTTACCTAAAACGAACAAAACCAGTGGAGCCAGACAAAGCTACTGACTCCTGTCCTGCAGGGCCAATCCATTGATTCGGATATTTATGTACGATGACAATGACAAGTAATTCAGATCATACGAAACGAAAAGAATTCTGTTTATGAAAAACGCCGTCAAGAGGAAACAATCTCGACAAAAAGGCCCGCAGGACCTTTTTGAAGAAAGTTGGGATTGAAGATGAATAACTGGCTGCTAACTAAACAACTACAAAATACAGAATCTTGGATTCTGAGTAGGAATAATCAATCACTAAATTTAAGTATGTGTATACATACGGCACTGCACTGTCCTTGACTTTTTTTTTTTAATTAATAATTTTTTTTAATATATACACACACATATAATTATAATACACACACATATAATATATATATATATATATATATATATATATATATATATATGTTGGCATTGAATTTATTTAATTATTTCTTTCTTAAAATAAAGGCCAAAGGCTGAAAATTTAAAAATGCAAATATCTCGGTTAATATTAAAGATAGAGAAGAAATGAATATAACAACAATTACATTTGCAATAAGATTCTATAGAATTTTTCAACCCAACGTACGGTAAAAGGGATATTTCGAATATTCAAAATTGTTCCCTCCCACTGGTCCACTTAGGGTGGAGGAAAACAAGAAAATACAAATAATTCTCTTACTACTCCATTTACGAAGAAAATGTATGGGGTCAAACAAGTGTTGAGCATTACTAACTGTTTCTTCATGATTGACACTATAATATTTTTCCATGCTTATTTATCACAATAATACAGGTAACCCCTTCTAAAACTTCTTTTCTGTTGACCCTTGAATAAATTTAGATGTAATTTAATACTTTTGGCACATCAAACCTAGGTCTCTTAAAAAAAAAATCAACCTACAGCCACTTAAGTGCACCGGTCTTTAAGTAGATGGGGCGCAGATTAATTAATTAATTATATTATTATTAATTTAACAACCCCCATATTAAACCCCCCCCCCCCACCCCCCCTCCCCACTGGTCCGATTTCAGCCATTACCGAACTTGATCTGACTATTTTTTGCATAAAATGTTTAAATAATCGAGTTTGGTAACGATCAAAACAAAAATTGCAACCGCTAGAGGCATAACAGACGAATATAATAATATATATATATATATATATATATAATATAATATATAATATATATATATATATATAATTATATCTAATTATACACACAGTTTTTTGAAACGGACCTCATTTTCGACATCTCCTAGGTAGGATCGGTAGACATTTGAAGAAATGTTTTGAAAATCGCATCATGAGTACGACCTCAATAGCCTGATTTCCCTTAAGAGGCAAAATCTGCTAAAAAAGCTTGAGCCTCTATAAATAGATAATGGAGTATAGCGTCTAAAATGTGTAAAATAAGTTCTAGCAGGACGGAAATAGTGACTAACACGAACTATAAATATAATATAATACATATAAATATTTTGAAGGAAATGTGAATCTTGTATCAATAAAAATGTACATGGGGGATACTTAGAATCTCACTGACTCCATACTATCAATCATGATATGGTAGACAGAAGATATCAGGCAGACAACACGTTCTCGGCAGTCCAGACAGTAAACAACCAGCTAAGAGCACTTAAGCCTTTAATAATACACACAGTGTTAAATGAATTTATTTTTATTACAAAAAAAATGACCTAAAATA